>CM042161.1:15906940-15934440 GCA_023376005.1 Doryteuthis pealeii | reverse complement strand
GTGTGAGCCTTCTTTCTCAAGAAATTCTAGACTAACTGCTGTCCTTGGCGCTTTTATGGATAGGAATGTTGAAATTCTGGTAATCTATTAGCTTGTGGGGTTATTGGAATTCGCTGGATATATAATATAATATAATATAATATAATATAATGGAGAATGAATGTGAAAAGTATTTGCAGATGAATGCGCTCAATGCTAAAATAGCAGAGCAGTTTTAAAATCAGAGATTAAATATTATGGATTTAATATCCCCTAACTCCAGTTTCATGTTTACTTGCAATCATCAGATGGTCAAAATGTTAAATAAAAAAAACGGTTGCTTGTTTAGCGTTTATATAACGTGATGCGTGTTCACGCGACGGAATGTTATAACGCTAAACTTATAGTTAGAAAATAAACATGCTTATGTCTTAATGACGCGGTGTTCAGAGGATTTTTTATAGATAAATAGAGGGCGAAAATTAGGGATTAATTAGGGTCGGGTGTAAATGACATAATAAAAATTGTTTAAATGTCTACATTTGGAAACGACTTCGCTTCTCTTATTTCAATATATTAACGTTTGTATTTTGTGTAGAATTTACAATTTTTTTCGATGCAAAGTCCACAGTTGCGCTGGCCACAACAATTGCACCTATCTTTCGGGTCGTTGTCATTTTCATTTAAAATTGTGTTGTGTGGGATTTTTTTAAATATTGTTCATACAACAATAACTAATTTTAAAATTATTCTTATTGAACAGTTTGTTAAATGTATATGATTTATCAAAGAGTTTTTTTTTTCTTTAATTGGAAAAATATCTTCCCAATTCGTTTTAACGGTTCTGTTGTAACACAGGCCCGCGATGTTTTCATTGTTGAATATTTGATTTTAAGAAAGTTTTTTATGCTGAATCCAAAATCATACTCATTTTTTTTTTAATCAGATCAAATTTTGAAGATACAAGCTCTAACTAGAAATGTATAGAACAGTATTATATATATTTACCAACCTCTCCACATGAACAGGATGTGACACAAGATTAATTCTTAAGCGGTGTTTAACAGATTTTGGATTCAAACCAAATGATGTTTCTCTTTCTTGATTTTTTAAATTATTATCTTTGTTATTATTATTTTTGTATTCTAGTTTAGAGTATAATCCACTGTTTTTTAGGGTGTTTTCATGAATCGTTTTTGATTTATTAAATATGTCGGCATTGGTGGAATTAGTAGCGAGTCTATGTTCTATAGACTTATAAATGTGCTTTGTAATGATGGGGGGATTGTTTGATTTTATGTTAATATAAATTGGTATATTGTTTTCTTTTCTATGCCGTTGCCATGTGTCATTGTTTAAATCGAAAGTTACATCAGGAAATTCATCAAGAACTATGTTGTGTTGGTCAGTTAAAGCAAAGGACAACACAAGACGTCTCCACCAACATCTTCAGATGAAGAAACCACCTGGACCAGTCAGCTAAGAGAAATCGACCGTTAGACAGACAGATCGATAGACGAACCAAGCAATAGAAAGTTTTTTTTTTTTTTAAATTAGTGAAATAGATCAATAATTAGGACTGAACCTATTCTAGTAGCGACCACTCCAAGCGGACCAGGTTTGAATGAGTTTTTCTTCTCATAAACTGGTTGCCTAACCAAGGTTAAAGAGCCCAGTCTGTCCTACTATTTACCCATAACTGGAGGGACAGTAGTTGGATTCATACATTTCCAAAGGGTATTAGCACTATGTGAGCTGTAGCTTCGTATAGGATTTGAACTCGGGTCGACGAGTCCATTTCCTACGACTCTAACCATTACACCACGCACCTCCAACTAAAGTGCTACTCAGAAGTAAAAAGAAAAAAGAACTACTCCGAATCGTAAGAAGAAATACAGAAGTAAGTACAGACGAAGAAGATTTAGTATGGGAGATATAACCACGGGTATCTCTCATACAATAACACTAGCTATATTGTATATCAAGACTGATGTTTCACATAATATATATACCATCTATGTAAAGAGTGGGTATTCAATAGACCGGTTGCAATACCAAGGTTAAAGAGCCCAGTCGGCCTTAATATTTACAGAGAAGGAGAATAGTTGGATTCAGTGTTGGATTATTTTGATATATATATATTTACCAACCCCTCCGCACGAGCAGGGTGCGACACAAGGTCAATTTATTAAGCTGAGTTCAGCAGGTTTGAATTCAGAGTTTTCCTTCTCCTAGACCTGTTGCCTAACCAAGGTTAAAGAGCCCAGTCTGTTCTACTATTTACCCATAGCTGGAGGGAGAGTAGGATTCATACCTTTCCCAAGGGTATTAGCTCTAAGTTAAATGCAATTACCACGTCCAGGATTTGAACTCGAGTCCACTTCCTATGACTGAATTTACAGACTCTTTGAGACAGTGTGGTCTGAATCGGTCGATCAAAACACTTGAATATGTTGTTGGTTTACTATTTAAAGGCGTTGCTGGATTGTCGATTAAGCACTATAGGATTATTTAACACGATCAAGGATTATAGGATTCTACTTAACACGGATGAACGGACAAGGGTTATAGGATACTTTAACATGGATGAACGGACAAACTTTATAGGATTCTCTGACACGGACGAACGGTCAAGGATTATAGGATTCTACTTAACACGATGAACGGACAAACTTTATAGGATTCTCTAGCACGGACAAACGGACAAGGATTATAGGATTCTTTAACACTGATCAAACTTAATGACACAAGGTATCTCCACTGCAAAACCTTCTCTCACCTCCAGCTTAAACTTAGCAACACGAATCGTAACATTCATTTCGATAATTTTTGAACAAGTCTCGTATTTTAAAGGAAATTAACTTTACGTTCAGTGTTCGTTTCTATCTTGATGTTTTTTTAACACACTTCGTATTTAATCTATGTCATTCCGAGAAGATCGACCAGAATTGAATTTATTAATAATTTCAACTTTGATCTTCTTTTTAGTTTTGATCCTGACATATCGATTTTATTGAGCCAATATCAAATCAACTGAATGATGAATTTCCCGTGTCCACTCATCATCATAGCAGTATCATCAGCATCATCATCAGTTTTATCAGCCATTTTTAAAGTCCACTGCCATAAAAATAATTTCCCAATTTCTTCCATGGTGACCATCACTGAGTCAGCTTCAACCATATATTTGCCCAAATGGAGGCGCATTATGTAACGGTTATCGTTGCAGGAAATGGGCGCTTTCTCCCTTCATTACTATTTTATAACCCCTTGTTTATAGTAGACAAGTACCCTTATTTCGGTCGATTTGGTGTAATAACAAAAAAGGGGGGAAAAGCTTTTGTTTTATCCTTTTCCCTTCATTTGTCATTTTGTAACTATTTGCTTGTTAGAATATTTTAAGCCATTGTAGAGGCCTTAAGCAAGATCGCTTATCCAGTGGACATTGGATCCCTGAACTAAAGAGTCCTTGAGGTATGGTAAAGCATCTGGGTAACTCCTGTTACGTTCCGTCCTGCAAGTTATTGGTAAAATATCTGGTAATCCTGTATGTACCCGTCCTGAGTATTGTCAAAAGATTCATCGGTAATCCATGTAACGTTCCGTCCTAGGAGTATTGGTAAAAGATCCTGGTAACTTCCTGGCTAAGTCCGTCACTGAGTAATTTGGGCAAAGATCTCGGGCTAATCCTGTCAATAGGTCCGCCTGCAGTATCTCGGTAAAGATCTTGGTAAAATACCTGTAAGTCCCGTCCTGCGAGGTATTTGATACAAGTATCATGGTAATCCTGTAAGTCCGTCAAACTGAGTATTGGTAAAGATCTGTCAATCTGGTAAGTCCGTCTGAGGTATTGGTAAAGATCTGGATTAATCCTGTAAGTCCGTCCTGAGTATTGGTAAAGATCTTGGTAATCCTAAGATTAAGTCTGTCCTGAGTATTGTTACAAGATCTAACCGGACTATCCTGTAAGTCTCGTCCTGAGTAATTGGTAAAAGATCTGTATATCTGTACAGTCGTTCCTGGTATTTGGTAAAGATCTGGTAATCCTGTAAGTCCGTCCTGCAGTACTCTGGTAACAGATCTGGTACCGTAGAGCCCGTCAGAGAAAATATCTGGTAATCCATGTAATGTCCGTCACTGAGTATGGTAAAGATACTGGTATCCTGCTAAGCTCCGTCCTGGATATTGCGTAAAGATTCTGGTAATCCTGCTAAGGCCGCACTGACAGTATTGGAGAAGATCTGGTTAATCTGCCCTAAGTCAACGTCACTGCGTATTTGTAAAGACTGGTTAATCCTGTAAGCCTCCGTCCTGAGTATTGGATAACAGATCTCGTAAATAAACCTGTAAGTCCGTCCTGAGGTATTGGTAAACCGATCTGGTAATCCTCGTACAGTCCGTCCTGGTATTCGGTAAAGATCTGGTAATCCTGTAAGTCCTCTTGAGTATTGGTAAAGACTCTGGTAATCCTGTAAGCTCCGTCCTGAGTATGTGTCAAAGATCTCGCGTAATCCTGTAAGTTCCGTCCCTGGTATTGCGTAAAGATCTGAGTAATCCTGTAAGTCCGCGTCCTGGGTTTGGTAAGATCTGGTAATCCTGTAAGTCCGTCCTGGGTATTGTAAAGATCTTGGTAATCCTGTAAGTTGCCGTCCTCAGTTAGCACTTGCACGTTAGACATTTATGTCCAAGCTGGCGGCGGTTTACTTAGCTGTATCAGCCACGCTGTGATTGCCAGTGATTGGTCCTGCTGGGAATAACTCACGTGACCTTGGCATAGTCTAAAATTCCAGGTGAGGGAATTTAAGAACACACCCTTATATGCAAACAATAATTTTCCAACATTGTTTACAGCAGCGATTTACTCACACCGGGTTCCCGCGAACCCAAACGTCCCTAAAACGTCCCTAATGGGCTCCGCAGAGAACAAGTGAATAAGGCTAATTCACTTTTTATTTAAGCTTTCATATTGCTTGGATTATTTCGTGTATATACAGCGTGCGTTATAGTATATATATTATATATATATATATAATATTATATATATATATACTATATAATATGTATAATCACTATTTATCCTTTCACACTTTATGCATGTAGATCTCTTTCTTTGTCTTTTATTCGCAACATTAAACATTTATTTTTGATCTCGTTTGAGACTCCATGCAGTTGCGTTTTTAGCGGGTAAAAAAATTATTTCTGTGTTTTACATCGACACTTTGTGTCTTAATTTCAGCCATTTAACAATTTCACAGTATCTACGGGTTTTTTTTTTAAACACGCCACCGAAATTGAGTGAAATAAATAGTTTAAAAAATTTCGAATTTTTCCATTTCCTTCAAAAAGGATCGACGCAGAAAAGTCAAAACCATTTTCATTTGAAGAAGAAGAAAGAGAAGAAAGAAGAAGAACGAAGAAGAAGAAGAGAAGAAGAAAGAAGAAGAAGAAGAGAGAAGAAGCAGCAGCAGCAGCAGCACCCGATAATAATAATAATAATAATAATATCAGCTAAAGAAGAAGAAGGAGGAGAATACCAGCTGAAGAAGAAGAGAAGAAGAAGAAGAAGAAGAAGAGAGAAGAGAGAGAAGAAGGAAGAAGAAGAAGAAGAAGGAAGAAAGAAGAAGAAGCAGCAGCAGCAGCACCGATAATAATAATAATAATAATAATAATAATTAATAATAATAATAATAATAATATCAGCTAAAGGAAGAAGAAGGAGAATACCAGCTGAAGAAGAAGAAGAAGAAGAAGAAGAAGAAGAAGAAGAAGAAGAAGAAGAAGAAGAAGAAGAAGAAGAAGAAGAAGCACCGATAATAATAATAATAATAATAATAATAATATCAGCTAAAGAAGAAGAAGAAGAAGAAGAAGAAGAAGAAGAAGAAGAAGAAGAAGAAGATACAAACCAAATGTATGTCGAACTTGAATTTTTTTGAACACTCATTCCATTTTTTTTTTTTTAGCTTTTGTTTTATTACCGGAAGTAGTTAGTAGTTAAGACGCCCATGTTCAGATCTAACCAACTGGCCTCTGGTTTCTATGATCAACAGATTTATGAGGTGCATAACAGAGAGAGAAGAAGAAGAAAACATTCAGGAAATTAAAAAAAGAAAAAGAGAAAAAAGAGAAATCACTTGTGGGTGAATTTAAGATAAGAACGCAGGATTAAGAAAGATTTAAATAAGGAAAAATGGAACTCGCTCGGGTTTCCAGGAATTATTTGTCTAGTGTGTTTGTGTTTGTTGTTCTCTTCTCTTCTTCTTCTTCTTCTTCTTCTTCACTGCTTATTCTTCTTCTTCTTCTTCTTCTTCTTCTTCTTCCTTCTTCTTCTTCTTCACTGCTATTCTGCTTCTTCTTCTTCTTCTTCTTCTTCTTCTTCTTCTTCTTCTTCCTTCTTCTTCTTCTTTCACTGCTACTTCTTCTTTCTTCTTCTTCTTCTCCTTCCTTTCACTGCTATTTCTTCTCTCTTCTTCTTCTTCTTCTTCTCCTCTTCTTCTTCTTCTGCTTTCTGCTTCTTTTCTTCTTTCTCTTCTTCTCTTCTTCTTCTTTTCTTCTTCTTCTTCCTGCTCTTCTTCTTCTTCTTCTTCTTCTTCTTCTTCTTCTTCTTCTTCTTCTTCTTCTTCTTCTTCTTCTTCCTCTAGCCTGCTATTCTTCTTCTCCTTTCTTGCATTCTTCCTTTCTTCGCTGCTCTTCTTCTTCTTCTTCTTCTTCTTTCTTCTTCTTCTTCTCTTCTTCTTCTTCTTCTTCTTCTTCTTCTTTCTCTTCTTCTTCTTCTTCTTCTTCTTCTTCTCTCTTCTTTAGCTGCTATTCTTCTTCTTTTTCTTTTTCTTTTCGCTGCTTTCTCTTCTTCTTTTTCTCCTTTTTCTTCTTCTTTAGCTGGCATTCTTCTTCTTCTTCTTCTTTCTTCTTCTTCTTCTTCTTCTTCTTCTTCTTCTTCTTCTTTAGCTGCTATTCTTCTTCTTTTTCTTTTTCTTTCGCTGCTTTTCTTCTCTTCTTTTCTCCTTTCTTTCTTTGCTGGCATTATCTTCTTCTTCTTCTTCTTCTTTCTTCTCTTCTTCTTCTTCTTCTCTTCTTCCTTCTTCTTCTTTAGCTGCTATTCTTCTTCTTTCTTTTCTTTCGCTGCTTCTTTCTTCTTTTCTCCTTCTTCTTCTTCTTTAGCTGGCATTCTTCTTCTTCTTCTTCTTCTTCTTCTTCTTCTTCAGTGACAATTTTGCCGCGAATAAGTAACATTTCCTGGAGGTTTAAAGGTTAAGATGAAATCTCCCATGACACAAAGATAATGAGAGTGATGAGATGCGCCGATAAAAGAACAAGCCGGAGAACACAAGGAATGATCAAGTAATGGAGATAGAAAGGGAGAACGGGAAAGAAAGAAAGAAAGAAAGAACACGGGGGAAATAAAAGAAGAGAAAGAAAGAGAGAGAGAGAAAGAAAGAGAGAAAAAAAGAGAGAGACCGAGGAGACAAAAGAGAGAGAGAAAAGGAGAGAGAGAAAAAGAGAGAGAGAAAAAGAGAGCGAGGGGGAAAGAGAGAGAAAGAGAGAGAGAGAAAGACGAGAGAGAAAGAAAGAGAGGGAGAGAAAGAGAAAGAGACAAAGAAAGAGAGAGAAGACAAAGAAATAGAGAGAGAGAGATAAAGAGAGAGGGGGGTTGGTTAAAGAAGCTGAGTGATTTGTATATTTATTTGTCTTTAGCACCAAAGGAAGTACTCTTAAATGACTGTTAAACACTAAAAATCGAACGTCTTCCCTTGTTTACTTGATAGTTTCAAATACGCAAACGAAGCGCTCGTGCGTAACGGTTATCATCGTGATTTTTTTTCTAAACACCCCTTTTTTCTATTCTCCCTAACCCTCTCCATCTTCTCTAATTCTCTTATTACACACACTCACACAAACACCGCACCACAAACCACAACCACACACACCACACACACACACACACACGGGCTCGTGATGATGACCCTTCTACTAAGCGGTCGAAACAGATTCTGTCAGCAGATAATAATTACTAATTGTTTTTTTCAAAATGTTAAATTCATTCTGTCGGATTAATTTCCATTTACTTACAACTTTGTCTCATGAAAAAACAAAATATACGGATTTTTACACCTCCGAAGATTATTCTTCGAACACTACAAAACAAAAATTTACCCAACACCACAAACTTTTTGAAACTTAACATCTTCTTTCAATTGTGCTGTGGACGTCAAAACAACTTATTAAGCCTGGATTATATTTTGAACATTTTTGATAATCTCTTACACTTTTTATATATTTACACCAAACTCTTTTGAGTTTATTTTTGGATTTAAAAATGCTTCCGATTTTTAAAAATAAAATTTATTTATTTTTTGAAACAGTCCTGCGCATTTTAAAAAATTCAAGCATTCCAGCGTGTGTTTGTACCCCCTATTCTCTCCAACGGTTTTTTTATCCCTCTTTCTTTCATATGTTTTGCTCGTTGATGATGACCCTTCTACTAAAGCGGTTCGAAACAGATTCTGTCAGCAGATAATAATTACTAATTGTTTTTTCAAAATGTTAAATTCTCATTCTTGTCGGATTAATTTCCATTTATTTACCACACCACACACACACACACACACTATATATATATATATATATATAATATATATTATATATATATATATATATATATATATATATATACTGTTTAAAAAATATTGTAATAATAAAAATATATATTTTACTTAAAAATATGAAATAAACCCTAAATAAAATTCACCCACCACACTGTTCTTCAACTCAGTATAAATAATAGGAGATACCGTTTTTTCAATTAAATAGGGTATATATATATATATATATATATATTATATATATAACTATACTATATTTGAAAGGAAGAAAAACCCAACACCGTTATTCCATAATAAATTTATTTCGACCAAAATTGGGGCCTTTATAAATCTAAGTTGATTTAATAAAGGTCCCCAGAATTCAGTCTCATCAGATGGAAATTGATTTCCTATCTGATAAGACTGAATTCTAAGAGCTTTATTAAATCAACTTAGATTTATAAAGGCCCCAATTTTGGTCGAAATAAATTTATTATGGAATTACGGTGTTGAGTTTTTCCTTCTTTCAAAGATAAATATTGCTCTGTGTACAATCTAAAAAGTTTATAGATAGATAGTTAGATAGATGTGAACAGAGACTGATTAACACATAGATAAATGTATAGATTCGAACATAGATAAATAAAGAAAGAAATAGGGAGTACTAGAATGAGAGGGAAATGAAGAGAGAGAGAGAGAGAGAGAGAAGAGAGAGAGAAGAGAGAGAGACGGGGGGGAGAGGATGTCATCATCAGATACTAAGAGATTGATTAATCTGAACAGATATTGACAGATAAGACAAAATCACAAAACCAATGGATTCTGAGATAGGACTAATTTGTTTATTAGACAATAAATATATTGCCGTTCTATACAATCCGGACGGAAAAGAAAGAAAATTTGACAGCTCCCTTCTTTAACTTAATCTCCTTAAAAAAAACACCAAACAAAAATATCCACAAAATCAATGTCATTGGTTGACAAGACGCAATTGATTAACGAAATCTCCCAATTCAATCAAGTGTGCTGCCAAGAGCCGTTCAGTTGACGTCTCTTAAAATGCGATTTTGAATTTAACCATTAACTTCTCCATAGGTTGGTCTGGTATCTATCGGTCAAAGTAGTTTTTTTCAAACTTTCTTATAGTAACGTGGCGGTAGCGATAATTCACAGGTACCAAAACGGATATACGTAACTTCTAATAGCGATATATATTGGTCATTTGGTCCCGCATGAATGATTGCCGAATCCCAAAACAATTATTTTACGGGGAAATCTCAACTGGCAAACGTCCGTCGGTGCAAAACCCAAATTGAGGTTTAAGGACTGCTCAAGGACACTCTGAAGAACACTGCTATTGCTGTTGAGGACGAGAAGCTAAGCTTGTAATAGACCTAGCTGGAGAGCCCACTATCTACCTGTCTGTGAAGAATTGATCCAACCGAATCAAACACCAAAAACTGAAACGTCAATAGAAAGGGTAATTCAACCAAGCACATTCAAAGTGAAGAGAATCCAACATGTGGTTTATTGTGGAAGAGTATGTCTCTCCAGGGCTGGCCTGGTGAGTCATCTGAGAAAACACAGGAATGGAGAGTCAAATACAACTGCATATAAATATGATGATAAAAAAAAAAAATGTTAAAAAGGGAAAAAGCAGAAATGGTTCTTACTCGAATCACGAGTTGACAGCCATAATATATGATGAAACGGGTCTTGTCAACGTGCCTCCAAATTCACGCACACTAAAAAGGAATCGGCACGTGGCGGTCATCTTGTCGATAAAAAAGTACAAACGCGAGAAATATTTCGTCATTAGCTGCTTAGCTTTTATCTCTCGTGCTCGCCTGTGGGGCTGTGTCGGAGAGGAGGAAGGACAGACGCAGAAAGAGAGAAAGAGAGAGCGGACACTGTTAAATTACGGTGATCCCACAATTGGGACCAGAGGTTCGGTCCGTACCCTACGCGTCCGAAAGCAACAAGAGGCCGGTATTTTTCTTCGTCGTTCCACGTCACCACGTGACTTCCGGTTCCGGTCAACGCCCGAAACTTCCGGTTGACATTCAATTCTCCATTCGGGGGGTCACGCACGCCCCGGTCAAACTCACGACAATCGTTTTTGTGCTCATCACTATTTTTTTAAACCTTTACTATCTCTTTTCTAATAGTAGTTCTCGCAAAACTCAGGATAATCCCCATCTCGCTACATTATCCATGATTTCTGGCTCCTCTTTTCCTAACCGATGTCTTAAGTTTGCTCTGCGTTGTTCCTTTGCTTTTAATTAACAACACAAAACATTTCTTCTGTGAATCACATTTTTATTTAATCTTCTTAATCACCGGATGGGAGCTCCAGTCTACTCCGTCTTTATCAATCGGCGGTTTACTTGGAACTGACAAGAACTAACACGCCCTCTCACGGTTGCACTCAAACCGGAAGAGGAGGCCAGAGCTAAGGTTATTACCCGTCAGTCAAATCTATAAAAGTCGAGGTCTGAATTTAGACAACTTCGTTTCGATTTGAATTCACAATTATTTTCTACACTACTGTGCATAATTGTTGGGACACCCAACAATTATGCCACATACCTTTGTGATGATAATTCTCCCCCCAATTCTTGAATCTTGGAAATGATGTGATACTTTTAAAGTGGGGGGCTCGTTTTACAATTTAGGCATCAATTGGATCCTCCTTTTATGACCGTAATTTTGTTTTTTCGTCGACGAAATGTTCCCGTAAAAAAATTATTTGACTTGCGTAAAATTTTTTTCTCTTTCTTTTTTAATTGTTTAAAAGATATCGTAATGGTTAATAAAATGGTGGTTGCCGATTGTTTTAAAAAGGGGGGTAAGAATTCCAAAAATGGAATAACGGAGCCAACAGACGCTGAATTCAAAAATCGAGTGCCAAAAAGAGAAGAAGCGGGAATTCAGAAGTTTTTGAGGATGACAAGCAAGTAGTCGTCACGCAAACAAGTCAGCTCCATTATCGGAAAATGAAAGAAGATAAAATATGAACTGTTAAAACAGACCATATAAAAAAAGGACTTTGCCCGGTATGCTGTTCTACATTTATTTGTAACTTTATTTAATACAGGTTGTTTATTTTAAATCCGACTTCGTTATATTTCCATTGTGTTGAATCATGTTTGAAGTTAGTAAGATGTGTACAACATCTTATTATAATGGAGATTGTGTGCTTTTCTGTCTGTAACCGAAACTATATTACTACTCATATCACTATTCCCTTAGTTATTGCCATCACATTCTCCATGATTTTATTTTTATCTAAACCTCAATTATTAATAAAATTGTATTATATTATTAATACTGTTAACCATGTCTACATACTGACAACATGCTATTATATTTATATATACAACAAAATAGTAATAACATGCAATAGCATACTAATAACATGCAATTGTATTTATATATACACAAAATAGCGGTTTACAGTGTGAACGGGAAGGCTAATTTGCATATTGATATTAAAAATGTGATTTTATTAAATATGTGCTTAGTATTATTGATTTCTAATTGTTTGGTTTTATTTTAATGAATATAAGCAAAAGTCTCTTCAATGAATCTTAAATGAAATCCGTTAACAAGATAAAATAACTGTCATTTTATTCTTTACTTCCTCTTATAACTAAATACTTAAATTAGAAAAAATAACAATGAAAGACGAGAGTGATGGAAGAGTAAGTTTCAATTGTTCCATTTTTTATTATACTCCCTCTGTTTCAAATCTTTTATTATACTCCCTCTGTTTCACATCTTTTTATCTGCATTCTTATTTAGTTTCATTAGCCTTTCTAATTTAATACAATATTTTATTACATTAAAACTGAAATACTTGCACCCAGAGGGTGCATATATTTGCTAGTATATATAAAATATATATAACACACGACTACAATATTATGGCGAAATCTCAGCAAAGGAAGCATAAGATTATGCTACAAAAGGACAGTCCCGATGACCGGCTACTCCGATGCTGCTCCACTATTCCTTCTTATTCAAGTTCTTGAACGGGGACAGAATTTTGTAAGTATTTTCGATGCCTTTTATTCTCTCTTTTTTTACAGTTTAAATAAATTGGTAAGAATCTTATACGAGAACCGCCCTGTCGGTAGGGGCTGTAGAATACGCCGACTGCACCTCTGCAGAGAGGTAAGACTTATAGGTCGATTTGTCTCCGGCATTCTTTCCTCGACTAGTGGTTTTTCTGGCCATATGTGGGGATTAATAAAGTAAAAAAATTTTTTTTTAAAGTAAAACAAAATTAAATAAAATAAATAAATAAATAAAAAAGACACAAAAATAATAATCTCCCAGAGAGCTTTGGACAGGAGGAGCCCTTCCGGCATGCGCAGGAAAAACCCCAAGTTCTTGGCGCCGAAAAGGTCTCTAGGACGCTTGGACTTTGGAGAGGAAATTATTATTTTTTAAATAACCAAATGAAATGAAATAATAATAATAGAAAAAACGTAGAAATGTTCCGCACACAAAGAAAATTCGACCTTCATTCATAACCTTTTTCAAATAAGGATTTACTCTGATGAAGGTCGAATTTTCTTTGTGTGCGGAACATTTCTACATTTTTTCTATTACTATGATTTCATTTCATTTGGTTATTTAAAAATAATAATAGTTTGAATAATGTACACACGGATAAACTCCTGACCGAAACACGTGTAAGTAAAATTGATTAAAATATCCTACATTATCCATTCTATACTTTCTTTCCTTTATTCATTTTTTCAACATATCATCGGATTCACTTCCAGTTTCATTTTACACACACACACACACACACATATATTATATATATAATATATATATATATATATATATATATATATATATATATATATATGGAAATATTCCTTCTATATTTAAGGTTAGATAGACACAGATGAACCGGCTTATATCAGAATAGATGAATACAAGGCCGCATAATCTCTACTTTATGTTTTTTTTTCTCTTTTCCTCCATTGGTCTTTAGCGATCACTTCCATTCTTTCCAACAAACCTAATTACGAGTATCTTTTATGCGTCACAATGCGAGGCCTTAATTATGCTGTCACCGCGACGGCGACCAACAGAATAAAAGAAGAAACAGATACGAGTATTCATGTAATTAATCTGTGACATTCTCCATCACCGCCAGAGGGCGTATTGATGCCTCGATAGGTTTGTTTCTTGTTTTTGTGCGCAGGTGTACATTGTGTATGTCAGTCAGTTTGCAGCCAACGACTTTTTGCCTACAAAAAAAAAACGGCCGGCCCCGTTGTTTTAGTGGCGAGGCACCAGTTTTGTTTAGTTTGTTGTTGTTTATTGATTTTAACGGCATATCAACCCGTCTGGGGTTATGTCATGCGTAACGGTTAGGAAGTAATACATACCGTGTATTTATATCTATACTTTTTAGTAATTGGTTTTGTACATTGTTTATGTTAGTCAGTTTACTGCCAATGTCTTTTTGCCTATAAAAAAAGTGACGACCTTGCGAGGCACCAGTTTTGTTTTGTTTTTGTTTTGTTTATTGATTTTAACGGCATATCAACCCGTCTGGGGTTATGTCATGCCTAACGGTTAGGAAGTAATACATATTGTGTATTTATATTTATACTTTTTAGTAATTGGTCTTAAAAATGTGTTAGCATTGTTGGGGATTATGTTGTATGGTATTGATTTGTTTCATGTCTATATCATATGGTATGATTTATAACATTATAGTGAAAGTGATACCAATTGTAGTTGGTGCACTTGGAACGGTCCCAATAAACTTGGGAAAAAAGACTGGAGGATCTGGAAAATCAGAGGAAGAATTAAGACCATCCAGACTACAGCACTGCTGCAATCGACTAGAATACTGATAAGAGTCCTGGAGACCTGAGCAGACTTGTTGTCACTCAGACTCCAATGAAATACCATAAGCTAACACTGATGTGAAAAACTCAAAAGGTGTGAAAATGATAATAATAATAATAATAAGAAGAAGAAGAAGAAGAAGAACAACAACAACAACAACAACAACAACAACAACAATGTTTGTTTATTGATTTTAACGACATATCACCTCGTCTGGGGTTATGTCATGCCTAACGGTTAGGAAGTTATCGTGTATTTATATCTATACTTTTTAGTAATTGGTTTTAACAATGTGTTAGCATTATTGGGGATTATGTTGTATGGTATTGATTTGTTTCATGTGTATATTCTATGGTATAATTTTATTTCCCTCAAAAAAGAGAGAATATCCTCCATGTTGATATTTTCAAATAGATCTTTCATATTGTTTGCTTTAAAATAATGGTTTCTGATGTGAACAAAAAACCTGCATTCCATGAATAAGTGTTTAACCAGTTTTGTAACTCGAGTATCTGAGTTAACAAAGAAATTATAGAAATAAATTCAATGAGTATTAAGAATAGGGAAAAAGGTTTACTAAGCAACGATACAAGTGTTACATAATTCGTGTAGCCTACTAATTATGTTTTCAAGTGTATTCAAATTTTGAATTGAAGTTCGTTGAAGATTCAAAATCGGAGGGGGTTAAATGGAAAGTTACCGTTAGCCGTTATAGTTATTATTGGCAAGTAAAGGTCATTACTTGCCCCCCCCCCCGACTTCCGCCAATGAGAAGGTGTGAGAATAGAAATTAAGTTAGTTGAGCAGATTTCGGCCGTTAGTCAGAAGGAGCAGATGCAAGGGTCCCTCGCTACTAAGATGCCGCCTTGTGGTGGAATGTTTACAAAAGTGGAGGTGCTTGTCGCGTGACGGTTATTGCCGGAGGGAATAGAATCAACGAGCCGAGTCCAAAAACCTGGACGAGGATGTTTGCGTTTCAATTCGTGTTAATGCCCTCGTAAAAAGCATAAATCCATCTCTTCTCGCCCTTCCCCAAGCTATGGATATATACTAAATGATTGAAAAGTAACTCCTTATTTTAAACTATTTATAATTTTTTTCATGTGAAGTTACATTTTTCTCAATTCGGTTTAACTAAACCGGGTTTAATAAATAATTACTTGGTGTTTGATCTTTAATATTATTGTGTAATTCTCCTACGTATTAAAATCAATCATATGAAGTTTTTATATTTTTTATTTATTTTATATAGATACCAATTAAAACATAACCAAAATAAGTGTAATCTTTTTATATGCGTTCTTAGTTAATTTCGCCAGTCTTTCTAATTTATTATGTTTCATTACATTAAAACTTGTGGTTTCTAGCCGAACGAACCACAGGATTCCTAGTTCGATACCAGCCCTCGCCAACTCAGAGTATGAGTAGCACAGGAAACTGTGCGGTAAAGTAAGGAGCTGATGGTAGGTGTGGCGCTCCACCTCAGACGCAAAAACAATCACCTTGGTCTAGCGCTAATGAAAAGGGGATAGACTCCCTCGCTGATTGGCTGATACCGACTTTAGGCCGCCCTGACGACTTTTCATTAAAACTTAGATACTTACACCTGGATGGCGCATATTCTTGCTAGTAAAGAATAATAAGTCATTGTAGTCGTCGGGGTGGCCTAAAGTCGGTTTCAGCCAGACAGCAAGAGAGTCTATCCCCTTTTCTCTAGCGCTAGACCAAGGAGATTGTTTTTAGCGAATGAGGTGGAGCGCCACACCTACCATCAGTTCCGCAGATTACTTCACAGATGCCTGCGCTACTCATACGCTGAGTTGGTGAGGGCCGGTGTCGAACAAGGAATCTTGTTGTTTCCATCTAGACACTCTACCGACTGTGCTAAACCGATATGTTTATTTATTTATTCTTTTTCTTTTTTTTCTCTCTTTTTATCATTTTTTTTTTCATTTTTCTTTTCATTCTTTTTTTCATTTTTTTTTTCATTTTTTCTTTTTCTCTTTTTTCATTTTTTTCATTTTTTGATTTTCTTTTTCATTTTTTCTTTTTCACTTTTTCATTTTTTCTTTTTCATTTTTTTTTCATTTTTTTCTTTTTTTTTCTTTTTTCATTTTTTTCATTTTTTCTTTTTCATTTTTTTCCTTTTTTTCATTTTTTTTTCATTTTTTTTCTTTTTTCTCTTTTTTCATTTTTTCATTTTTTTTTTCATTTTTTCATTTATTCTTTTTAATTTTTTCATTTTTTCTTTTTCAATTTTTTCATTTTTTTTAATAAGATAAAAATACACTAGTGTGTTTTTGTTTTTTGGGTTTTTTTTGTTTGTTTTGTTTTCTTTCGATTGATTTGTTTTCTTTTTTCTTTTATTTCTTTTTTTTTTGGCGGGCGGGGTTGGGGGGTTCCACCAATGAAATCAGTCGCATTTACTTGCGGAAATTAGCTTCTCAACCCGCTGCATAAAGTCCGTGACGTTCGGACTTGCAAGGGTTAAGCATTGTTACCAATCTTTTCTCTCCTTTTACCTTGACCTCTTCTTAGTCGTATAAAGTTGTGATTTGCATTCGGTACGGCTCGCCAAACGGATGACGCCGCAGAGTTTTCGCAACCCCAGCCATCAAATGACCATTCTTAATGCATTTCCTCCATAACGCTCCTACGCAATTCTCGCCAACAATGCATCTTTATAAATATTGATTATGCTTTCCAACTGACATGCACGCCGATTCAGATATCCACTCCCAACCACTTCCCCATTACATACAGGCAATTGTTATCAGTGTTTTGCATGCTTCGAAAGGATTAACTGTGCACATGCAAGTATAAAAAAATAAATAAATGCTGTGTAATAAAAGAAAAGTGCACACAGAGGCATATAAATCGGTATTAATAAAATCTTTGTTCATATCAATGGATATTAGTATACATACGACTGGGACTGTAGAATATGCCGATTGCGCCCCTGCATAGGGGTAGGACCGCACTGTCGGCTGGGGCTGTAGAATATGTCGATTGCGCCCCTGCAGAGGGGTTGGACCGCCCTGTCGGTTGGGACTGTAGAATATGCCGATTGCACCCCTGCAGAGGGTTAATATCGCCCTGTCGGCTGGGCTGTAGAATATGTCGATTGCGCCCCTGCAGAGGGGTAGGACCGCCCTGTCGGCTGGGCTGTAGAATATGCCGATTGCGCCCCTGCAGAGGGGTAGGACCGCCCTGTCGGCTGGGATTGTAGAATATGCCGATTGCGCCCTGCAGAGGGGTAGGACCGCCCTGTCGGCTGGGGCTGTAGAATATGCCGATTGCGCCCTGCAGAGGGGTAGGACCGCACTGTCGGCTGGGACTGTAGAATATGCCGATTGCGCCACTGCAGGGGGTAGGACCCGCCCTGTCGGTTGGACTGTAGAATATGCCGATTGCACCCCTGCAGAGGGTTAATATCGCCCTGACGGCTTGGGCTGTAGAATATGCCGATTGTGCCCCTGCAGAGGGGTAATATCGCCCTGTTGGTTGGGGCTGTGGAATATGCCGATTGCGCCCCTGCAGAGGAGTAAGATCGCCCTGTCGGTTGGGGCTGTAGAATATGCCGATTGGTCCCCTGCAGAGGGGTAAGACCGCACTGTCGCCTGGGGCTGTAGAATATGCCGATTGCGCCCCTGCAGAGGGGTAAGACCGCACTGTCGGCTGGGGCTGTAGAATATGCCATTGCGCCCTTGCAGAGGGGTAGGACCCGCACTGTCGCCTGGGGCTGTAGAATATGTCGATTGCGCCCCTGCAGAGGAGTAGGACCGCACTGTCGTTTGGGGCTGTAGAATATGCCTATTGCGCCCCTGCAGAGGGTAAGACCGCACTGTCGGCTGGGGCTGTAGAATATGTCGATTGCGCCCCTGCAGATGGGTAGGACCCGCACTGTCGACTGGGGCTGTAGAATATGACGATTGTGCCCATGCAGAGGAGTAAGATCGCCCTGTCGGTTGGGACTGTAGAATATGCCGGCTGCATTCTTTCAGAGGAGTAAGACCGCCTCTTGCATAGGGGTAAGACCACCTTATCGGCTAGGGCTGTAGACTATGCCGACAACATCTCTACTGAGGGGTATGGTCCTCCCAATTGGACCAATATTAACCCTATGATGGTTAAGGGCGAAATCATGATGGTTGTGCAGTCTATGATATGCAAAAATCCACTTTGGTCACAGATCAACCCGCTGGCCATTTCAATCCCTAGCACTTATATGATTCCCTCGACCGTATTGTTTTTATGGCAACCCTCCAACCCTTTTTATCACACACACACACACACACACACACACAACATATATAATATATATATATATATATAGGGTGGACCAAATTGATTGACACATTCTTAAAAAAACGTTTCAACTTCAAACGCAACGTGTGCATCTCTTCAAGACCCGATCGTAACAGACCTTATCGGATAAAAATGGTAAGACATAAGCCAGATGGAGCTTCCATTGCCACTTGCCTAAGTTCACTCGCATCCAAACAGATGGCAGTTTAAAAACATTGGACGTATTTGTCAGATCATTTTGGTCCACCCTATATATATATATATATATATATATATATATCTTATTATAATGGAAGATTGTGTGTTTTTCTGACTGTAACCGAAACTAAATCACTACTCAAGTCATAATTCCCTTAGTAATTGACGCCACATTCACCATGAATTTATCCTTATTTTAACCTCAATTATTAATAAAATTGTTTTTCATTATTTATACTGTTAACCATATCTACGTACTTATAACATGCAATTGTATTTATATATACAACAAAATAGCGGTTTACAGTGTGAACGAGAAGGCTAATTTGCATATTGATATTAAAAATGTAATTTTAATAAATATATGCTTAGTATTATTGGATTCTAACTGTTTGGTTTTATTTTAATGAATATAAGCAAAAATCTCTTCAATGAATCTTAAATGAAATCCATTAACAAGAAAAGATAACTGTAATTTTATTCTTTACTTCCTCTTTTAACTAAATAGTTAAATCAGAAAAAATAACAATGAAAGACGAGAGTGATAGAAGAGTAAGTTTCAGTTGTTCTATTTTTCGATTATATTCCCCTCTGTTTCAAATCTTTTTATCTGCATTCTTATTTAGTTTCGTTAGCCTTTCTAATTTAATGCGATATTTCATTACATTAAAACTTAAATACTTGCAACCGGAGGATGCATATATTTGCTAGTATATATATATATACACACACAAACACACACACAAACACACACACACACACACACACAATATATATATATATATAATATATATATATATATATATATATATATATATATATATATATATATATATAAGGTTCAGCTTAGGCGGGCTGGTCACGTTGTCAGAATGAATGAGAACAGGCTTCCAAAGAAGATTTTATATGGACAATTGTCAAAAACTAAGCGTTCTATTGGACGTCCTCTTGCTCTACAAGGACAAATTGAAGGACAATTTGAAACGCCTCGATATTGACCTGAGTGCTTGGTAAGATCTAGCATCAGATCGGAAGGAATGACGTAAGACATGTTTCGCTAGACTAAATATCTTTGAACAAAATAGACGGAAGCATAGAGATCGGCTCCGCCTAACTTTAAAACAAAAACATTTAACTCCTTCCTTGGATCATTTCGTTTGTCAGTGTGGCTTCATGGCTCGCAGCAGGGCTGGGCTGCTGTCACACTCGAGGAAACATAAAATGTCTTCTTGACAGCATGCACAACATGGAAGGAATCAAATCACTCACTGCTGACCCTCATCTATCGTTCACGATAAGAGAGTCCACCATATATATATATTATATATATAAGAAAGTGCGAGTACGCATGCGCGCGCGAGAGAGAGAGAAAATGAAAGACAGAGAGAGAGAGAAGGGGTAAAGACAGAGAGAGGGGGTAGAGAGAGAGGGAGAACTTGGCCTCAGACAAAGTATCATTCAGTTGAAAATTATACTGGAAATGGTTTTATTCTCTAAGTTAGGGTATTTTGAGAGTATTGCTCTTACAGTGCGTTATAATGTGCCGTTTTTTTTGCTGGGCTAAGGTTAAATGCAAACATACTGAAAGTTTAGTGTTAATGTGTTTCGTATCTGCCTTTGTCACTACATGATTTTTGCCTCGATACGAGAAAGAAAACCCAACAGCAATGATAATAAAAAAGTAAAACATATGCCTTGAACTTTTCAACATGTACGAAACAGGAAATGGGAAAAAGGATTGTTTTATCAAAATGCGAATCACGATCTTTCCCTTTTCTCGTTCAATTCGTTTTCCAACGAGATTTTCAGGTTTATAGTCACGTTCGCTTTTCACTTTTCTTTTTTTTTCTTTTTTTTTTTTTGTATATGATTATTTCTGTTCCCACTGCTTAATAAATGCATAGATCGCTCGGAAACGAATGCCTTCCATTTCCAGTGAAAAAACATAACTACATAAAATACAGGGAGCACAACAAGACCTTTCGAAAGAGCAAGTTTTCAGCTACAAAACTCGCCCGATTACGCATTGATCATACAAGACTAACACACTCCTATATACTCAAACAACAACCACAATGTGAAACATGTCAAACACCTTTGAGAGTTAAACACTTATTCATGGAATGCAGGTGTTTTGCTCACATCAGAAACCGTTATTTTAATGCAAACAACATGAAAGATCTATTTGAAAATGTCAACATGGAGTACATTCTGTCCTTTAGTCCTCACTTATCATTTTGGGAATCTTTAAAAATAAGCAATTTATTTTTTGTTTTTTCATAATAAGTCGTTGATGGGGGGGGGGGCGGCTTAGCTTAGTCGGTAAAGCGTGCGCCTAGGAACACAAGGTTCCTGCTTCGATACCGGTCCTCGCCAACTCAGCGTATGAGTAGCACAAGGACTTGTGCAGTATAAGTAGGGTATATATAATCTATTAACAATGGAGATTGTCTGTATTTCTGTCTGTAACAAAAACTACGTCATAGCTCTACCGTCACAATATTCTTATGCTATATACACCAAAATTTGAGTAAGCATTTTAAAAAATTGTTTTTTTACTCTCGTCCCTTTTTTTTTTTTTTTTTTACAGTAACAAGAAGTTAACTAAAAAGTTTACAAATAAATAAATACCTACGATTTTGTGTAAAATTGATGTGGAAAATATTCAAAAATAATTGTTTTGAATATTACATGCACGCAACATTTTAATTTGAGAGGACGAGGCTCAGTTTCATTTCAAATTGTTTTTATTTTTCTCCTTTATAAATATGAGATTTTCTTACTTATGATACAAACCCTCTGACATTGAATTTTTAACTCCCACCCTCAGGCAATTTTTTCAAAAATTATTTTTACGATGCCCGGGGGGTGTTTTCTTTGCTAGTATATATAATATATAATATATATAATAAGCAATGCTGAAGATCTCAGTTTGCCCTACTATTTACCCCTAGCATTTAACGGGGGCGTGTCTGATTTAGTTCCCTGTCACTCAATAGGGCCATGTCTGACTACCCGTGTCCCTTGTTTCCTGTAAAGTACTGGATAACAAGGACCCGGGTAGCCAGACATGGTCGCATTGAATGACAGGGAACTCAAGTCAGACAAGCCTCTTTTAAATGCTAGGGTAAATAGTATGTCAAACTGGGATCTTCAATACTAGTTATGTAACCACTCGAGGAAAGAACTAATACCCTCGGGAAAGGTATGAACCCCTCATTTCCCCAGCTATAGATTGAATAGTATCAACTACTGTTCTTCTGCGAGGATGGCTTTGACATTAAATAACCCACTAAGGTAGACATGCCATTAAATCAGAAATCAAACCAAACCAAAATGACTTTTAAGAAAATTGATGTTTCTATCTTAATAATTACAGTTTTCACTTCGATACTTCTGAACTTATCTAGATAAGTTCAGAAAGTATCGAGAGTGAAACTGTAATTATTAAGAATAGAAACATCAATTTTCTTTAAAAGTCATTTTGGTTTGGTTTGATTTCTTGATTTAATGCATGTCTACCTTAGTGGGTTATTTAATGCCAATGAGACTGTTAATAATACTAGAGGCACCTTGCATAGCGTAATGGTTAACGAGCTAGGTTAGCAAACCATTGTTAGTGAGTTAGATTCTCACTGGGTGCCTCTTACATTTCGACTTGTGCAAGCTAAGTNTTATTTTGAGGGAAATAAAATTATACCAAAAGAATATAGACATGAACTTAACCAATACCATACAACATAATCCCTAATGGAGCTAACACCTTGTTAAAACCAATTACTACAAAAGTATGAATGTAAATACACAACATATATTACTTCCAAACCGTTAGTCATTACATAACCCCAGATGGGTTGATATGCCGTTAAATCAATTAACCAACCATCAACCAACAACATGACAGGTTCGTTGTTAGTTATTTGGTTTGTTGATTAGTATTTAACGGCATATCAACCCGTCTGGTGGTTGGCTGGTTGGTTGGCTGGTTGGTTGGTTGGTTGGTCTTTGGACATATTAACCCATTTCAGGTCATGTAATGCTAAATCAAGTAATTTTTATTCATGTTTCCTTACCGTACTTTATTGGGTTACTTAAAGTTAGAATCTTTTGAACCATCTTGGAGCTCTTAAGCAAAAGAGTTTATCCAGTGGAATTGGATCGTTGATAAAGAGCCCTGGGTATTATTAATATATCTGGTAATCCTGTAAGTCCGTCCCGAGTATTGGTAAAGATCTGGTAATCCTGTAAGTCTCTGAGTATTGGTAAAGATCTGGTAATCCTGTAAGTCCTCCTGAGTATTGGTAAAGATCTGGTAATCCTGTAAGTTCGTCCTGAGTATTGGTAAAGATCTGGTAATCCTGTAAGTCCGTTCTGAGTATTGTTAAAGATCTGGTAATCCTGTAAGTCCGTTCTGAGTATTTGGAAATATCTGGTAATCCTGTAAGTCCGTCCCGAGTATTGGTAAAGATCTGGTAATCCTGTAAGTCCGTTCTGAGTATTGGTAAATATCTGGTATCCTGTAAGTCCGTCCTGAGTATTGGTAAAGATCTGGTAATCCTGTAAGTTCGTCCTGAGTATTGGTAAAGATCTGGTAATCCTGTAAGTCTGTCCTGAGTATTGGTAAAGATCTGGTAATCTGTAAGTCCGTTCCGAGTATTGGTAAAGATCTGGTAATCCTGTAAGTCCGTTCTGAGTATTGGTAAATATCTGGTAATCCTGTAAGTCCGTCCTGAGTATTGGTAAAGATCTGGTATCCTGTAGTTCGTCCTGAGTATTGGTAAAGATCTGGTAATCCTGTAAGTCTGTCCTGAGTATTGGTAAAGATCTGGTAATCCTGTAAGTCCGTTCTGAGTATTGGTAAGATCTGTATATCCTGTAAGTCCGTTCTGAGTATTGGTAAATATCTGGTAATCCTGTAAGTCCGTTGAGTATTGGTAAAGATCTGGTAATCCTGTAAGTTCGTCCTGAGTATTGGTAAAGATATGGTATCCTGTAAGTCTGTCCTGAGTATTGGTAAAGATCTGGTAATCCTGTAAGTCCGTTCTGAGTATTGGTAAAGATCTGTAATCTGTAAGTCCTTCTGAGTATTGGTAAATATCTGGTAATCCTGTAAGTCCGTCCTGAGTATTGGTAAAGATTTGGTAATCCTGTAAGTCGTCCTGAGTATTGGTAAAGATCTGTAAGCCTGTAAGTCTGTCCTGAGTATTGGTAAAGATCTGGTAATCCTGTAAGTCCGTTCTGAGTATTGGTAAAGATCTGTAATCCTGTAAGTCGTCCTGAGTATTGGAAAGATCTGTATTTAAGATCTAGTGGATAAGGTAGTTAGGTTAAGACAGTTCTAAGTGACAGTTATCTCTGGATACTGAATCAATCCTGAGTGGAGGCGGTTAGAAAAATAATTAACACAAACTCCTACACCAGCTATGGTTAGCGGAATGAGAACAGATACCCTCGTGGACTAAATAAAGGGTTAGGTTCAAAGTTCCGTGATGGCTCCCGATTACGACAAGAAGGTTCCGAGAAGGTTCCCGAGTCCGAGAATGTTTCCGAGTCCGACAAGAAATACCTGAAGAAGGCCGGAGGTCATATCGGCCGAAACGTTGTACAAATAACAATGAAGATGAGGACAATATGTCGAATAACACGGATAATACTAGCATTCTATTTTCTATTGGACGAGCAATGAGATTTAGCGAAAGTGGGAGATAGGAGGAGTGAGAATGTTGAATGAGTTTGGAATTATGAGTTGAAAGGACGAGACGTGCTCTCGGCTTGTGTTGACTTGGAGGAATAAAAATCTCATGATAAAAAGAAGTGGTCTTGTGTGTTACTAAAAACGGTAATCCTTAACTTGTTCCTCGTAAATTCCTATTTATTCTTTATTCAATAAAGAAAAATATATTAAGATAAAGAAAATATATTTAGTATTGTAAAAATAAATAAACTGAACCCTCATTTTAAGTCCGTGTTTTGCAATAAATGTTTTATTTTTCTTGCACCCGTTATTTTTACAATACTAAATAATATTTTCTTTATTCTTTATTCAAACAAAGAAAAATATATTCAAATAAATAAAATATATTTAGTATTTGTAAAATAACGGGTGCAAGAAAAATAAAACATTTATTGCAAAAACACGGACATAAAATGAGGGTTCAGTTTATTTTATGGTAGGAATTTACGAGGAACAAGTTAAGGATTACCCTAAAAACTCTAATTGGCGCGAAGGCAAGATGTCACCCAACACCCCAAGTTTGTTTCCAGACTCCAAACATCAAGAAAGTGTCAGCCAACTCCAGCATCACCGGTCCAGAGATAAGTATACTCAAGAATATCTGTATCGGCACATCACTCCATTTGGAAATGACTGCCATAACGTAACAAGCGTTGACACGTCATCTCTCCATACTGGTTCACAAGTCCGAGAAGGTTCCTGAGTCCGACAAGAATACCTGAAGAATGCGGAGGGCACATTGGCCGAAACGTTGTACAGATAACAATGAAGATGTGGACAATAGTTCGAACAATACAAATCTTTAATAATGGAGATTCACTTCCGGTTTTTGTCTGTAACAAAATTACGTCACTGCTTACGTCACATTACCCAAAATCGTCATAACATAGATAAATACAACTCAAAATTTGAACATGCAACATTAGACAGTTCTCATTGGGTTTTTTTAAAACAAGTTTTAATAAATACATGACTGGTATTATATATCTATAATAGTTTGTTTTATTTTAATACATATTTAAAGTTTACATTTCAAATTGTTTTATTTTTAATCTTAATGAATTTGATCATTTTACTTACTTAGAGTACAAACTCGCTGACATTGAATTTTAACTCCCGCCCCTCAGGCAATATGTTTCAAAATCTATTTTACATCGCCCGGTGGGTGTTTTTTAATTTGTACTAGTAATAATAATATAATATGATATCTTTTTCAGCTAGTATTATAAATAAAAAGATATAATTCACAGATTTTATTTAAAAACTTTTACATTTTTTTTTTCAGATAAGTTAACTTTGAACCACGTATCTTTAAGAATCTGTGTTACGCCTCACAGGGTAACTTTTCCTTTAAGTAACTAATGCTTTATAAGAACCGGAGTTCATACTCTGTGAACCTCTTAAAAACCAAAGTTCGCATGTACTTTAAGTACAAGGTAATGTTATCTGAACGAAATAGCGTGTGGCTTGAAGAATCCATGAGTTAGTGATATGCGTGAGTGGTTTGAATCTTTGAATATGCATTTTTATTCCTTTAAGCTTTAAAGAAAAAAAAGCCGAAAGTTGTATGGAAGGAACTAAAGACAAAAATACCCTGATTAGCATACTAAAGTTTGCGTTATGTTCTCTTTTAGTTTGACGTTCAAAAGAGAAAAAAAAACTCTTTGATACTCGATTGTTGTTTTTTCCAAAAAACACAAACTCTCTCTCTCTCTCTCTCTCCTCTCTCTCTCTCTCTCTCTCTCTCTCTCTTCTCTCTCTCTCTCTCTCTCTCTCTCTCTCCCTCTCTCTCTCCTCTCTTATCTCTCTTACTCTCACATCTCCCCTCTCTCTCTCTCTCTCTCTCCTCTCTCTCTCTCTCTTCTCTTCTCCTCTCTCTCTCACGCACACAAACACGCACGAACACACAAACTCTGTGATACTCTATTATTGGTCCCTCTCCCCTCTCTCTCTTAAATATATATATATATTATAAATATCTTCTTTCTCTCTCTCTCTCTCTCTCTCTCTCTGTCTGTCTTTCTCTCTTTGTCTTTCTTCTCTCTCTATTTATCTATCTCTCTCTCCATTTATCTCCTTATCTATCTACCCCCACTTTCTCTCTATCTCTCTTTCTATCACTTCTCTTCCTTTTATTTTAGTAATTTCCCTTCCTTTCTTTCGACCTTTTTCTATTTATCTATCTAGATCTTCTCTTCTCTATCTCTCTCTCTCTCTTCTCTCTCTCTCTCTCTCTCTCTCTCCTCTCTCTCTCTCTCTCTCTCACACACACACACACACACACACACACACACACCCACCTTTCTTCCTCTAACTACAGCCTATGATCTTGTCCAACCCTTGAAACATGCCTATTAATCAATCCCCTGAGGCAGGTGCCTAATTTCCCGTGAAACATGACCCAGCCACGCCGGAAGGTTCGTTTGTGATGCGATGGGCATTCACCGTTGAACGTAGATTACAGAAATGAGTTAGAAATTCGGCTAGAAAATGCGCCAGAACTCGCGCGCTGGTAGACGAAAACCCGATCGGAGCCATATTCTACGCTGTTCAAAGTCGGATTCTTTTTTTTGGTAAATTTTGTGTCGAATTCCATGCAAATTCTATATCTCTTTTACGGGAGAAATCTTCGTAATTTCACCTTTGAATTTTTCACAGAAGATTCCCCTACCACACAACTGTAATTCTATGTTCATTAAACATTTGCTAGGCTAGGCACATTCATATACAAATACCAGACAAAATACACATAAGCAATTCATTCAAATCCCTTCTTCAGATTTGCCTCAATTTTATATTTTTTTCCTTTTTGGAGAGACATG
>CM042161.1:15881940-15904440 GCA_023376005.1 Doryteuthis pealeii | reverse complement strand
TACGCTGATGTGAAAACTCAAAAAGAGTAAATAATAATAAATGATTAAATTGATTTATATTACACCGAATACGAAATATTATACATCACCATGGCCACCAAACACAAATACGCTTTTTAATACGCACATAGATATGCACGTGCAATCCCGCGCTATGATACAGTCATAACATCACAACCAACACGCATTTTCATGGACACTCGCATGACAACATACGCACATGACAACATACGCGCAAGTACAAAAAAAAATCCCGCATTCAGGTAAACATTCTACACGAGAATACTGTTATATAAAAATAACATCATTTAAAAAAATAATTTAAAAGGAAATGTCATAACTAGACTGCTTCAGTTCCAGTGATCTTTTGAAAAAGAGATATTATCTCGAAAATTCAAGAATTAAATACAAGTTAACACACAACATCATTGTTACCGTATTATTATTTTTTCTTTACACCTGCATTGTGATAGCCTTCTAAATCAACCTCCTAACCAATATATATATATATATATATATATATATATATATATATAAGAAGATATAAAAAACAAATGATAATATTAGTATGCTGACAGATATCTGTTTCGACCTTTTAATAAAGTGGTCATCCTCAAGAGCAACTATATTTATGAAAGAAAGAGGGAAATAGTTAACCGTTTGGCACGAGAGGCACAAACAACGCTCTCGTTCTGGGCCGGAATGTCTTTTAAAATATTTATAAAAATGCGTATTTTGTATTAAAAACAAAATAAATTTTTTTAAAACTAAAAATGAGAAACTCAAAATGAGAAAAACTCAATAAAGTTTGAAGTAAAAATGTAATAGAAAATAAAAAGTTGTTTCAAAAGCGTTTAGGATGCAATCCAGCCACAAAATCCAGTCACCATTTTCATATATATATATATATATATATATATATATATTTGGGAGAATATGTGCTTAATTGGAGTCGTACCTAATTTTGAAAATTAATTGATTAATAATTAATTAATTAGGCGGGAATGCCTATTTAAATGTAAGGCTAAACAAATCGAGAAAAATCAATCTCTGTATGTACATTTCGGCCTATTAGCCCTCATCAGCAGAGCTATAGATAGGAAGACCGCCCTGTGCGTGATCCGAAACCGGACCGTCTCCCGCCTAATTAATTAATTATTAATCAATTAATTTTCAAAAATTAGGTACGACTTCAATTAAGCACATATTCTCCCAAAAATTGTCGGCAAAAAGCCATATCCAAACACAGCGTGTTTACATACTTATCATATCGTCGTGTAATAAAAGTCACTACATGAGGAGTATTAACCTAAAATCGTAAAATCTAAGAAGTCCGTTTGGTGTAGGGGTTATGGTACTGGCCTATCAGCTTGACGGTCCGGTTTCGGCAATTTCAATGCATATATCGCATAAAATTCGATGATTTATAAAATATTATGCGATATACGCATTGTAATTGCCTTCAATCAAAAATATAAATAATAATAATAATAATAATAATAATATATATATATGAAAATGGTGACTTACCGGTTAAATTGGCCACAATGGTTAGTTGTTGCAAGTTTCAAAATGATAAGACAGCGATATAACACATATAAAGTGCTCAATACGCGAGTAGAGCAAATTCATTCCTATAATGGTATGCACAGGTATAACCTACTCGAATTTCACCATAAGGATCTTCAGGGTTAAATCCACTGAATTAATCAATATCATGATTAATTCAGTAGATTTTAACCCTGAAGATCCTTATGGTCAAATTCGAGTAGGTTATTCTTGTGTATACCATTATGATATATATATATATATATATATATATATATATATATATATATATATATATATATATATAAAAGCAATTGGTAATTTGCTTGAAGCATTGTTAAGTATGTTATAATATATTAATATTTTGAAGGCCAATACAATGCGTATGAAAAATAAAAACAAAAAGATGTTATTTTTGTCTTATCGATTTCGAAGCATGAACTTCATCATCAGAGTTTATTTTCAGAAATGGACGTGCTTATGTTTTTATTTGTGTGGTTATAATTTCTCTTCTTATTTCCTTTTCCTCTCCTTTTTTTCTCTTTCTTCTTCTCCTCCTTTATGAATGAAATGGGCGAATAACTGTAATTTCTTATTTCTCTCTTTTTTTTGTTCGTTGAGAACAAATGT
Source organism: Doryteuthis pealeii (assembly GCA_023376005.1). Lineage (NCBI taxonomy): Eukaryota > Metazoa > Mollusca > Cephalopoda > Myopsida > Loliginidae > Doryteuthis > Doryteuthis pealeii. The sequence continues at coordinate 15,902,262 of CM042161.1, read as the reverse complement.
TCCTAATATTGTCTGTCATCCGGTCAAAATGTTCCAAGTTTGTTGCCATGTCAAAATTCAAAATAATAAATAAATAAAAACCGTCAATAGAAAAATTGATATACTTAGCTTTTGTTTCGCTTTCTTTTTTCTTTTCTTTTTCTTTCTCCCTCTTTTTCTTTTTTTTTTGGTTATTTCTTTTTTTTTTTTTGTTCTCTAATTCAAAAATTTTATTTTAGTAAATAAGTAAATAAAAGATTATCTTAAATTATGTATTAGTATTGCTAGAAAAATTTTAAGAAAATATCTTTTATGAGTACTTTTCTCTCTTTTTCTTTTAAACTTTAAATAGATTATATATTATATTAATTATATATTAAAATATCATATAATAATTTCATATTAGGATTGATGCAAAATTCAAAACAATAAAACAAACCATGTATTATGAGTATTTTCCTTTAAATTTCAAATTTCGCACTGTGCTTTCTATATAAGTCAGTTTTAATTTTTACTTCATCTGAACGACCGCCCTGTCGGTGGGGCGTTAAAATGCACCGACTGCACCTCTGCAGAGGGGTAAGACTCCCCCAATGGGGCCACCTGTTGGTCGTGGGTGGCGATCCGTGGTGCTTAAAGATAGAGCCCAGGTTGATGAGCAGTTCATGACTTGCAATACTCCACTTTGGCCCTATCTTGGGCTATACGGGCGGTCGGAGAGGCCCCCTCCGATCAATCGGCTGGTCACGTCAAGCCCTAGCACCTATATGCCTTTATGGCAAGCCCCAACCCCTTTTTATCATATGGGTGCTAGAAGGCGGTGGCTGCGGGTCTACATGTCCTGGGAATGACGTTAAACTCTATCTGATGGTGAGGATCCAGTTTTGGAGGTTTGGGGAATGTGAAGCACCCTTTCATCACCATTGCTCCCTGGTCCACTCTGCCCCGGAGTGGTAGTACCTGTTAGGGTCCCATCTATAGGTTAAATAGAAAAGCATGAGTTTATAAAAAAAATGTATTATCCATTAAGAATTGATTTATTTCAAAACTTTATCGGCATTAAATGACCCACTGAGGTTGATATGCCGTAAAACAAAACAAACCTAACCAATCATCTGAACGATTTTATGTTATTTTATTTTATTATTTTCTCTTCAATATGACGACATTACGAACGTCGTTAATGTATATTGGTCTGAAGCCACTGGGAATAAACAGGATGGAAAATAGGATTCATAGAAAATTGTTGTTATGTCACAAAGTTTCCCGTTTGTGCGAATTTGTCACCGCGGGTTCTCGTCTACGGCTGGATATTTGCTGATGCATCACGTCTGCCTAAGCAAAGAGATACATCGAAAAATATTGCACTGAGGCGATAAAAATAAAATAAAAAAAATAAAAAATAAAAAGATAAAAAATAAAATAAAACGCATACAAAATGGCGATGTAGTAAGTAGTTACATTTGCAGATAACCTGGAGAGAGTTAATATATTTTCATTCATTGAAATTAATTGCGAAGTTGACGTGGTACTTAGTGTTGCTCGGGCTGAATTTGTTTGTAAGTAGTTATGATAAATTATTTTAGACCACCCATGTGGATATATAGACATGTAGCTACATATGCACACACACACACACACACACACACACACACACACACACACACATATATATATACATATATTTATGCATAAAATACGTAATGTGTGAGTATAAAGTTTTAAGTACACATAACTTTACGTTCATATATATATATATATATATATGTGTGTGTGTGTGTGTGTGTTGTGTGTAGTATATTAAGAAAGAATGAAAAAACACAGGTTTAAATGAGTTAAGTGGTGAGTTTATTGGCCGACGCTGCAGTGTTTCGATCTATTAATTAGATCATCTTCAGGGAATTTGTTGGTATATGGAAGGTAATAAGAAATTTTTATCACAGAATAACGAGAAAAGCGAGTGATAGTCATTGTTATTCACTCTGTTTAAAATTTTAGGTTTGAAAAAAGGAGACGGTTTGAAATATGACGTCAAATATTCTCTTTTACGGTGTGAGTATGGGACTGTAAGTATAAGTGTGTGTATCGAAAATACACACACGCGCAACCACGCACCTAAAAATGCACAATGCTTTCTTTTCGATACACACACTTACTCAGTCCCATACTCACACCATAAAAGAGAATATTTGACGTCATATTTCAAACCGTCTCCTTTTTTCAAATCTCAAATTTTAAACAGACTGATAAACAAGGACGACCACTCGCTTTTCTCGTTATTCTGTGATAAAAATTTCTTATTACCTTCCATATACCAACAAATGCCCTGAAGATGATCTAATTAATAGATCGAAACACTGCAGCGTCGGCCAATAAACTCACCACTTAACTCATTTAAACCTGTGTTTTTTCATTCTTTCTTAAGTCGTCGGGGTGGCCTAAAGTCGGTATCAGCCAATGAGCGAGGAAGTCTATTCCCTTTTCACTAGCGCTAGACCAAGGAAATTATTTTTGCGTATGAGGTCGAGCGCCACATCTACAATCAGCTCCTTACTTTATCGCACAGATACCTGTGCTACTCATACACTGAGTTGGCAAGGGTCGGTATCGAACCAGGAACCTTGTGGTTTCTAGCCGAACGCTCTACCGACTGAGCTAACGACAGTATGATAATCTAATTATTACAATGTTCGATATGTATACTTAGGAGCTATTGCTAAATAGTTCAATAGCAGTACGTCAACCTGTCTAGGGTTATTCTATGCCTAGAGAATCATGTTCATTATACGTTAATATTTATACTAGCATGACCTGTGGATATACCACAGTATGATAATCTAATTATTACAATGTTCGATATATATATATATATATATATATATATGTGTGTGTGTGTGTGTGTGTGTGTTTTGTGTGTGAGTGTGTGTCTGTGTGCGTGTGTGTGTATGTTATTTTTTCTCTTTTCATGTGACACCCTCACCTCACACATTTTCATTTCACTTCTTTTTCTTTCTTTTTAACCCCTTGTTGGAATATTTGGCATATAAGGTGTGCTACAATTCCCCACCTAAATTTATAGACTGGGCGTAATCACGTGGTTTATTCCTCCAAAATCTCCCTCCAACTATGGGTAAATAGCAGGGTAGACTGAGCTCTTTAACCATGGCTAGGTAACTATTCTAGGAAAAAGAAAACTCTGAATTCAAACCTGTTAAACTCCGCTTAAAAAAATTGACATAGGGGTCGGTAAATATATATATATATACCCAGCAGAGATGAACGGGTATATAACCTTTGTTCTTTGTTTCAACAGCCATAATACGTGGCTGATTCACTACTTAAACACTGATACTTTATTACCCCTTTCATACTGTTATTTTCCCGCTTTTCTAATTCATCTTCCCTCTTTTTCATCAACCATGAACTCTATTTTACTAATGAGCCCCAATTCAATTTCTTAACATTGAAATTCATTGAGACAAACTTTTGACCCCAATTCTTTTAAGATATCTCCTTTTCCCGATAAGAATTCCACTTTCAATCCACCGAAATAACCCAAATGTCAAACAAATGTTGAAGTTTGAAGGTTTTTTTTATAAGAAAAGTCGTCGGGGCGGCTTAAAGTCGGTATCAGCCAATCAGCGAGGGAGTCTATCCCCTTTTCAATAGCGCTAGACCAAGAAGATTGTATTGGCGTCTGAGGTGGAGCGTCACACCTACCATCAGCTCCTTACTTTACCGCACAGATCCCTGTGCTACTCATATGCTGAGTTGGCGAGGACCTGTATCGAACTAGGAACCTTGTGGTTTCTAGCCGAACGCTCTACCGACTGAGCTAACAAGTGATAAAATTGTAGGACAGACTGGACTCTTTAACTTTGGTTATGCAACCAGTCACGGAGAAGGAAAACTCTAAATTCAAACCTGTTAAACTCGGCTTAAGAAATTGACATTGTGTCCCATCCGACTCTCGAGGAGGGGCTGGTAAATTTATCTATCTATCTATCTATCTATCTTAAAAATGAAGTTTCGGTCTCTTTTATTCTGTAACCAAACAAATCGGACCCTAACCCTAAGTAAAGGTCTAAGTGGAGTGTTGCAGGTCATGGACTGCTCATCCACCAAGACTCTATCTACTACCACTCCGGGTCAGAGTGGACCAGGGAGCAATGGTGATGAATGGGGTGCTCCATATTCCCCAAACTTCCAAAACTGGAACCTCACTATCAGATAGAGTTTAACGTTATTCCCAGGACATGTAGACCCTCAGTCACCTCCTTCTAGCACCCATATGATAAAAAGAGTTGGGGCTTGCCATAAGGGCAATAGGGTTGGGGCAATCATATAGGTGCTAGGGCTTGACATGGCCAGCTAATTGATCGGAGGGGGCCTCTCCGACCGCCCGTCTAGCCCAAGATAGGGCCAAAGTGGTGTATTGCATGTCATGAACTGCTCATCCACCTGGGTTCTATCCTTAAGCATCACGGGTCGCCACCCACGGCCAACAGGTGGCCCCATTGGGAGAGTCTTACCCCTCTGCAGAGGTGCAGTCGGTATCTGTTTTTGGAAGTCTCCATTGCGTAATAGATAACGTACTGGTATGCGACGTCGTAGTACAAACTCCAGGTTGACTCCACTTTGACCCTTACTTAGGCTAGACGGGCAGTCGGAGAGGACCCCTCCGATCGATCGGCTGGTAACGTCAAGCCCTAGCACCTATATGATTGTCCCAACCCTATTGCTCTTATGGCAAGCTCCAATCCTTTTTCCCCATGAATGCTAGAAGGCGGTGACTGAAGGTCTTCATGTCCTTGGTATGACGTTAAACTTTAACTAATGGTGAGGTTCCAGTTTTGGAGGTCTGGGGAATGTAGAGCGTCCGTTCATCAACATTGCTCCTGTTACATAATTATTGGATCCCTAATGCTTTTATAAGGTATTGTAGAAATCATAATGGCGATTGGTGCAGCTGATGGCCTTGAGAGTGAGTGACAGCGCTTGACCTCACTCTGACCTTGCTTTGCGGGGATGGATCGTGAGAACCGGAACCCCCGTAGAGACCCTGTTCCGGTTTAAGGGGTAAGCAACTCAGTCAGTTAGAAGTTAGAAGCAGAGCTTGTAAGATGTGAGTCTCACTGCGCAGAATGTCTGGTTGGGGATTTACAAATAAAGTAACATCAACGTAAATCGAAGTCTTGTGTTTATTACCTAAAAACTAACAATGACACAGGGCTTCTGATAAGGAGTGATCCCTAACAGAAACCAGACCCGAAATCCCCATACAAGAAAGATCAGACCTTAGAAGATATACCAGACCAAGATGTTAGAAGATAGAACCAAAGCCGACCAGAAGAATAGACGACCAGAGTAAGAAGTAAGAAAGGTATATAACATTATATGCTGATTTGGTACGGTGAAAACACACCCAGGTACACTCTGACCCGGAGTGGTAGTACCTGTTAGGGTTCCATCTATGGGTTTAATAGAAAATTGAGTTGAACATTTTTTATTCCAAAGTATCGCTATGAATCTTTCAAAAGTTTGTCGGCATTAAACGATTCACCGAGGATGATATGTATGTCGTAAAAACAAAACAAACAATTACGTTCACATTCGGACTAATGCCCTTAGCAAAGATATGAACCTCCTCATCCCCAGCTATGGGTTAAATAGTACCACTACTGTTCTTATACAAGGAAGGCTTTGGCATTAAATGATTCACGAAGTTTGATATGCCATTAAACAAAGAAATCAAACGAAACCATTATCTGAGAGGTATTCCATGAGATTAAATAGAAAAAAAAAAGAGTTTGATGAGTTTAAAAGATAATTTTTGAAATCCCTGCTTTAAACAAAACATATTCGGCATAAAATAACCCAACAAGGGTTGGTTGACATACCGTAAATTTCCACCAACCAACCAACCAACCAACCAACCAACCCATCACCCTGAAATAAGAAAATAAAATAAATAATTAAAAAAATGTAAATAAAAATTTAAAAATTGTTTTATCTGATGTCGCTAAGATGCAATTCTGAACTGTAAACATGGTCAATGAACTTCGTTATAAGATTATTACAGCATAACAATTAAAATTTCGGTGAGGATTTCAGTTTCATTATATCAAGTGCTCTTCTCCAAATGTTCGGTTTTAGAAAATATCTACTTACCTCATATTCTCTAATAATTATTATTTATTCTATAATTATTAATTCAATTTTCTTTCTTTCTTTCTTTCTTTCTTTCTTTCTTTACTTATTTATTTATTTATCTATTTATATTTTTCTTTAAAATATCTTCAGCTGGGTACGTTGAGTATTATTGATCTATCGACCTATATATCAGTCTATCTGCTTATATCTCTCCCCCTCTCGCTCTTTCTTTCTCTCTCTTTCTTTGTCTCCCACTCTCTCTCTCTCTATCTCTCTCTCTCTCTCTCTCTCTCTCTATATATATATATATATATATACAGGTTATTTAATATAACTCTAACCTAAAAAAGGGGGAACCACTCTGAAATGAATGTTATCTGTTAATTAATCTACCCATTATTTTCTTATTAAACTAACCCTAAACCCTAACCCTAACCCCTAACCCTAACCCTAACCCTAACACAGTCTTCCTTTTTCCTAGTAGATCAATAAATAAATACATAATTTATCAGTCAATCAGAGTGGTTCTCCTTTTTTAGGTTGGAGTGTAGGAAATAACCTATATATATATATATATATATATATATATATATATATATATATATGTGTGTGTGTGTGTGTGTGTGTGTGTGTGTGTGTGTGTATTTGGGTAGCATTGTTTCATTTATACATGTAGAATTAACAAAAGACACATCTCCTGTTTAACAATTTTATTTTTGATCTTTTCAAGTTTTCTGGCCAACTTTTTAATGTTTGGTTGGAATTCGTGGATAAGTCCACCAAACTGGAACACATCACACCTGATGATGGCAGTTCGAAGTGCCGAAAGTACTCAGGACCTGAACTTTGGTGGACTTATCCACGAATTCCAACCAAACATTAAAAAGTTGGCCAGAAAACTCGAAAAAATCAAAAATCAAATTGTTAAACAGGAGATGTGCCTTATGTTTAATTTACATGTATATATATATATATATATATATATATATATATATATATAATATATATATATATTGATACCTTGACTGACGAGTTTAGTGTATTCGGTTCGTAACAAAATTTCCTCGTATATCAAATCAATTTTCCTTATAGAAATAAACTGAAATGTCATTAATCCATTCCAGTCGCCCCTAACAAATGACATATTATTATTTATTTTAATAAGAAAAATAGAACTGTATTGTAAAAAAAACATATTAAAATAGAATGTAATGAATTATGTGCCGTAAAACGTTTCACCAGCCACTTTAAAACTTCTCTGTTCACTCAAAGGACCGGGTTAGCTCAGTCGGTAGAGCATTCGGCTAGAAACCAGAAAGTTCCTAGTTCGATACCGGTCCTCACCAACTCAGCGTATGAGTGGCACAGGGATCCGGTATCGAACCAAGAACCTTGTGGTTCCTAGTCGGCCCTCATATTTGACTCATAATAAAGTATCTTTCAAACCCCTCTATCGCTTAAGGGTCTTATTTTTAAAGGTATAACAATTTCCCAAACACCGCTCATACGAAAGTGAAACGGTGAGAAAAGTTGAAGAGTCACCATTTTTGTATATTTATGGAGCGTATGTCGTAGAAGATAAAAAAGGCAAAACTTGCAAATCGGTCGGAAAATAAGGGTGAGCCAGAAAAAACAGAACCCACAAATTTTGTAACAAAACTGTTAATGTTACATAATTATTAGATACCTAATATTTATGGCAATAGTGTAGAAACATAATGGCGATTAGTGCAGCTGATGGCCTTGAGGGTGAGTGACGGCGCTTGACCTCACTCTCACCTTGCCTTCCGGGGATAAATTGTGAGAACCGGAAGGCATGGAAGACCCTGTCTTCCGGTTTAAGGATAGTAAGTTTAAGTCAGTTAGCAAGTAGGAGCCGAGCTCGTAGGATGTAAGGATCTGCGCAGACGTCTGGTTTGGGGATTAACAATCTTCCTAAGTATTTCTTCATTCGGAATTATAAATAGATATTAATTATTAATAGAAATTATTAACGGATATTTTCAATCTTTAAATTTTCCGAATGTAACTAAATGCTTGTAAAATCAGTCTTTAATTCTTGTCTACGGGTGTGTGTAAGTTTTTGAGCAATATTTAATAGATCAAAGTTCGTTGAATAAAATCCTTGGCTATATTTATATGTTACATAATAATTGGATCCCTAATACATTTTTAAGGTATTGTAGAAATCATTATGGCGATCAGTACAGCTGATGGCCTTAAGAGTGAGTGACGGCGCTTGACCTCGATCTCACCTTGCGTTCTGCTGATGGAACGTGAGAACCGGAAGGCAATAGAAGGCCCCTTTCCGGTTTAAGGAGTAAGCAACTCAGTTAGTCAGTTAGTTAGAGTTAGAACTTAGAAGCCGAGCTAGCAAGATGTAAGGATCCGCGCGCATTGTCTGGTCTGGGGATCTAGGAATAAAGTAACATCAAAGTAAATCAAAGTCTTGTGTTTATTACCTAAAAACTAACAATGACACAGGGCTTCTGATAAGGAGAAATCCCTAACAGAAACCAGACCCGAAGTCCCCAAGAAAGTACAGACCTTAGAAGATTCCAGACCAAGTCAAGATGATAGAAGAAATACCAAAGACGATCAGAATAGCAAAGCCGGCCAGAAGAAAATACGACCAGAAGTAAGAAGTAAGAAAGGGTATACAACATTAATCTTAACTAGTGGGGGTGTTAGGGTTAGGGTTAGGGTTTAGGGTTAGTTTAATTGGAAAAGAGATAATTTGGTTTCTGTTTTTCTGGGTCACTCTGTAATATGTTTTAATTTACCGACCGATTTGCAAGTTTAGCCGATAAAAAATGCATTACGTTGAAAAGTAATGAAAAATACAATGAAAGGGAAACAAGTGAAAAGAAAAACCCCCAACTAATAATTGGTGTCTGTCTTTTTTTTGTTTTCGTTGTAGATTTCTTGTCTTCTTTGATTGTTTCAGTTTTCATTTCTTTTTTCAGTTATCCATTATTTTCGTCCAATAACACTCGTGTGTTTTTAATAAATCTGTCCTTTGTTTTGAAGAAGAAGAGGAGGAAGAGAAGAGAAGAAGAAGAAGAAAAGAAGAAGAAGAAGAAGAAGAAGAAGAAGAAGAAGAAGAAATACTATAGTAATAGAAGAAGATGATGATGATGATGATGATGATGCTGAAGAAGAAGAAGAAGAAGAAGAAGAAGAAGAAGAAGAAGAAAATATAAATAAAAAGAACTACAGTAGTAAAAAAAGAAAAAAGAAAAAGACGAAGAAACACTACAGCAATAGAAGAAGAAGAAGAAGAAGAAGAAGAAGTAAAAGAAGAAGAAGAAGAAGAAGAAGAAGAAGAAGAAATATAGAAGAAGAAGAAATAAAGAAGAAGAAGAAAAAGAAGAAGAAGAAAAGAAGAAAATATAAATCAAAAGAACTACAGAAGTAAAAGAAGAAGAAGAAGAAGAAGAAGAAGTAAAAGGAGGAGAAGAAGAAGAAGAAGAAGAAGAAGTAAAAGGAGGAGGAGAAGAAGGAGAAGAAGAAGAAGAAGAAGAAATATAGAAGAAGAAGAAATAAAGAAGAAGAAGAAAAAGAAGAAGAAAAAGAAGAAGAAGAAAAAGAAGAAAATATAAATAAAAAGAACTACAGAAGTAAAAGAAGAAAAAAAGAAAAAGAAGAAACACTACAGCAATAGAAGAAGAAGAAGAAGAAGAAGAAGAAGTAAAAGGAGGAGAAGAAGAAGAAGAAGAAGAAGAAGAAGAAGAAGAAGAAGAACTACAGTAAAAGAAGAAAAAAGTAGAAGAAGAATGGTAACACTGTTGTGTTTGTTGTGCTGCATCGGCGCGCGCCTCTATCTCTCTCTGTCTCTCTCTGTCTGTCTGCTGTCTCTCTCTCTCTCTCTCTCTCTCTCTCTCTCTATATATATATATATATATATATATAATTCAATCAAAGAATATTCTACGTTACCATTTCATTTTTCGTCACAATTTTCAATAATATAAACTTTTTAAAAACATTTTGAAAATTTTACTTCACCACATTTCTTCTGAAGCTGACCTAAGGTCGAAATCAGCTGAGAACAATGAAACAAATACAAAGAAATACTCCTCTTTGTATTATCATATTAGTTCATCTCTCTCCCCTCTCTCTCTCTCTCTCTCTCTCTCTATATATATATATATATATATATATATATGTGTGTGTGTGTGTGTGTGTCTGTGTGTGTGTTTATATATGTATATATATATCCGTCTATTGGTGGTATGTATATCTTGTTTGGGCTTTAGTGTGAAGCATTAAAAATATTAGAAACTCGGTTTTTTAAAGTGTTAAGTTTCATTTATTGAGTAAATTTTCGAGAGTGTTATCTTCTCTTTGTCGGACTATGAATGTGATTTCCGAGTTAAAAGGAACCCGAGTGTTACCCTGAAGAATATGACGGCCGAGTTAATAAGTAATAGCCCCCTCATCCCTACTCATACTCGATATTTACCACGTACCCCACGTGTACGGGGTAGGCACAAGACCCTATAAATGTGGGACCACCCACGAACCGAAGCTCATGGGTGGCGGGTGCAAGAAATGCGTTGATCCCGTCGGCATTCCCCCTCAAGGGGGCGCCTCAGGCGCTGGGCAATAAACCCAGCCATGACCCTTTAAATCGAGGGGACAGTTATTGCCTGGGGGGATAGCCCCCTGAGATCAATGCTGATAATTGTAGCCATGGCCGAAGCCATTGGATCCCCGCCCCGAGAGGCGGGTGTGCATCATTACTCATACCCGTCGGTCACTCTCTTCCCCACTATATACCCAATATGATATAAAGGATTATATATCAATGCAGCCATACAGTAGTACTACCACGGCTATAACTTGAGAGAATTAACAATAAGTGATCAAATGCTGATTGTAATATAATTTTATTAAAAAATTAGTGAAATTGATCACTAGGACTGAGCCTATTCTAGTAGTAACCACCCCAAGCAGAGTTTAACAGGCTTGAATTCAGAGTTTTCCTTCTCCTAGACTGGTTGCCTAACCAAGGTTAAAGAGCTCAGTGAAATAGATCATTAATTAGGACTGAGCCTATTCTAGTACTCACCGCCCCAACCGGAGTTTAACACGCTTGAATTCAGAGTTTTCCTTCTCCTAGACTGGTTGCCTAACCAAGGTTAAAGAGACCAGTGAAATAGATCACTAATTAGGACTGAGCCTATTCTAGTAGTGACCACCCCAAGAGTAGTTTAACAGGCTTAAATTCAAAGTTTTCCTTCTCCTAGACTGGTTGCCTAGGCAAGGTTAAAGAGCCCAGCATGCCCTACTATTTACCCATAGCTGGAGGTAGAGTAGTTTGATTCATACCTTTCCAACGGGTATTAGCGCTATGTGAACTGTATCTTCGTCCATGATTTGAACTCGGGTCGACGTGTCCATTTCCTACGACCCAAACCATTACACTAGGTGCTTCCGTTCTTTTGTCGTTATGTTATGGAATTTTGGTATTTAACTCTGATAACCCAGAGATCAGAAGCAACACTGTTTGTTTGTTGAGATATTTATAAATAGAACTTCACTTACACATATCAGCAGAATGTGTGTGTGTTTGTGTTGTGTGTTTCTGTGTGAGTCTGTATGTGTGTCTGTGTGTGTTCGTGTGTCTGTGTGTGTGTTTATATGTGTGTCTGTGTTTGTGTCTGTGTTTGTGTGTGTGTTGAGTGTGTCTGTGTGTGTGTGTGTCTCTGTGTGTGTGTGTGTTTGTGTGTGTGTGTCTGTGTTTATGTGTGTGTCTGTTTCTGTTCGTGTGCGAGTGTGTGTCTGTGTGTGTGTTTGTGTGTGTGTGTGCGCGTGTGTGTGTGTGTGTGTCTGTGTTGTGTGTGTGTCTGTGTTTGTGTCTGTGTGTGTGTGTCCGTGTGTCTGTGTGTGTGTGTGTGTGTGTTTGTGTGTGTGTGTCTGTGTTTGTATGTGCGTCTGTGTCCGTGTTTTGTGTGTGTTGTGTGTGTGTCTGTGTTTGTGTGTGTGTCTGTTTCTGTGTTTGTGTGCGTGTGTGTGTGTGTGTCTGTGTATGTTTGTGTGTGTGTGTCTGTGTGTCTGTGTGTGTGTGTGTGTGTGTGTGTGTCTGTGTTTGTGTGTGTGTCTGTGTTTGTATGTGTGTCTGTGTCTGTGTTTGTGTGTGTGTCTGTGTGTGTCTGTGTTGTGTGTTGTGTGTGTGTGTGTCTGTGTGTGTCTGTGTTTGTGTGTGTGTGTGTCTGTGTGTGTCTGTGTCTGTGTTTGTGTGTGTGTGTGTGTGTGTCTCTGTGTGTGTGTGTGTGTATAAGTGCATCGTTGTAGTAAACCGCGAAAAACGAGTAAGAAAAACCAACTAAAATTTTGATGAAGTCTTTGTTCGATGCTTAAAACAATTGTTCCTTTTCTATATTCGGAGATTGAAAACTCCCTTTGAAATTCCAAGATCAATACTTTCTTCCTTGGCGTTCGACGACTGAACAAAATGAAGATGGAGAAAAAACAAACAAACATGGCAGCCTTCGTTAATCACGAAAATCGTTGGAAATGAGAAAACAAAACAAAATTAAAAAAAGATGAAAAATCACTCTCCCAAAATGTAACAAAAAAGAAATAAAATAAAATAAAATAATCTTTTTTTGTTTCTTTAAATTAACTACTAGAACTATTCCGTATGTAAGTAAAAGTCAGGATTTTATTTTTTTAATTTAAAAACGAAAATGTGTGTGTGTTTGTGAGTGGGTTTGTGGATGTGTGAATTCAATCCCTATGCGTATATACATACAAACACCAAATACATCCATGTACATAGACACCAGCACGAACATACACACACACCTAGGAACACACCAAAACACACACACAACTAAACTGAACATAACCAAACACACACATGTATACATAAGAAAATTCAAACTATATAATGCAACATATAGATACGCATATATATATATATATATATATATATATATATATATATATATATATATGTATATATATGTACAAACTAAGTAATGTAAAAGACACACCAACCTTATTTTAAATACAGTTTATTTCTTCGTTCAAAATTCAACTCTTAGGTATGTATATATATATATACATATACACACCAAAATACAACCATGTACATGGGCACCCACGCGAACACGCACACGCGCACGCATGCGCACACAAAAAGTAAACATAGACACATATACATAACTAGCAAAAGTACCCGGTCCATGACCGGACTAAAAAAAAAAATACCCGGTCCATGACCGGACAAAAAAAAAATAATACCCGGTCCATGACCGGACTAAAAAAAAAAAATAATACCCGGTCCATGACCGGACTAAAAAAAAAAAAAAAATTAACACCAGGTAGTGAGTGGGTAAGAGAGAGAATAAAATGAAATAATTTATAGAATTATAAAAAAAATGTAATCCTTAACTTTTGAGTGTTTTGAAATATAATTCTATTTTTCAAAAACTGTTTTGTACATATGACAAAAACTTTGAATACCCAGTAATACCACCCTGTCGGCTGGGGCGTTGGAATGCACCGACTGCACCTCTGCAGAGGGGTAAGACTCCCAAAATGGGGCTACCTGTTGGCCGTGGGTGGCGACCGGTGATGCTCAAGGATAGAGCCCAGGTGGATGAGCAGTTCATGACATGCAATACTCCACTTTGGCCCTATCTTGGGCTAGACGGGCGGTCGGAGAGGCCCCTCCGATCAATCGGCTAGTCACGTCAAGCCCTAGTACCTATATGATTTTCCCAACCCTATTGCCCTTATGGCAAGCCCCAACCCCTTTTTATCATATGGATGCTAGAAGGCGGTGGCTGCGGGTCTACATGTCCTGGGAATGACGTTAAACTCTATCTGATGGTGATGTTCCAGTTTTGGAGGTTTGGGAATGTGGAGCACCCCTTCATCACCATTGCTCCCTGGTCCACTCTGACCCGGAGTGGTAGTACCTGTTAGGGTCCCATCTATGGGTTAAATAGAAAAATGTATTTATAAAAAAATTATATTATCCATTAAGAATTGATTATTTCAAAACTTTATCGGCATTAAATGACCCACTGAGGTTGATGCGCCGTAAAACAAAACATACCAAACCAAACACAGTAATAATGAATAAAACAAACATGACTTCGGCATATAATCGATTTAAAATATATATGAGTATCATTTGCCTTTCTACGACCATATACGTAGAAGTTCAAAGTGTTGTATACCCTTTCTTACTTCTTACTTCTGGTCGTATTTTCTTCTGGACGGCTTTGCTATTTCTTCATCTATCTTGGTCTGGTCTCTTCTAAGGTCTGGACTTTCTTGGGGACTTCGGGTCTGGTTTCTGTTAGGGATTTCTCCTTATCAGAAGCCCTGTGTCATTGTTAGTTTTTAGGTAATAAACACAAGACTTCGATTTACTTTGATGTTACTTCATTTTCAATCCCAACCCAGACATCTGCGCAGATGAGACTTACATCCTACGAGCTCGGCTCCTACCTTCTAACTCACTGAAACTTACTATCTAAACCGGAAGAGAGGGTCCTCTCTACCGGTTCTGACGGTATCCACCGGAAGGTTAGGACTGAGGTCAATCCTTGTCACTCATCCTTCAAGGCCGTGGGCTGTAGCTTATAACGGCCATTTTAATTTCTACACTATTGCCATAAATATTAGGTTACTAATAATTATGTAACAAAAGCCTAAGTAAATAAAAAATATTTGAGGTGGGTGCAGGGATGTACTCATTTCAAATATCAAGCTTGTACCGATGAGTGGGGTGGAAGGTTTTTTTTTTTAATTTAAAAAAAAAAGTTTTAGAACTGTCTTTTTTGTTACAGTTTAGGAATTGTGTAGACGCTACTTCAAAGATGAATTGTGCCGACGGGAGACGGGATGGGTGGGTGTGTCAGCTTAACTGTAGTTTTTGTTTTTTGAAATGAACATTCGTATTTTCTTTCATACAGCGACGGAGTTTTCTGTCTGGGAAGTTTAAAACTAAACCCGTGTAGACATGAGTAGGGAGGATGTGTATACTATATTTTTTAATTTTTTGTTAATCATTGAATTATATCGCTTAATTATTGAAAATCAAAACACAAATTTTGTGTGTTTCTTAGTTATAAGAATATCAAGTAGTATGCGAGATTTCAAATCTGAATGACCTCTCGTTTGTGAGTTAAAGTCAACACGTACATACCAAACTCCTTTTATATATATATAGATTTGTAATTGCGAAAATGAATTGAGACAATCAATAAGTACGAAGAGATTATCGATCATTGGAAGAATTCGAAGAAGCAGACCATAATAGAAAGATAAAAAAGAAAAAGATCGAAAAACAACATTGACCTTCTGTTTGTTCTTTTGGACTTTTCTTTGTTTTTTTTGTCTTTTTTGTCTTTTGTAAATAATTTCACCTTGCATTGTCCTTTCAACGGGAAAAATTCGTCAATAGTAGTTTTTTTTTCTGATCTCATTATTCTTTCTTGATTTACCTTTTCTGAGGCGTTGTATCTTTGTTCCTTTCATTAATTGTGGATTTTCTTTTTTTCTCTTTAAACATTATTATTATTATTTTTTCATTTCGGTGGTGGTTTACGTTTCATTACGTTTTATTTATTTTCTTTCGTTTTTTTTTGTTGTTGAGATTTTTTATTTATCGCATCTTTCTGTTTGTTTACATTTTGTTATTCATGGCCCATTTTCTTTCTTTTCTTTTCTTTTCTTTCTTTTTTTCTTTCTTTTTTTCATTCTTTTGGAGACTATTACTTCATATTCTCTATTTTCTTTGTATATTCTTTCTTTCTTTCTTTCTTTCTTTCTTTCTTTCTTTCTAATACTTCCCTTTCGTTCTTCCTTTTTCCAACTTTGAACTTTATTTTATGATATCCTCCTTCTTTCTTTCTTTTTTTTTTCTTTTTTCTTTTCTTTTTGGAGACTTTACTTTATTTCTCTCTTTCTTTGTATATTTCTTTCTTTCTTTCTTTCTTTCTTTCTTTCTATACTTTTCATTCTTCCTTTTTTCCAACTTTAACTTTATTTTTATGATATCCTTCTTCTTTCTTTCTTTCTTTCTTTCTTTTTCTTTTTCTTTCTTTCTTTAGACTATTTCTTTCTAGCTTCCTTCTTTCTTTCTATATTAATTAATTCTTCATGTCCTATTTCATTTTTTCCTTTCTATGTTTGTTTACACTTTCGTTCTTCATGGGCTAGTTCTTTCTTTCTTTCTTTCTTTCTTTCTTTCTTTTTTTCTTCTTCTTTTTCTTTCTTTCTTTCTTCCTTTCTTTCTTTTTGCAGACTATTTCTTTATAGCCTCTTTCTTTCTTGTATACTATGTTATTCTTTCTTTCTTTCTTTTTTTTCTTCTTTCTTTTCTTTCTTTCTTTTTTTCTTTCTTTCTTTTGTAGACTATTTCTTTATATCTACTTTCTTTCTTTGTATATTCTTCATATTTTGGCCATTCCTTCCTTCCTTCCTTTATTTATTCTTTCTTTTTTTTTCTTTCTTTCCTTCTTTTTTCTTTTTTTCTTTCTTTCTTTTGGAATTTATTATTCATTGCATCTTTCTATGTTTGTTTACACTTTCGTTCTTCATGGACTATTTTTTTCTTTCTTCTTTTCTTTTCTTTTCTTTTCTTATCTTTCTTTCTTCCTCTCTTTCTTTTTGCAGACTATTTCTTTATAGCCTCTTTCTTTCTTGTATACTATGTCATTCTTCTTTCTTTCTTTCTTTCTTTCTTTCTTTTTGTAAATTATCTATTTATATCCCCTTTATTTCATTGTATGTACTTTCGTTCTTCATGCTCTATTTCTATCATCCTTTCTTTATTT
This sequence comes from Doryteuthis pealeii, assembly GCA_023376005.1. Taxonomy (NCBI): domain Eukaryota; kingdom Metazoa; phylum Mollusca; class Cephalopoda; order Myopsida; family Loliginidae; genus Doryteuthis; species Doryteuthis pealeii. The sequence goes on along the minus strand of CM042161.1, from coordinate 15,885,325 downwards.
CTTTCTTTCTTCTTTCTTACTTTCTTTCTTTCTTTCTCTCTTTCTTTCTTTCTATCTTCTTTTAGTTCTTTTTTCTATCTATCTTTCTTTCTTTCTTTCTTTTCTTTCTTTCTTTTTTCTTTCTTTTTTCTTTCGTTCTTTCTTTCTTTCTGCTCGGTTGCACATTTGATAAATATATTTTTAAATTTCAGTTTATTTTCTCATCGTCCATTGCATCTCCGAGGAGATAACAATTATAATACAAGACAATATCAGTCAGTGTCGAACTTTCCCTCTTTTCTCGTAAGCCAGTCACAGATTCTCCTTTATTTGTTTGGTTTGGTTTAATTGGTTAGATTTTACGGCATATCAACCTTGGTGGGTCATTTAATACCGACAAAGTTGTGAAATAAATTCATTCTTAATGAATAATACAATTTTGTTTATAAACTCATGTTCTTCTATTTAACCCATAGATGGGACCCTAACAGGTACTACTACTTCGGGTCAGAGTTGACCTGGGAGCAATGGTGATGAAGGGGTGCTCCACATTCCCCAAACCTCCAAAACTGGAACCTCACCATCAGATAGAGTTTAACGTCATTCCCAGGACATGTAGACCCTCATCCACTACCTTCTAAGCATCCATATGATAAAAAGGGTTGGGGCTTGCCATAAGGGCAATAGGGTTGGGGCAATCATATAGGTGCTAGGGCTTGACGTGACTAGCCGATTGATCGGAGGGAGTCTCTCCTACCGCCCGTCTAGCCCAAGAATCACCTAAAGTGGAATATTGCAAGTCATGGACTGCTCAGCCACCTGGGCTCTATCCCTAAGCATCACTGGTCACCACGCACGGCCAACAGGTGGCCCCATTGGGGGAGTCTTATCCCTCTGCAGAGGTGCAGTCGGTGCATTCTAACGCCCCGGCCGACAGGGCGGTCCAGTGCTGGAGGTCAGGGGATTGTAGAGCACCCCTTCATTACCATTACTCCCAGATCCACCCTGACCCGGATACTGTGATGGGACTCCCTTTTTACCCAATTCATTCGCCGCGGATAGATGAGACACGATGTTGCAATATAGGGAATCCGACGAGGGTCCATCTCACTATTCAATACTTATTATCCAGGAGTAATAGATCTGTGTGTTGGAATATTTTGTAGTATATAATCCGTGCTGCAATCTACCACTTACATTTATAGACTAAGCGATGTCACGTGGTTTTAAACCTCAGCCAACCAACAGCCCGAATACGTGGCTGATTAACTACTTAATCGCTGATACTGAGAGAAGTCCATTTGCAATCATTGACGAAGGACTTGCAAGACTGAAGAGCACCAAGGAACAACCAAAGGATTCTTCACTAAGGATCGCGCTCTGCTTAACACAAAGGATCTCCGCTGGACAAGCGCTCTTGATTGAAACCTAAAGGATAGCCACTAAAATCGTAACACTGCGAGACTAGCTTGTTAACCCTTACACCACGATAATGTTTAAGGATTCCAGGAGAGCCTTTTTTTCTACTTTGATGTCATTTAGATAAACGCATTTCTGCGACTAAGGGCCGGGTTAGCTCAGTCGGTAGAGCGTTCGGTTAGAAACCACAAGGTTCCTAGTTCGATACCGGCCCTCGCCAACTCAGCGTATGAGTAGCACAAGAATTGTGCGGTAAAGTAAGGAGCTGATGATAGGTGTGGCGCTTCATCTCAGACGCAAAAACAATCTCCTTGGTCTAGCGCTAATGAAAAGGGGATAGACACCTCGCTGATTGGCTGATATCGACTTTAGGCCACCCCGACAACTTTACTTTTATTTCTGTGACTAAATGAAGTATCAATAACTGATGGTGTTCTTGGATTCGTATTTTCATTCAATGCGATAAGTCTTTTGTTGTTTAAAGAAAAGAAAGGAATACGTCAAAACTGTTCAACAGCAAGAACAATGGAAGATAATGGAATTGGCGTGTTTGAAGAAATTCTGGTTTGAAGATGTCTTCGAGGAGCTATTAAATCAATGCCAATGGGTTGGCCATTCTTACCCATATGCTTTTTTTCCCTGGTCTCTTTCACTCTCCCTTTTTTTTCTCGCGCTCATTTCACGAAACACATTTCACCTCTTTATTTTTTTTCATCTTTTTTTTTGTACGCTCTTTTTTATCTCCTCTCCTCTCCTCTGTTTCTATATTTTCTCGATTTTTTCTTGTTGGGATTTTTTTGTGATATAGTTATTTACTAAGCTTAGCTTAGATGTGACACAAAGCCAGAAGTAGGGGGTACCCAGTGAGAATCGAACTCACTAACAATGGTCTGCTAATCTAGCTTGCTAACCATTACACCACGTGAGGTGCCCGATTTTTTGTGATATAGTTATTTACTAAGCTTAGCTTAGATATGGCACAAGGCCAGAAGTATGGAGCACCCAGTGAGAATCGAACTCACTAACAATGGTCTGCAAATCTACCTTGCTAAACATTACACCACGTGAGGTGCCCGATTTTTTGTGATATAAGGTGTGTGATAGATCTCTGCTCCTACTTATAGACTAGTCGACATCATGTGATCTATTCCTTGGCCAATCACTGGCAGTACTCTGAGGCTGATACAATACTTAACCGACCCTACTGGTCATAATTACTGTGACATTCATGGACGACGGACATAGGATTAAATCACCGGACCTTTACCAATGCGCAGGATAGGACTTATACGCTCACCAAATGATTCCATAACATAGGACTTTCTTTAAGCCCTTTTTCAATTGGCCAAGGATGCACTTAAAAACTTTACAATTCTTTATTTTTTGTGCTTTCTTTTCTTCTCCTCTTCCTCTTCCTCTTCCTCTCCCCCTTCCTCTTTCTCTTATTATATTTCTCGAATGTATTGAGTTACGAGCGGAACAAATTAAACTCGTAAGTCAAGGTACCACATCAGACTATTATTTCTTCGCCCATGAAAGATGGTTTCAGAGTGACGAGGAAGTGAAATCTGTTGTGAAGAGTTGGCTCAAAGAACAGTCAACAAAATTTTACGGGGAAGGAATACATGCTCTCATTCGATTGGTGTAGATTGTATGTTCCTGGCACTGTTAATTATACCTGTCCTAAACAAAACCTCATTACGTTTTGACTCACCCTCGTGTATATATATATATAGATATATATATATATATATATTATATATATCGGACTTTTATTCTAAAATCAGTTAGTGCTATTGGTATGGATATTTCAGTATTTATACCGTCGATTTTACTTTCTCTTCTTCTTTCTTTCTTCTTTCTTTCCTAAACTCTATTCACTTCTTCTCTCTTTCTTCTTTCTTTCTTTCTCTTCTTTTCTTCTTTCTTTCTTAAACTCTATTTTCACTTCTATCTTCTTTCTTTCTATCTTTCTTAATCTCTCTCT
>CM042161.1:15847490-15881840 GCA_023376005.1 Doryteuthis pealeii | reverse complement strand
TATTTTTCCGATGTATCTCTGTGCTTAGCAGACGTGATGCATCAAGCAAATATCCAGCCGTAGACGAGAAACCCGCGGGTGACAATCGCACACGGGAAAACTTTGGACTGAACAAAATTTTCTCATGAATCCTATTTTCCATCCTGTTTTATGTCCCAGTGGCTTCAGACCAAGTTATACATAACGACGTTCGTAATGTCGTTCATATTGAAGAGAAAATAATAAAATAGAAAATAACATAAAATCGTCGTCGGATGATGATTGTTAGGTTTGTTTTGTTTTACGGCATATCAACCTCAGTGGGTCATTAATGCCGATAAAGTTTTGAAATAAATCAATTCTTAATGGATAATACATTTTTTTTATAAACTCATGCTTTTCTATTTAACCTATAGATGGGACCCTAACAGGTACTACCACTCCGGGGCAGAGTGGACCAGGGAGCAATGGTGATGAAAGGGTGCTTCACATTCCCCAAACCTCCAAAACTGGATCCTCACCATCAGATAGGTTTAACGTCATTCCCAGGACATGTAGACCCGCAGCCACCGCCTTCTAGCACCCATATGATAAAAAGGGGTTGGGGCTTGCCATAAAGGCATATAGGTGCTAGGGCTTGACGTGACCAGCCGATTGATCGGAGGGGCCTCTCCGACCGCCCGTATAGCCCAAGATAGGGCCAAAGTGGAGTATTGCAAGTCATGAACTGCTCATCAACCTGGGCTCTATCTTTAAGCACCACGGATCGCGCACCCACGACCAACAGGTCCCATTGGGGAGTCTACCCCTCTGCAGAGGTGCAGTCGGTGCATTTTAAACGCCCACCGACAGGGCGGTCGTTCAGATGAAGTAAAAATTAAAAACTGACTTATATAGAAAGCACAGTGCGAAATTTGAAATTTAAAGGAAAATACTCATAATACATGGTTGTTTTATTGTTTTGAATTTTGCATCAATCCTAATATGAAATTATTATATGATATTTTAATATATAATTAATATAATATATAATCTATTTAAGTTTAAAAGAAAAAGAGAGAAAAGTACTCATAAAAGATATTTTCTTAAAATTTTTCTAGCAATACTAATACATAATTTAAGATAATCTTTTATTTACTTATTTACTAAAATAAAATTTTTGAATTAGAGAAACAAAAAAAAAAAAGAAATAACACCAAAAAAAAAGAAAAGAGGGAGAAAAGAAAAAGAAAAGAAAAAGAAAGCGAAACAAAAGCTAAGTATATCAATTTTCTATTGACGGTTTTTATTTATTTATTATTTTGAATTTTGACATGGCAACAAACTTGGAACATTTTGACCGGATGACAGACAATATTAGGAACATTTTTCTCAACGAACAAAAAAAAAGAGAGAAATAAGAAATTACAGTTATTCGCCCATTTCATTCATAAAGGAGGAGAAGAAGAAAGAGAAAAAAAGGAGAGGAAAAGGAAATAAGAGAGAAATTATAACCACACAAATAAAAACATAAGCACGTCCATTTCTGAAAATAAACTCTGATGATGAAGTTCATGCTTCGAAATCGATAAGACAAAAATAACATCTTTTTGTTTTTATTTTTCATACGCATTGTATTGGCCTTCAAAAATTTAATATATTATAACATACTTAACAATGCTTCAAGCAAATTACCAATTGCTTTTATATATATATATATATATATATATATATATATATATATATATATATATATATATCATAATGGTATACACAAGAATAACCTACTCGAATTTGACCATAAGGATCTTCAGGGTTAAATCTACTGAATTAATCATGATATTGATTAATTCAGTGGATTTAACCCTGAAGATCCTTATGGTGAAATTCGAGTAGGTTATACCTGTGCATACCATTATAGGAATGAATTTGCTCTACTCGCGTATTGAGCACTTTATATGTGTTATATCGCTGTCTTATCATTTTGAAACTTGCAACAACTAACCATTGTGGCCAATTTAACCGGTAAGTCACCATTTTCATATATATATATTATTATTATTATTATTATTATTATTTATATTTTTGATTGAAGGCAATTACAATGCGTATATCGCATATATTTTATAAATCATCGAATTTTATGCGATATATGCATTGAAATTGCCGAAACCGGACCGTCAAGCTGATAGGCCAGTACCATAACCCCTACACCAAACGGACTTCTTAGATTTACGATTTTAGGTTAATACTCCTCATGTAGTGACTTTTATTACACGACGATATGATAAGTATGTAAACACGCTGTGTTTGGATATGGCTTTTTGCGACAATTTTTGGGAGAATATGTGCTTAATTGAAGTCGTACCTAATTTTGAAAATTAATTGATTAATAATTAATTAATTAGGCGGGAGACGGTCCGGTTTCGGATCACGCACAGGCGGTCTTCCTATCTATAGCTCTGCTGATGAGGGCTAATAGCCGAAATTACATACAGAGATTGATTTTTCTCGATTTGTTTAGCCTTACATTTAAATAGGCATTCCCGCCTAATTAATTAATTATTAATCAATTAATTTTCAAAATTAGGTACGACTCCAATTAAGCACATATTCTCCCAAATATATATATATATATATATATATATATATGAAAATGGTGACTGGATTTTGTGGCTGGATTGCATCCTAAACGCTTTTGAAACAACTTTTTATTTTCTATTACATTTTTACTTCAAACTTTATTGAGTTTTTCTCATTTTGAGTTTCTCATTTTTAGTTTTAAAAATAACATTTATTTTGTTTTTAATACAAAATACGCATTTTTATAAATATTTTAAAAGACATTCCGGCCCAGAACGAGAGCGTTGTTTGTGCCTCTCGTGCCAAACGGTTAACTATTTCCCTCTTTCTTTCATAAATATAGTTGCTCTTGAGGATGACCACTTTATTAAAAGGTCGAAACAGATATCTGTCAGCATACTAATATTATCATTTGGTTTTTTTATATCTTCTTATATATATATATATATATATATATATATATATATATATATATTGGTTAGGAGGTTGATTTAGAAGGCTATCACAATGCAGGTGTAAAGAAAAAATAATAATACGGTAACAATGATGTTGTGTGTTAACTTGTATTTAATTCTTGAATTTTCGAGATAATATCTCTTTTTCAAAAGATCACTGGAACTGAAGCAGTCTAGTTATGACATTTCCTTTTAAATTATTTTTTTAAATGATGTTATTTTTATATAACAGTATTCTCGTGTAGAATGTTTACCTGAATGCGGGATTTTTTTTGTACTTGCGCGTATGTTGTCTGTATGTTGTCATGCGAGTGTCCATGAAAATGCGTGTTGGTTGTGATGTTATGACTGTATCATAGCGCGGGATTGCACGTGCATATCTATGTGCGTATTAAAAAGCGTATTTGTGTTTGGTGGCCATGGTGATGTATAATATTTCGTATTCGGTGTAATATAAATCAATTTAATCATTTATTATTATTTACTCTTTTTGAGTTTTCACATCAGCGTAAGCTGATGGTCTTTCACTGGAGTCTGAGTGACAGCAAGTCTCCTCAGGTCTCCAGGACTCTTCTGAGTATTCTGGCAGATTGCAGCAGTGCAGTGTTCTGAATGGTTTCAATCGTTCCTCTGATATCCAAACTTTCCAAACCCTTTTCTAATCCTTTTGGGACAGTTCCAAGTGCACCAACTACAATTGGTATAACTTTCACTTTCATATTCCATAACTTTTTCAGTTCTCTGGCAAGGTCCAGATATTTGTCAATTTTTCATTTTCCTTTAACTTCACCCTGTGATCTGTTGGCACTGCAAAATCCACCAGTTGACAAGTTCTTTCTTTTTTGTTAATCAACACTAGGTCTGGTCTTCTTGTTGGGATAAGGTGATCCGTTTTAATTTCAAAGTCCCAGAGAATAATATTATTATTGATCCGTTTTAATTTCAAAGTCCCAGAGAATATTATTATTATTATTATTATTATTATTATTATTATTATTATTATTATTATTATTTCTGATATGCACATCTGAAGATGAAGTTCCTACTTCGAAATCGATCAGACAAAAATAACATCTTTTTGTTTTTATTTTTATACGCATTGTAATTGCCTTCAAATCATTAATATATTATATTTATATATATAATGATGGTATTGACTTTAGTATCATATTAATGAGTATTGATTTTTCTTTTTTTCTGTGTTTCTGTGAAAGAATGATTGATTATGAAAATGAAAATGAATGTTAACGAATTAATCCCGTGAGCCGCCGCTGGGTCAACTATGATTCGGACAAAATTGATAAAAAAATGAGATCAGTTTGAATTTTGAACTGATCTTAGAAGGAAATCTTTTTTTTTTCTTTTTAGGTTTTGAATGAACGGCTCAAATGTCAAAATAAATTTGGAAATATGAAAGATAAAACGTTTTCATGTCTTTTACAATTTTATTATTGGAAATTTTTAAAACACCATCAAAAACGTGAACTTGTTTTCTACAGTAGAGAAATATCGCCCCCCCCCCGTGTGTGTGTGTGTGTGTGTAAGAGAGTGACCTCTCTCTCTCTCTCTCTCTCTCTCTCTCTCTCTCTCTCTCTCTCTCTATCTATCTATCTATCTATCTCTCTATCTCTCACACACACACACACACATCAGACTCACATAGACACACAATCTCTTTTCGTTTCTCTCTCTCTCTCTCTCTCTCTCTCTCTCTCTCTCTCTCTCTCTCTCTCTCTCTCTCTCTCTCTCAATAACATTTTTTTTCAATTTCGTCTTTGTACAATTTGAAAATTCTACCCAACTGTGCATGTAAAGAAATATTTCAACTCTGTCTGTCTGTCTGTCTGTCTCTCTCTCTCTCTCTCTCATTCTCTCTCTCTCTCTCTCTCTCTCTCTCTCTCTCTCTCTCTCTCTCTCTCTCTCTCTCTCTCTCTCTCTCATACATACGCACACACACAAAAAAAAACACACAAAAACACACACACACATACTCACTGAATAGCAATGTTCTTTTCCAATTTCGTCTTTGTAGAATTAGAAAATTCCACGTAACCGATCACGTCTTATCGTGGAGAGAAATATTTCAACTCTCTTTCACACAAATACATACACGCTCTCTCTCTCTCTCTCTCTCTCTCTCTCTCTCTCTCTCTCTCTCTCTCTCTCTCTCTCTCTCTCTCTCTCTCTAACAAAAAGACAGAATTAACTCTATCCTTACAGTGTTGCAGGTGGGAAAAGAAAAGCCGGTAATTTTCATTATTGCTTCTGAATATTTGGCGAAAATCTAGCTGTTAGGCATTGTTAAAAAGACAACAATATCTTATCATAATAGTGATTCTGTGTCTGTCTGTAACCGAAACTATGTCACTGCTTACTTAGGATTTTAATACATTGTAGAATAAAACAATAATATTAAAGACCAATATTGAAGATCAATAACACCAAGTAATAATTTATTAAACCCAGTTTTGTTAAAACCAGTATGCAAATTAACCACACCATATATTATGCAAAGACACATTGCAGGATTTTAAATGCACTAATAACATGGGCTGTTTTGAGGCAAATCTAACTCAGATTTTCATAGAGACATTGTTAATAAACAAGATTTATTCTAAGTGTTAATGATTTTGCCTATAAATTAACTACTCATTGATAAACTTACACAATTCCTGAGGATATTGTGACGCAAGCAGTGATATAGTTTCGGTTACAGACAGACACCGAAGCTCCATTATAATTAGAAGCTATTTGTTTCAGACATTTATAATCTAAACTTAGCTTGGCACAAGTCGAAATGTAAGAGGCACCCAGTGAGAATCTAACTCACTAACAATGGTTTGCTAACCTAGCTCGTTAACCATTACGCTATGCAAGGTGCCTCTAGTATTATTAACAGTCTCATTGGCATTAAATAACCCACTAAGGTAGACATGCCATTAAATCAAGAAATCAAACCAAACCAAAATGACTTTTAAAGAAAATTGATGTTTCTATCTTAATAATTACAGTTTCACTCTCGATACTTTCTGAACTTATCTAGATAAGTTCAGAAAGTATCGAGAGTGAAACTGTAATTATTAAGATAGAAACATCAATTTTCTTTAAAAGTCATTTTGGTTTGGTTTGATTTCTTGATTTAATGGCATGTCTACCTTAGTGGGTTATTTAATGTCAAAGCCATCCTCGCAGAAGAACAGTAGTGATACTATTCAATCTATAGCTGGGGAAATGAGGGGGTTCATACCTTTCCCGAGGGTATTAGTTCTTTCCTCGAGTGGTTACATAACTAGTATTGAAGATCCCAGTTTGACATACTATTTACCCCTAGCATTTAAAAGAGGCTTGTCTGACTTGAGTTCCCTGTCATTCAATGCGACCATGTCTGGCTACCCGGGTCCTCTGTTATCCAGTACTTTACAGGAAACAGGGGACACGGGTAGTCAGACATGGCCCTATTGAGTGACAGGGAACTAAAGTCAGACACGCCCCCGTTAAATGCTAGGGGTAAATAGTAGGGCAAACTGAGATCTTCAGCATTGCTTATTATATATATTATATATTATATATACTAGCAACAGAAAACACCCCCCGGGCGTCGTAAAAATTAATTTTTGAAAGAAATTGCCTGAGAGGGTGGGAGTTAAAAATTCAATGTCAGAGGGTTTGTATCATAAGTAAGCAAAATCCTCATATTTATTAAAGGAGAAAAAATAAAACAATTTGAAATGAAAACTGAGCCTCGTCCCTCTCAAATAAAATGTTGCGTGCATGTAATATTCAAACAATTATTTTGAATATTTTCCACATCAATTTTACACAAAATCGTAGGTATTTATTTATTTGTAAACTTTTTAGTTAACTTCTTGTTACTGTAAAAAAAAAAAAAAAAAAGGGACGAGAGTAAAAAAACAATTTTTAAAATTGCTTACTCAAATTTTGGGTGTATATAGCATAAGAATATTGTGACGTAGAGCTATGACGTAGTTTTTGTTACAGACAGAAATACAGACAATCTCCATTGTTAATAGATTATATATACCCTTACTTTACTGCACAGATCCTTGTGCTACTCATACGCTGAGTTGGCGAGGACCGGTATCGAAGCAGGAACCTTGTGGTTCCTAGGCGCACGCTTTACCGACTAAGCTAAGCCGCCCCCCATCAACGACTTATTATGAAAAAACAAAAAAATAAATTGCTTATTTTTAAAGATTCCCAAAATGAATAAGTGAGGGCCAAAATCGAGTGTTGCGTGTTATGGACTGCTAAGACACTAGGATTCCATCCTTAAGGATCATGGGCAATGTGAATAAACCTGATTAGGTTACTTTTTGAGCAACGGTTATTTTGCACATTATCATGCATATGCTGCACCTGCTAGTGCATAGCTAGCTGTCTGTTATTTTCTGTCGTTTCCTTTACTGAAAGTTCATCTCAAAATTTAGATCTGAGGAAGTCGAAGAGACACGTTTCAGTAGTACGAGGGTGATTCAAAAAGTAATGCCATTTTGTTGAGGACAGGTATAATTACCAACACAGGAACATGTATCATACGTCAAAATGAAGCTGGTCCTCTGTGGATCACATCCTTACTTTTCCACATAGTCACCTCTTCTCTCAATAGAAATCTTCCACCTTCGAACGAGGGTGATTCAAAAAGTAATGCCATTTTGTTGAGGACAGGTATAATTACCAACACAGGAACATGTATCATACGTCAAAATGAAGCTGGTCCTCTGTGGATCACATCCTTACTTTTCCACATAGTCACCTCTTCTCTCAATAGAAATCTTCCACCTTCGAACGAGGGTGATTCAAAAAGTAATGCCATTTTGTTGAGGACAGGTATAATTACCAACACAGAAACATGTATCATACGTCAAAATGAAGCTGGTCCTCTGTGGATCACATCCTTACTTTTCCACATAGTCACCTCTTCTCTCAATAGAAATCTTCCACCTTCGAACGAGGGTGATTCAAAAAGTAATGCCATTTTGTTGAGGACAGGTATAATTACCAACACAGGAACATGTATCATACGTCAAAATGAAGCTGGTCCTCTGGGGATCACATCCCTACTTTTTCCACATAGTCACCGTTTCTCTCAATAGCAATTCATTAATTATCGACTAATTAATTTTGAAATTAGGTATGACTTCAATTAAGCACATTTTCTCCCAAAAATTGTCGGCTATCACTATCTCAAACAAACTGTTTGTGTACTCATATATATATATATATATATATATATATATATATATATATATATATATATTGGTTAATAACAACAAAGACAAAAGATCCGTTGAACGAGCAATATTCATTTGAAAAAGGGAAGCTAACGAACCCGAAAATTTATGATAACAAATAATAAAAAAATAAGTGAATCCAATACTCCATAACATCGAGTTCATTCATTTATTTTTAGATGCTTCGTAATAACGCCCAACTTAAAAAAAAAACATTAAAAAAACATTAAAAATATATATATATATATAATATATATATATATATATATATATTAAAGAAATGGATACAATAGAAACCTACTCGAGTTTCACCATTAGGATCTTACGTAACGTAACGTAATAAGATCTTACGTAACGTAACATCTTATTTAATGAACACACGTGTAATCGGCTGCAATTAATCGGTACCTCGATTAATTCAGTGGATTTAACCCTGAAGATCCTTATGGTGAAACTCGAATAGGTTTCTATTGTATCCATTTCTTTAATAAATTGGCTCTACTTTGTATTGAGCACTTTGTATTTGTTATATCGCTGACTTAACCCCTGGATTGTGTGCACCTCCAGCGATCGTGCCGATATTCACCGGTAAGCCACCTTTTATCTATCTATCGATCTATCTATATATATATATATATATATATATATATATATATATATATGACAGAAGGCCCACAAAAGCAGTTCAAAGACCATATAAAGGCGACGCTGAAAAAGTGCGCCATCACACCTTCAAGCCTGGAAGATTTAGCCTCCAGTAGTGTTTTGGCAAGACACGTGCTACACAGGAGCTGAGCGGCTCACTATCAAGTTTAACAGAGCTACAGAGCAGCGACGTCTTTGTCGTCATGGAACCACTAAAAACTGATGCAAATTTCCCATGCAATGTGTGTGACCGCATCTGCAAGTCCAGAATTGGACTACCTAGCCAGCATAGCGTCCACAACTGTTGACCGACGGAGTGACGTCATCGTCATCTGTGAAGGGCTTCTAAAAGGAAAGGAAAAGTAATAACTAGCAACGCATCCCAAATAGGTATATTGCATACATTCTTCAACGAACAAGTAGTGTGTGAATATAGGTACCAGATTTGTGAAAAAAAAGGTCTTACTTGTTTTCGTAGATTCTTATTTCAATGGTAAAGTGACATAAAATACCTCGTCGGAGATGGAGACATAAATGTGTCTATTCTGTTCAACGGACAGAGATTGGGAACTGCTTGCTTTTACATCAACTTCCGGACACAAAAAGAGGAAGAATAAGGGGTTGGTTTGAATTCACATATGGATATTTGATGTGAGAAGACACAATTTTAAGGGAAGATAATCAGGCTATATTTACGTAAATGAGTGGTTTGAGTTATCACGTCACCAACGGATGCGTGACGTGAGAAGACACGCCCACAATTTTAAGGGAAGGCAATTAGGCTATATTTACGTAAAGGAGTGGTTTGAATTATCACGTGACCAACGGATACGTGTGATGAGAAGACACGCCCACAATTTTAAGGGAAGACATTTTAGGCTCTAGTTACGTAAAGGAGTGGTTTGAATTATCACGTGACCAACGGATACGTGTGATGAGAAGACACGCCCACAATTTTAAGGGAAGACATTTTAGGCTCTAGTTACGTAAAGTGGTTTGGATTATCACGTCACCAACGAACACGTGGTGTGTGAAGAATGAGACATGCCCACAATTTTAAGGGAAGACAATTATTTCTGTCTTCCTACAGAAGGATGAACAATTTTTTTTTAAATTAAATCCACTGTGCTAACCGCATTTACGTTGAAAAACAATGATCAGTTGTTGAATCCCTAATCCATCCTCCCTCTTTTTTAGTTGTTTGTTGTTTTTTTGTTTTTTTCATTAATGAACACAAGACTTGGAGATGAAAAAAAGAAGATAAATGCCAATATCTGAATACATAGACACGTGTTTACTTTTCTTTATTTTAATTTTTGCTTCTTTTTTTTTTTTTGCTTTGTTTGTTTTTTATTTTTATTTTTCCTTTTGTTAGGCAATAGATACACATAGAACACAAAGAGGCGCATCTTTCCCGCGTTTATTTCACCTTAAAAATAAAACAAAATATTTTTTTCAAATATCAACTTCAGTCGCTGTTATTATCAGCGCAGGTAAAAAAAAAAAAAATTTAAAAAAAAAGATTAGTTTAACTGAAATCCAGATTATCTTAATCAGCGTTTGTGATAGCGCAAACGAGAAGGCCGTTCCACATGACAACGGGTTTTAAATAATAAAAAACAAAAAATAAAGATATATTTAAAAGCTTAAAAAGAAAGTGTAAATGAAGACGAGAGACAATGAGGCGGGAAAAGAGACACCGATTGCGCAAATAGATAAACAATCCAGATAAAAATGGCGACACGAAAACCGAAGCGAAGATAACGCGAATAGCAAAGTAAAAAAATGGAGAACAAATGAAGATTCTCTAAGAAAGAGAGTTCCAGAAACAAGTATGAATTATAGTAGTAGGAAATTTCGAACTAATACTCTTTGGAAAGGTATGAACTCATTCATCTACCAGCTATGGGTTAAATAGTACCACTACTACTCTTGTACAAGGATGTCATTGGCATTAAATAACCCACAAATGTTGGTATGCTGTTACGAGAGACACCGATCTCGGAAATAGACAATCCAGATAAAAATGGCGACACTAAAACCGAAGCGAAGATAACGCGAATAGCAAAGTAACAAAATGAAGAACAAATTAAAATTCTTTGAGAAGGAGACTTCCAGAAACAAGTATGAATTATCATCATCATGTCCCACGTGCAGCACGGGTATCCATGACAATCTTTCACCAACTTTCCCTATCATTCATTGCACCTGGGAGCTCCTCTGTGGAGCAACCAGCATCCTCACATAGCTGGTCAATGTAGATCCTTGTTGGGCGCCCCACACTTGCATGTCCATGTGTTGGCTTCCACAGGAGAACGTCGCTTATGAGTTCATCCTTGCTTCTCCAGCAGTGTCCTGCATGTCTTGTCCGTCTCACTTGGATAGTTTGTGAGATGGGGGCAGGTGACCGTACAGCTGTTTCCTTGTGGGGTGCTGTTTCCATGACTTGTTCAAGACTGTGCGCAGCATTCTTGTGCAGCTCCCATCTAGCTTATTCTCAATACGCTTTGTTAGGGTCCAGATAGTGCAGCCATATAACAGCACCGACACAACCACAGCCTGGAAGAACTGTCGCTTAAAAACAAGTATGAATTATAGTAGTAGGAAATTTCGAACTAATACTCTTTGGAAAGGTATGAACGCATTCATCTACCAGCTATGGGTTAAATAGTACCAGTACTTCTTGTACAAGGATGTCATTGGCATTAAATAACCCACAAAGGTTGGTATGCTGTTACGAGAGACACCGATCTCGGAAATAGACAATCGAGATAAAAAATGGCGACACTAAAACCGAAGCGAAGATAACGCGAATAGAAAACTAACAAAATGAGAACGAATTAAGATTCTCTCAGAAAGAGAGTTCCAGTAACAAGATCATATTGTAGGAAGGGATCTTTCGTACTAATACCCTTGGGAAAGGTAGAAAGCCCATATTGGAGTATTATTTTTTTTAAATGAAAAATGAAAAGAAAAAGAAAAAGGAAGAGAGGGCTATATTACTAATAATGATAAATTTAACATCAACAAAATAATAACAATAAAGATAATACAGGTGGGGCTAACATATGATATTAGAATATACTAGCAAAATAAAAAACACCCTCTGGGCGATGTAAAAATAAATTTTTGAAACATATTGCCTGGGGGGTCCAGCGAGTTTTTACCCTAAGTAAGTAAAATCATCAAATTCATTAAAGGATTAAAAAATAAAACAATTTGAAATGTAAACTTTAAATATGTATTAAAATAAAACAAACTATATATAGATATATAATACCAGTCATGTATTTATTAAAACTTGTTTTAAAAAACAATGAGGACTGTCTAATGCTGCAGGTTCAAATATTTATTCTATGTTATGACGATTTTGGGTAATGTGACGTAAGCAGTGACGTAATTTTTGTTACAGACAAAAACCGGAAGCGAATCTCCATTATTAGTAGATATAGAAATATATATGAAATAAAACAAAAGAAATCAATGTGATTTAATATTTCTTAATGGAAAAGCCGACCTTATACCAAAGTAGGGTGTGTGTTGGAGTATTTGGGATATAAAGTGTGCTCTATTTCCCCACCTGGATTTATAAACTAGCCAAGGTGACGTGGTTTACTCTTTCGGCTAATCATCAAGCCATACTGCTTGGCTGATACATTACTTAAACACTGATACTTGCCACAGTTCACTTGCATCATTGAGGAGGAACTTACACCATTGAAAAGGATTCATTATCAGGCCTCTTTACCAAAGATCCAATTCCACTGGGCAAGCGCTCAAGCTAAGTCTTGACGTGACCAGCCGATTGATCAGAGGTGGTCTCTCTGACCGCCCGGGTAGCCTAGGGCCAAAGTAGAGTGTTGCATGTCATGGTCTACTCAACCACCAGAGTTCCATTCTTAAGCATCAGGGGTAAGACCCCTCTGTTGGCTGTGGGTGTGACCCGTAATGCTTAAGGATAGAACACATGTGGTTCAGCAGTCTATCACTTGTAATACCCCACTTGGGACCTTCCTTGGGCTAGACGGACGGTCGGAGAGCCCCCCTCTGATCAATCGGCTGATCATATCAGGCCCTAGCACTATAAGATTTTACCAACCCTATTGCCCTTATGGCAAGCCCCAACCTTTTTTATCATATGGGTGCTAGAAGGCAGAGGCTGAGGGTCTACATATCCTGGGAATGACGTTAAACAGATAGTGAGGTTCCAGTTTTGAAGGTTTGGGGAATATGGAGTACCTTCATCATCATTGCTCCCTGGTCAACTCTGACCCAGAGTGGCAGTACCTGTTGAGGTCCCGTCTATGGGTTAATAGAAAAACATGAGTTTATAAACAAAATTTGATTATCCATTAAGAATTTATTTATTTCAAAACTTTCTCGGCATTAAATGACCTATCGAGGTTGATATGCCGTAAAACAAACCAAACCAAAATCCACACTCCCCAGAGCTCTAGAAGCGGAACCTCACCATTAGATACAGTTTAACCCGGGACACTACGGTAGATGAGATAACCGGCTTAATTAATCAAAACGTAGTTCTGAGTTAGAAAACATCGAAGAGATTGAACAAGGTTAATTAGGAGTAATATATTTCTTATCTTTCTTTGTTATGTGAGGGGGGGAGTTTTTTGGGGGGGGGTTTTTTTTTTTGTTTTTTTTTGTTTTTTTGTTTTTTTTTTGTTTTTTTTTTGTTTTTTGTTTTCTTGGGCAATTTTGTTTATTAAGATAATTAAAACAATCGATAAACTAATTGAATAGTATTTTTACAGGGTGCAGCTATTTATTTTGTTGATGACTGTTGACGTAATCAAATTTGGAAGAATTCGTAAGTGTGTGTGGGGGGGGGGTAGGGGCTTATAAAATTTAAAGCCGAAGGTTCACTTGAAGAAGAAAATTGCCTGTTATTGTTAATTGCCTTTAGAAAATTTGGTAATTGCCAACAGAATTGGATGCTCGATTGATGTATGGGAGGAATAAAATGAGATAGATATAGATAGATAGATAGAAGAAGAAACATTGATATATATGAACATGCTGATATATATATATATATACACATACACACCCATATATATATATATAGAGAGAGAGAGAGAGAGGGGAGAGGAGAGAGAGAGAGAAAAAGGGAGATAGAGAGAAAAGATATTAACTGAGATAGATAGATAGAAGGAAACATTGATATATATGAACATGCTGATATATATATACCATATACACATATACACATACACACCCACATATATATATATATATATATATATATATATAATATATATATATATATATATAGAAAGAGAGAGAGAGAGAGAGAGGAGAGGGAGAGAGAGAAAAATGGAGATAGAGAGAAAAGATATTAACTGTCTGAGATAGATAGATAGATAGATAGATAGATAGATAGATAAATAGAAGGAAACATTGATATATATGAACATGCTGATATAATATATATATATATATATATTATATTATATATATATAGAGAGAGAGAGAGAGAGAGAGAGAGAGAGAGAGAAGGTGGGGGAGAAGGAGAGAAAAAGGGAGATAGAGAGAAAAGATATTAACTGTCTGAGATAGATAGGTAGATAGATAGATAGATAGATAGAAGGAAACATTGATATATATGAACATGCTGATACATACACACACACACACACACACACACACACACACACACATATATATATATATATATATAGAGAGAGAGAGAGAGAAGAGAGAGAGAGAAGAGAGAAGAGAAGAGAGCGAGAAGGAGAGAGAAAGGGAGATAGAGAGAAAATATATTAACTGTCTGAGACAGATAGATAGATAGATAGATAGAAAGAAATAGAACGTGGTAGATAATTTGAAAGAGAGCAATATATATGTATATGCCACAGCCCAGACAAAGGGGCTCTGGTGAATATCCAAATGGCAACACTATTATCGTCAGGAATCAACGTCTTTTGGTGTACCTGTCACTGCGTCTTTGGAAAATCTGCTGTAAACAATGGCATGTTCTACCCTTAACCGGCATATGCATTTGGGGTTTGGGAACCACTTGTGAGTTTCCTATTCCCGTGTTACTCTTTTCATGAATTCACTATCTCGTTCATTCAGGTGTAGTTAGATTCTGAATTAAAAATTCGTTGCAATTCAAAATCGGCGGGGGCTATATTATTGATGGATAATGACCTTTGGTTAATACCACGACTTCCGCTAATGGGAAAACGAGAGAACGGTAAGATAAGTTAGTTAGATTTTGGCCATTAGCTGAAGGGAGCAGATGTTAGGATCGTTTGCACTTAAGATACCAATCTCTCACTGCGCAGTTGAAAATCCTTTGCGCTATGGGTTTTAATTAAAGAATAAAGAAAACAATATTTCTTAATTATTGTCAGTGTGAACGTACTTCCATATAACTGGCAATCTGTCTATGGCAAGCTATGTCTTCCCTTTACAGGTATTAACGTCACTTTCTGTGGATGAGATACTACTATCTCCTACCCTTAACCGGCATATGCATGTGGTGTTTGGGTACTGCTTGTGAATTTCCTATTCCCTTGTTACTCTTTTCAGGAATTCAGTATCTCGTTCATTCAGGATACGGTGTGGGGATTTTTTTATCCCCGGAAAAGCACTGTTTAAACCCTACGTTTTGTAATAGAATAAACCGTACTTCGAACGCAGCGAGGAGATGGGTGCTGCTTTTGAAGAAAGGAGACAAACGACTTTTTAAAGAACAAAATGTTTACTTTACATGTAAAACATAAAACAAATATCAAACAGGGATATCAATATACATAAAATGAAACAACCAAACGAGTTTTAAAGAATGTTCATAGAGTTCAAAGGGAATACAAAGAGTTCAATGTGTTTGGTTGGTAAAGGATAATTAAGGAGAATTGAATGTTGGTTGCCAATAAATAAAAAAGCCTGCGGAACTTAGCTGAAATCCTCGAGTTCTGTTCCTCGTAACCTGTTGAGCCCTGCAGAATGGGTTTTAGGTGTTCGTTTGTCGATCCAGCTTCTAACGAGGTGAGGGTTCCGATTCGTCGCCGTCTGAAGGCTTTTAAAGATACGGAGAGGTGAGGGTTCCGATTCGTCACCTTCTGGGGGCTTTTAACGATACGGAGAGGTGAGGGTTCCGATTCGTCGCCTTTGGGGGGCTTTTAACGATACGGAACAAGCAACTCTTTCGAAGTATAGGTTGAGAGTGTTATGATCAGACCGTTAACTCCGAACGCTAGAGTCAAGACGCTCAGAACTTTTTATTTATTTATTTAATTTAAATTTTATTTTATTTTATTTAAATCCCCACAGGCCGCCTCCGGCTTCCGGTGAAAGAGGATCACCATTCCCTTAATAAATTTTCACAACGGTGAATTCGTTGGAAGGAGCTGGCTCAACCAGCCCTGGGTGAATTCCATCACAACAACAATAATCATTACCTGTCAGGTGTTACATAATTAGTGGGTAGCCTACAGATTAAGTGTAGTTAGATTCTGAATTAAAAATTCGTTGCAATTCAAAATCGGAGGGGGTTATATTATTGATGGATAATGACCTTTGGTTAATACCTCGACTTCCGCTAATGGGAAAACGAGAGAACGGAAGATAAATTGGATTTTGGCCATTAGCTGAAGGGAGCGGATGTTAGGATCGTTTGCATCTGGGTATGACATTAAACTGCATCTAGTGGTGAAGTTCCAATTTTGAGCTCTTTGGGGTGTGGGTTATAACTTCTTCGGCATTACTCCCAGGTCCACTCAAACCCGGATCAGTAACACCTGTTAGGGTCCAATATATGGGTTAAATAGAAAATACGAATTTAAAAGATGTGTTTTTAAAAAATTGAATATTCATCAAGAAGTGATAAAACACAACGTTTCGGCATAAAATAATCCAACAAGGGTTAACATGCCGTAAAATCCCACCAACCAACCAAACACCCACCATGTCTCACATAAGAGTATGTGGGGATTAATAAAGTAAAAATAAATAAAACAAAATTAAAACAAAATTGAATAAAATAGATAAATAAAAAGACACAAAAATAATAATCTCCCAGGGGGCTTAAGACAGGAAGAGCCCTCCGGGCATGCTCAAGAAAAAACCCAAGTTCTTGGCGTCGAAAAGATCTCTAAGACGCTGGGACTTTTGAGACTTTGGAGAGGTAACACCTATCGAATTGTTCGGGAAATATATCCCCTTAACGAAATAGTGTGAACCCGATAATAAAGATCTTACTTTAAAGTTAACCCTGTCTCTGTTCCTTTCCTTCTTTTCGTTAAATTCTATTTCAGCTCACCAGCCCACACGAAGTAAGTAATACTTTTATTGGGGGATAGGATACAAGACGAATGAACCAAGACTCCATTCCCATAAGTATACAAACGGAACCGGAACCGGAAGTTCATTTTAAAAGATCCATGAATAAATCTAACAGTTTTGATAAAGATATTTTCTGTTTAATTAAATAAAATAATTCAACGTCTGTTGAAAATTGCGAAAAGGTTTCAAATTCTTAAAATTTTTGATTTTTAATTATTTTTAATTTCCATAACAGTGACGTCATAATAAGTGCGGCAAAACGTCTTTTCCTCAATGCCACTGTAGGGGATTATCTTCCCTTTGCCGGAAGAGTTATCTTCTCGCTGCGTTGCTGTTTGTTCCCACTAGAGGACGTCTGGTAGTTAAGCGCGTTCATTGGAACTGGTCTTCCTCTTTTTAGCTGGATCTTCTCAAGAACTGCTATGGGCTAGATTCTATCTACCCCCCCCCTTCTCGGTGGGGCTCTCCCCCCCCCTTACATTACTGTAAGTCCTTTATACAGCATGGACTATCCTTTAGTTCCATGTCTGTAACATTTATATGTTAGGTACATTTGGGTATCTTGTTTATACCTAAATATTGTATATGTATTTACATGTTCTATTCTCCTGTACATTATGTATCTTATCGTTTCCATGTGCGGTTATATATATTAAATGTTTTCTCTCGCAACGTGTCGGAATTGTATGTTCATTAATTAACATTGAATCTTACACCGCCATTTGCTTTTTGCTAATCTTTTGTTTATGTCGTGATCTTTCAGTTCCTTTTATTTATCGAAATAAATGACGTCCGGAAATCCCGAAAGCTAAATTCAAAATTTTCATTTTCCATTTCTGAATTTGTTCCTTAGCATGTAAGTTGAAAATGGAAACGAATCCGACGGTATGTTGAAATGAAAAAATAACGGATAGAAAATGTTGAATGGATAAAATAGATTTTATTTTTAGATTGTTTTACTGACACGTGTTTCGGCCAGGACTTTACCCATGTACATATGTATTCTATCTATTATTATTTTAAATACAAAATAAAATAACAATAATAGAGAATTATATAAAAAAAAATGTTTTTAGTATACAGGAAATAATGGCCTTAGTCAGAGTAAATTTACCCTGACGAAGTCAGTAAAACAATATGAAAATAAAATCTATTTTATCCGTTCAGCATTTTTTTCTTTTTTGTTTTCATTTCAACATATATATATATATATATATATATATATATATATAATATATATATATATATATATATATCATAGTCATGTCGCGCAATTAGCACTGATATCCATGACAATCTCTCGCCAACCTTTCCTATCATTCATTTTCCCAGACAGGTCCTCTGCGCAGCAACCTGCATCTTTGCTTAGTTGGTCAATGTAGGTCCTTGATGGGCGGCCCACACTAGCATGTCCGTGTGTTGGCTTCCACAGGAGAACGTCACTTATGAGCTCATCCTTGCTTCTCCAGCAGTGCCCGGCCTGCCTTGTCCGTCTCACTCGAATGGTTTGTGGGATGGGGGACAGGTGGCCATACAGCTGTTTCCTCGTGGGGTGCTGCTTCCACGATTTGTTCAGGATTAGAGAGAGACAGACAGACAGACAGACAGACAGACAGAGACAGATAAATAAATAAATAAATGTTTTAGTTTATATTTATTTGCACTGACGTAGTAAAGAAAAAGTTCGACAAAAAACCTCCGCTACTTTTCAAGTAAAGGCTAGGGGAGTAAACCCCGAAAACAAATCAGGAGCCGGAGTCCCTAAAATGGAGTAACGCTGAAGTTCAGCGTTACACACCAACTTCTGCGACACTACGGCTGCTAAACTGCATTGGTTCCTTACCTTTCCTTTGGATCACAGCAGCAATGTGGAGATGGGAGATTTGCTGCTTGAGCAACAGTTCATCCACCATATCAACCCGCCCAGGCTATGTAGTTAAAAAAAAAACTTGGACACTACGCCATCGTCTCTCGTAGACGGAGGGATGCCAACAACTATTTGCATTGGAACCAATTTGCTACCATTGGTTTCTTGCTCTGTAGCAGTCATCAGACAACGAAAGTGTTTTGAAAATGATGCAAATGATATAAGTATGGTCAAATGTATATATATATATATATATATATATATATATATAATATGATAAATATATAAAGGTTTTAAATATCTATTATATATTATATATTATTATATATATTTATATATTTATTATATTATATTATATTATATTATATTATAGCTCTATTTTTATATTGAGCATCAATAATACTGCATTTTGGCACACCGTTCCAGTAAAAGCTGAAACAGTGACAATCCCATACTATAGTATATATATATATATATTATTAAACTATATATATATATATTATTAAATTATTATATATTATTATATATATATTATTATATATATAATATATATTATTATTAAACTAATTACAGTAAATATCTAATCATTTATGAATTACAGAACTTAAAAAAAAATTTAATAATAAAACATTTAATCGTAAAAAAAAAAAAAAAAAAAATTCCTTTACTAAAAGTCATTTGAATTCCAACCGTCACATTTCTTAACACCCATCCCCTTCCGTTTAAATTGTTTTCGCCTTGTTGCCAACATCTCAAAAATTCGCTACATTTGTTGTCAAAAGATATACATGGATCATGACCGACATATATATGGCGCGAAATGCCCACGTTGGTGAATATGTAACGTCTTTCGTTTTTTGCAGTATTAAGGTTTTTTGTTTTTGTAAACTCATTTTGACTTTCCTCTCCGACCCAAACAACTACAGGAGTGAATGAGCTCTGATGATGATTTTTGTAAAAATCGAAATATTTGATCAATATCAGCTATGATTATATTATAAATTGTTTTCTTCTTTAACAGCATTGTGTGATGTTTCATTCCACCTTTTCTTACTCATATATATATATATATATATATATATATATATATATATTATTTCTCGGTAATTATGTTCTACGTAATGGCCCTATCTCGAACATTTATGAGACAAAACAATGTAGTTTGTATTTTTTTCTGATTACTTTAATATTGAAATCATCACAGACTAACACACACACACACAACACACACACACATATATATATATATATATATATATATATGAGATTATCATATGTATGTTTATATATATAATAATTTCATATATTTCAAATTTTACATACACACACATATATATATATATATATATATATATATATAATATATATATATATATATACACGCATATATATGAAATTATCATATATATATATATATATATATATAAATTTCATATATTTTCAAATTTTACATACATATATATATATACACACGCACACATATATATATGAAATTATCATAATATATATATATATATTATATATATATATAATTTCATATATTTCAAATTTACATACATATATATATATAATATGGAATTATCATATATATCTATCTATCTATCTATCTATATATATATATATATATATTATATATATATATATATATATATATATCTTATTTATAATGGAGATTGTGTGTTTTTCTGTCTGTAACCGAAACTATATTCCTACTCAAGTCACAATTCTCTTAGTTATTGACATCACATTCTCCATGATTTATTTTTTATCTAAACCTCAATTATTAATAAAATTGTCTTACATTATTAATACTGTTAACTATGTCTACATATTGACAACATGCAATTATATTTATATATACAACAAAAATAGCAGTTTACAGTGTGAACGGGAAAGGCTAATTTGCATATTAATAGTAAAAAAATCGAATTAATAAATATGTGCTTAGTATTATTGATTTCTAACTGTTTGGTTTTATTTAAATGAATATAAGCAAAAAATCTCTTCAATGAATCTTAAATGAAATCCATTAACAAGATAAAATAACTGTCATTTTATTCTTTACTTCCTCTTATAACTAAATACTTAAATTAGAAAAAATAACAATGAAAGACGAGAGTGATGGAAGAGTAAGTTTCAGTTGTTCCATTTTTATTATACTCCCTCTGTTTCAAATCTTATTATTACTCCCTCTGTTTCAAATCTTTTATCTGTATTTTTTATTTAGTTTCATTAGCCTTTCTAATTTAATACAATATTCTATTACATTAAAACTTAAATACTTGTACCCGGAGGGTGCATATATTTTGCTAGTATATATAATTTCATATAATTTCATATTTTTTACACAATATATATATATATATGTGTGTGTGTGTGTGTGTGTGTGATGTATATGTCTACTTTTACTTCCTTTTTAAGTTAAATTCCCCTTCTCTTGTTTCCTGTCTCGATTTTATTTTTCTATTTTTTTATTTTTTAAATTTTTGTGTTTGTTTCGTTCAGACATGAAATTTACAGTCCAAGTGTCATTGTGTCGAATTGATTGCAGCCGTCGGCCAAAACTTGTAAATTTCCTTCCGCTTCCGGTACGATTAGGTAGAAATCGAGATACTTATATCTCCACTTGTATCTCTGCTTCAGTTGGAATGTAGACAAAATACTCACACCAAACTTACCTAAATATATTCAAGATAATTCTGTCAAGATTATTCCACCGTTTAATCGCTGAATAAATTAAACTGAACTATTTTTCGTCTCTTTTTGTGTCAAAATATCGGTAATGAAGGACTATTTGCTCGTAAATTCCTACCATAAAATAAACTGAACCCCCATTTTATGTCCGTGTTTTTGCAATAAATGTTTTATTTTTCTTGCACCCGTTATGTTACAATACAAAATATATTTCCTTTATTTATTTTAATATTCACTTCAATGTGTATATTCTAAAAGGTTTTATTTTGTGATAATGCTTAGTTTTAAAGTGGGGGTTCGTTTTTACACTTCAACTTTTTACTCGTAAATTCCTACCATAAAATGCCCAAGCCTAATTTTATGGCAGGAATTTACGAGTAAAAAGTTGAATATTACTTTTGTTTTGTTATTTCTTTTCTTTTTGGCTTTGGTACTCTAAAATAAAAACGTCAGATTTAATCATCGTCGACAAAAAAACAAAATTACAGTCATAAAAGGAGGATCCAATTTATGCCTAAATTGTAAAACGAGCCCCCACTTTAAAACTAAACATTCTCACAAAAATAAAAACTTTTAGAATATACACATTGAAATGAATATTAAAATAAATAAAGAAAATATATTTTGTATTGTAACATAACGGGTGCAAGAAAAATAAAACATTTAATACAAAAACACGGACATAAAATGGGGGTTCAGTTTATTTTATGGTAGGAATTTACGAGCAAATAGTCCTTTATTAGCAAAATATCTACGTCCATCGCATTCTTTTAAACAGTGCCAGTTTAGATCAGTCGGTAGAGCGTTCGACTGGAAACCACAAGGTTCCAGGTACGATACCGGCCCTCGCTGACTCAGCGTATGAGTAGCACTGGGATCTGTGCGGTAAAGTGAGGGCTTTTTTTATATATATGTATATAAAACATGCAATAAATATATATGTGATGGTAGGTGTGGCGCTTCACCTCAGACGCCAAAACGATCTCCTTTGGTCTAGCGCTAGTGAACAGGGGATAGACTCCCTCACTGTCTGACTGATACAGACTTTAGCCACCCCGACGACTTTACTTACTATAATAATACTAGGTTGAGCAGCCCTGTTGGCTGGGTCTTTAGAATACACCGATGGGGCCGTACTTATGGCAAGCCTCAGCCCTTTTATCATATATGTGCTAGAAGGCAGCAGCTGAGGGTCTTCATGTCATGAGTATGACGTTAAATTTTATCTGTTGGTGAGGTTCCACTTATGGAGGTCTGGGAATGTGGAGTACCCCTTCATCACCATTGCTCCCAGGTTCTGTGAGCAAAAGGGAGAATTTATATGAACAGGAAGATTAAATATGATATTAGATCCCAAGAGAATGAAACAAATCCACATTACAGAAAGAATGTAGAATCCACCGACTGCACCTCTGCAGTATTGGGGGGGGGTAAATCCCAGAAATGAAACGACATGAAACCCAAGGGTGCCAGCAAAACATCCATGCAATAAATATATATATACAAAGTAATATTACGTAATTCATGGGTAGCCTATGAATTATGTAAGTAGTGTAGTTAGAATTTGAATTGAAGTTCGGAAGATTCAAAATCGGAGATATGAGTGGAAAGTTACCGTCGACCGTTATGACTGGTTGGTGGTAATCTTTACTTGACTCCCCCCCGAAACGCGCCAATAGAAATCAGCTTTAGTTAAGCAGTTGCCGACAGGAAGTCAGTGTGAGCGGATGCAGAGGTCCCTCGCTCAAGATGCCGGCTTCTCATCAACGCGGTTTAGAGCAACTTTTGGGCTGGGGTTGTTTTTAATAAAGACTTAAAGTCTTAATCAACAAGAAATGCACAGAATGCTCAGCACAGAGAGAAGTAAATCAACCCACAGAAGAAGCCCAAAGGGAGATGGCGGCCGAGGGCTCTCTCTCTCTCTCTCTCTCTCTCTCTCTCTCTCTCTCTCTCTCTCTCTCCAATTATATACCCGATATGTTTAAAGGGGTATATAACACTAATGTATATATATATATATACTAGCAGCGGCTACCCGGCGTCGCCGGAGTAGAGGGTTTTTTTAAGTTAGTCCCGCAGATCCATTATTACTGAATCGTGAGTTGAATCCTCATGTGATGCCCCATTTAAATCCCTATGTAAAAAAAAATAGACCTTGCATTGATCCAGCTACTCTGAAAAGAAATGTTAATGTCTACTATCTAAAATATTAAATAAAAAAAAATCCATACTGCCCTCATTTAAATTTTATTTCTTAATTATCGTCACGAATATAAATCAAATCTCTATTATTTTTGCTCAAAAACCAAGCCCTGGTGATATTTAATGTGTGTGTATATATATACTTTGTCGTTAATTGTTTTATTTTCGAAGTTTCCTCCGGACATACATATACACACTACTGCCCTTTATATATGTATATATATAAAGATAAACCTAATGAGTCAGATAAATCTACTAAAAGTTTCGCTCAGTGATCTTCAGGGCTAAGATCCTGAAGAGCACTAAGCGAAACTTTTAGTAGGTTTATCTGATTCTCATTAAGTTTACCTTTATTATTTGCTCTACTTAAGTATTGAGCACTTTTTACTTATTAGCTATAGTTTCCTGGCGGTTTTGTATGAATATATATATACCTTATATATATATATATATATATATATATATATATAATATATATAAATTGTTATTTCTTTTGGCCAAATATTGTACCAATAGATTATTTTTGGTTGGTGCGATTATCTTGGTCTTTTCTTTTTTCAAAAAAAATTTTTCTCCCCGGTTGATGTTTGGTAGTATATTTTTACAATCAAACTATTTGCCGGGTTTTTTCTCACCGCGAGGATTTACCAACAAGTTTGGTATATTAAATATGTATATATATATATATATATATATATATGTGTGTGTGTGTGTGTGTGTGTGTGTGTGTGTGTGTGTGCATTTAATTAAGAAAATCCGTGTACACTATATTTAATGTATCTATTATTCATAATTCTATTCCGTGTGAAAAAAAAAAACAACTTCATAAGAATGCACATCTTTTGCGCCATTTATTTCTACCTCTTTGCATATTAACCAATCAAAATCCTTCTCCAAACTTCTCCCCCGCCTTCCTCTTTCAAAGTAGTCTACGCCATTATCAACGCGGTATAAAAAAATAAAAACGAATAGCGTAAACGCCATTTTATTCACCTCACGCATCATGTACAAAGATTTTCACAAAATATTTACCGGTATTTATTGAATGTTTTATTAGATTTAATAAAAAGCGAGTCGCCATTACGATCCACTTTATTTATTCATCCATCTATTTATTTATTTCTATATTCTTTCAAGTTGTTTTCTGCTTTCTTCTTCAAAATCCACGCCTCCATCTTTGTCGCCATTCAAATGAGCGGGAATATTCAATAAAGAGTTAAAACTAATGAATCTGAGAATTGAATTGAAACGAATGAAGGAAATGTAATCCATTGTTTCTATATATGTTTCGTGTTTATTCTTTTCTTAATATTTCTCAATTACCTATTAACTTTTTCAGAGATTTTCCAAGCCTGAAACTTAAGGATGGGGCCCTGGTAGCTGAGCGGTTCATCGCATGCAACATTCTACTTTGACCCTTACTTAGGTTAGACAAGCCCTAGAACCTAGATTTTTCCAACCCTATTGCCCTTCTGGATGGAGGTGCGTGGTCTAATGGTTAGAGTCGTGAGAAATGGACTCGTCGACCCGAGTTCAATTCCTGGACGAAGCTGTTTGCATTTCACATGACGCTAATACCCTTGGGAAAGTTATGAATCTAATTCTCCCTCCAGCTATGGATAAATAGCAGGACAGACTGGGCTCTTTAACCATGGCTAGGTAACCAGTCTAGAAGGAAAACTCTGAATTCAAACCTGTTAAATTCCGCTTAAAAAATTGACCCTGTGTCGCATTCTGCCCGTGCAGAGAGGTTGGTAAATATATATTGCCCTTCTGGAAAAGCCCCAACCCTTTTTATCATATATGTGCTAGAAGGCGGTGGCTAAGGGTCTTAATGTCCTGGGTATGACGTTAAACACTGTCTGATGGTGAAGTTCAAATTTTAGAGTTCTAGAGAATGTGAAGTACACTTTCATCATCATTAATCCCAGGTCTTCCAAGAGATTTGATTTTTCTAGGGATATGGTAGAAAACAATTTTGTATTGCAAAAATAAAGTGTTATTATTTATCCCTAACATGTTTCGAGAAATTTTCAACATGTTAGGGATAAATAATAACACTTTATTTTTGCAATACAAAATTGTTTTGTACCATAACCCCTAGAAAAATCAAACATCCAAATTCTAACGGTTCTATTTCAGCGTTCCAAAAGTGATTTTTTTTAAATTCTCTTCGAACATTTCTAAAAATTCTCCGTATTTCCCCAACGAATTTTTTCATTCAAAATAAAATTTCACTCTAATGAAGGTCGAATCTTCTCTGTGTGCGGAATATTTTCACACAGATGAACTGACCGAAACATATGTGTAAGTGATATTGATTAAATTCATCTTTTATTATCCATTCTTTTCTTTCTTTTTTTTATTCATTCTTCCTCATATATATATATATATATATACCAAACTCATCCGCACGAGCGATATGCGACACAGAGTCAATTTCTTAAGCGGAGTTTGATGGGTTTAAATTCAGTTTTCCTTCTCCTAGACTAGTTACCCTACCTAGGTTAAAAGAGGCCAGTCTGTCCTACTATTTTACCTAGAGCTGGAGTGAGAATATATGGATTCATACCTTTCCCAAGGTTATTAGCGTTATATGAAATGCAAACAGTCTTGCCCAAGATTTGAACTCGGATCGACGAGTCTATTTCCTACGATTCTAACCATTACATCACGTGCCTCCATACATACTGGTAAATACATATATATATATATATATATATATATATATATATATATATACCAACCCCTCCGCACGAGCAGGATATGACACAAGGTCAATGTCTTAAGCGAAGTTCTACAGGTTTGAATTCAGAGTTTTCCTTCTCTTAGACCGGTGCCAAACCAAGGTTAAAGAGCCCAGTCTGCCCTACTATTTATCCATAGTTGGGGGGGAGAGTAGGATTCATACCTTTCCCAAGGGTATTAGCGCTAAGTGAAATGCAATTACCTCATCCATATGGTAAATACATATATATATTTACCAACCCCTCAGCACGAGCAGGATGCGACACAAGGTCAATTTCTTAAGCGAAGTTCAACAGGTTTGAATTCAGAGTTTTCCTTCTCTTAGACCGCTTGCCTAACCAAGGTTAAAGAGCCCAGTCTGCCCTACTATTTACCCATAGCTGGAGGGAGAGTAGGATTCATACCTTTCCCAAGGGTATTAGCGCTAAGTGAAATGCAATTACCACATCCATATGGTAAATACATATAAGAGCCTGCTAGCGTTTTCTTTAGTAAACACGTCATCGTTAGTTGATGGTCTGCCAAGTTCTTGAAACGTTAACTAAATGAGGCGAAGGTCCGTTTAACATATACGGTAATAAAGGATATTTCTGATGCATGAAATGAATTTAAATTGCCGGTGTGATTATAATTGAAGGTGTTAGCACATCCGTTATTGATCGGTGGTCGCACTGGCTACAATTACTCAACTAGATCACACTGATCGATAATATATCACTGTACAAACACTTTTAGAATAACTTGGAAAAGCAGGATTCGAATAACATTACTTCCAATGGATATATCAGCTCGGGTTAGCATTAGATCGTACAGATATCTGTTACATAATGAATTGGGTAGCCTATTCATTTTGTGATATAGTGTAAAAAATTTAAATTTGAAACCTAAACCTCAATTCTAAATTCAAGCCTGGTAAACTCCTCTCAAGAAATTACCCTTCTTCATACCCTATTTATTCGGAGGTACATATATATATATATATATATATATATATAACCTCCGAATACCTAATTCAATATAATTTTAAGAGGGTTCCTATATATATATATATATATATATATATATATATATATATATATATATATATATGTCTTTTTCTTTCAAAAACTGTTACACTAAAGATATACAATTATGACGTTAGCGGATGTGCTAATGACGAAACAATCGCATGGCTTGCACGCTTTTTGGAACAACAATGCTTCCGTTTTGAATTTAAATTATTTTCTGCTTCTCTCGCTAATGATAATGATCTTTATAAATCGAAATATTGTTCAATATTAGCTATGAATATGATATAAAATATTTTCTTTTAACAGCATTGTGTGTTTTCATATCCTTTTATCTATCTATCTATCTATCTATATATATTATATATATATATATATATATATATATAAAGGAAAAGTTGACTTACCGGTGAATTTGGTCACGATGGTTAGTAAGTGTAGAATTCAGAGGGGTAAGTCAGCGATATAACAAATACAAAGTGCTCAATACTAAGTAGAGCAAATTTATTATAAAATGGGTACAAGAGATAACCTACTCGAGTTTCAACATAAGGATCTTCAGGGTTAAATCCACTGAATTAATCGAGACACCGATTAATAGCAGTCGATCTCACGTGTGTGGTCATTGCATTAAAAAGTTGCAACGAACATTTTAATGCAATGACCACACACGTGAGATCGACTGCTATTAATCGGTGTCTCGATTAATTCAGTGGATTTAACCCTGAAGATCCTTATGGTGAAACCCTATTAAACTGCTATTAATCGGTATCTCGATTAATTCAGTGGATTTAACCCTGAAGATCCTTATGGTTAAACCCTATTAAACTGCTATTAATCGGTATCTCGATTAATTCAGTGGATTTAACCCTGAAGATCCTTATGGTGAAACTCGATTAGGTTATCTCTTGTAACCATTTTATAATATAGATAGATAGATAGATAGATATTTTATAGAAGAAATTTAGGAGAAACGGAATTGTATGTGAGAAAGAAAGAAAACATTAAAACGGCAAACTAATAGTTTTTCTTGTGTTGAGAAATGTTTTTGACGACATAATGAACTTTTCATCAAGTCAGACGATTTAGTCGCCTTCAAAATGATTTGATTAATGGCGGGTCTTTTATCAGTTCGGATAGAAATAGAGATTTTTATTTTTATTGAGTTGAAAACGAGGCAGATATAGTCTTTAGTCTTTTACTTGTCATACCGCTAATCTCTTTTTCCACCCTCTCTCTCTCTCCCCCCCCCCCTCTCTCTCTTCCTCTCTCTCTCTCTCTCTCTCTCTCTCTCTCTTGCCCACACTCACACACTGACTCTCTCTCTCTCTTTCACTCTCTCTCTCTCTCTCTCTCTCTCTCTCTCTCTCTCTCTCTCTTGCCCACACTCATACACTGACTCTCTCTATCTATCTATCTATCTATCTATCTCTATCTATCTCTCTCTCTTGCCCACACTCATACACTGACTCTCTCTCTCTCTCTCTCTGTCTCTCTCTCTATCTATCTCTCTCTCTCTCTCTCTCTTGCCCATACTCATACACTGACTCTCTCTCTCTCTCTCTCTCACACACACACACACACAAACACACTGACTCACTCCCTCATTGTCTCTCACTCTCTCACACAAGCACACACTGACTCCCTCCCCCCTCTCTCTCTCTCTCTCTCTCTCTCTCTCTCTCTCTCTTCTTCTCTATTCACGTTCGATATGAACACGCTTATATATACAAATAAGAATAGAGATAGATACAGACGAGATAGACACGAGCAGAATTTATATATATATATATATATATTGTAATACAGGTACAAGTAATAATCTACTCGAGTTTCAACATAAGGATCTTCAGGGTTAAATCCTCTGGATTAATCGATATCTTGATTAATTCAGTGGATTTAACCTTGAAGATCCTTATGGTGAAACTCGGGTAGGTTATTACTGTGTACCATTATTATAATGAATTTGCTCTACGAACGTATTGAGCACTTTTTATTTGTTATATCACTGTCTTATCTTTCTGAATTTTGCATCAACTAACCATTGTGACCATCTTCACCGTTAAGTCACCTTTTCCAAAATAGTATATATATATATATATATATATATATATATGATTTTCCCAACCCTATTGCCCTTATGGCAAGCCCCAACTCCTTTTTATCATATGAGTGCTAGAAGGCGGTGGCTGCGGGTCTACATGTCTTGGGAATTACGTTAAACTCTATCTGATGATGAGGTTCTAGTTCTGGAGGTTTGGGAAATGTAGAGCACGCCTTCATCACCATTTCTCCCTGGTCCACTCTGACCCGGAGTGGTAGTACCTGTTAGGGTCCCATCTATGGGTTAAATAGAAAAATGTATTTATAAACAAAATTGTATTATCCATTAAGAATTGATTTATTTCAAAACTTTATCGGCATTAAATGACCCACTGAGGTTGATATGCCGTAAAACAAAACAAAACCAAAAAAAAAAATATATATATATATTGGTTTGCTGGTTGCTTTTGAAGGCTATCACAATGCAATTGTAAAAAAAATCCATTTTTTTTAATAAATACGGCCGGACAATTTTTAAAAAAGCATGAATATCATTTTGTAAGATTTCTAAGAAAGGGACATAATTTATTTTATGGTGTGTGTATCTATGTGTCTAAATGGTGTGTATATGTGTGTCTACCTGTAAGTAGTATGTGTGTGTGTGTGTGTGTGTGTATGTAGTGTGTTTCCCTGTGTGTGTGTGTGTGTATGGTGTGTCTATGTGGTGTGTGTCTATGTGCATGTGGTGTGTGCATGTGTGTGTTTCTATGTGTGTATGTGGTATGTGTGTGTGTCTGCTTGCATGTGTATATGTGGTATGTGCTCGTATGTGATATGTATGCGATTATATATATATATATATATATATATATATATATATATATATATATATATAGAAGTATATTTTTGCAGCATTTTATCTCTTAAACATGTTTTGTTAAACTCAACTGACAATTCTTGTCAGACGAGTTTTTGTTCGATCCTTTCTAACTGTCTGGCCATCTTTTTAATGTCAGGGTGGAATTAGTGTAGCAATCCACCAAAGGTTCTTTCATGAGCTCTTTCAGCAGGTCCCTGTGCTATTTTCAGGTGTGAAACTGGTGGAATGTTTCCGTTGTTTCACTTTTAAAACGAGCAGTAGCTGTAGGAATTAGTAGTAGGCGGAGTTCATAGGTTCCGTTTAAACGAACGGTGGTAGTGGAGATTTGTAGGAGGGGGGCTCACTAGTTTGTAAGAAAGTAAGGGGAATGTATATGTGGTGTGTTTGTTTCTGTGAGTGTATGTGTATGTAGTATGTGTGTTTGTGTCTCTGTGTGTATGTGTGGGGCATGTGTATGTGGTGTGTGTGTAACTATTTCGGTGTGTGTGTGTCTGCATGTTTGTCTGTCTTGGTCTTGGTGTGTGTGTGTATGTGTGTATGCATATGTATGTAGTATGTGTGTTTGTGTCTATGTGCGTATGTGTGTGGCATGTGTATGTGGTGTGTGTGTCTGGTGTGTGTGTTGTGTGTGGTGGTGTGTGTGTAACTATGGCTGTTTCGGTGTGTGTGTGTGTCTGCATGTTGTCTGTCTTGGTCTTGGTGTGTGTGTGTATGTGTGTGTGTGTGCATGTGTATAGTATGTGTGTTGTGTCTCTGTGTGTATGTGTGTGGCATGTGTATGTGGTGTGTATGTGTGTATGTTTGTCTGTGTATATGTAACTATGACTGTTTCGGTGTGTGCGTGTGTGTGCCTGCATGTCTGTCTTGGTCTTGGTCTTGGTGTATATATGTGTGTATGTGTGTGTGGTGTGCGATAGAGGGGGAGAGGGGGGCACTCGTAGCGTAACGGTTATCATGGTGGTGTAAAGTCGCCATGTTCATCGACACGGAAACAATTATCGGAAGCTTTAGTTGGAATTTCGATCGCTACAGCTTGCAATGATCGAACACTAATCCCTTTCTGACGATATAAGCCCCTCTCTCCCTGGGTGCATATATTTACGTGCAATACTGCATATGCATGTAGATGCGAATGTGTCTATATGTGTATGTATGCGTATAAGATGTATAATGTATATGTATGTATATACAGGTGGTGCAGCCATACAGCAGTACTGACACGACAACGGCCTGGAAGAACTGTCTCTTTAACTTGTCTGTGAGAGTGGACCTCCATATGTTCGCTAATTTATTTATAGCGGCCCATGCTTTTCCTATACGTGCATTAACGTCGTTTTCTGTGGAGGAGATGTTACTGCCTAAGTATCTAAATTGTTCTACAGAGTTTAAAGCGACTAGAGAATAAACTGGATGGGAGCTGCACAAGAATGCTGTGGGTGATCATGAACAAGACGTGGAAACGACATCCTACGAGAAAACAGCTGTACGGCCACCTGCCACATATCACCCAAACCATCCGAGTAAGACGGACAAGACACGCGGGACACTGCTAGAGAAGCAAGGACGAACTCATAAGCGACGTCCTCCTGTGGAAGCCAGCACATGGACAAGCCAGTGTGGGACGGCCAGCAAAATCGTACGTTGATCAGCTCTGTGCGGATGCAGGATGCTGCATAGAGGACCTCCCGAGAATGATGAGCAATAGGGACGGATGGAGAGAGATTGTCATGGATATATGATGATGATGAATGTATATACATGTGGGTGCGAGCGCATCTCCATGAGTATGAGTGTGGGCACACGTAGTGTATATATTTACTAGACAAAACGTGACCCATTGGGTCACCCATTCAGCTCTGGATACATAATTTAGATTAGGGAAAAGGGAGTTAGCAAAGCGAATCATTTTTTTTAAATAAATACGACCGGACGAAATCTTAAAACTATTTTGTAAGCTTTCTAAGAAAGTAAATGTTTGACCTCAGTTAAGCTACGGATTGCTGGTTGTGAAATTTAATATAGAAATAGATTTCAAATTATCCCGTCTCTCTCTCTCTCTCTCTCTCTCTCTCTCTTCTCTCTCTCTCTCTCTCTCTCTCTCTCTGCTCTTGAGTGAAACTAACATTATATAACGAGGAGGTAGTCAAGAGCTACATAGAGGGGAAGAAAGCGATAGACACAGAGTAACGTAAAAGATTGGTCGATTTTTTACTTAATTGCAAATTACGACTAATTAGAACCAGTTGAAACAGATTTTTTTTTCAAACATAATTCAATCCTAAAAGTACGGAATATTTTATTATAATTATCGTGTCATTAAAATAAAACAGTATAAAAGCCTTTAGGAAGCAAAAGTTGAGCTTTAGTATGATATATATATATATATATATATTATATATATATATATATATATATATTTACCAACTCCTCTGCACGAGCAGGATGTGACACAAGGTCAATTTCTTAAGCGGAGTTTAAGAGGTTTGAATTCAGAGTTTTCCTTCTCCTAGACTGGTTGCCTAACCAAGGTTAAAGAGCCCAGTCTGCCCTGCTATTTATCCATAGCTGGAGGGAGAGTAGGATTCATACCTTTCCCAAGGGTATTAGCGCTAAGAAATATATATATATAATATATATATATATATATATATATATACTACGTATGCCCACACTCATATGAGGTTGCTATATCTAGTCACACTGAAGAGACGTGAAACGTCCAAACACGGTGTCTGTGGATGACTTATATATATATATATATATATAATATATATATATATATATATATATATATAAGATGAACAAAAAGTGCTAAGACAAACAAGAATAGTTATTTTATATTATTTATATATATATATATATGTGTGTGTGTGTATTTGGGCAGCATTCTTTCATTTATACATGTAGAATTAAACAAAAGACACGTCTCCTGTTTAACAATTTTATTTATGATCTTTTCAAGCTTTCTGGCCAACTTTTTAACATTTGGATGGAATCCGTAGATTAGTCCACCGAAGTTCGTATCCCAAGTACTTTCGGCACTCCGAAAAGATAAATAAAATAAAAGATAATAACATAAATAAAATTGTTACACAGGAAACGTGCCTTTTGTTTAATTCTACATGTATAAATGAAAGAATGCTGCCCAAATACACAGACACACACACACACAGACACACACACACACACACATACGGATTTACCTACACTTATGGGCTACTTATTTAACAGTTGGATTGTATTACGAACAATTTTGATATTTTAATATACACTTTTTATATAATTATACACTTTTTTAAATAATTTTACATCAAGCTCTTTTGAGTCTTATTTATAAACTATAATGCTTCAGATTTTTAAAAAAATTAAAAATAAAATTTCATTTATTTTTTAAATAAAATTCATTTTATTTTTAATAAACAGACAGTGCACATTTTTTTTTTTTTTAATTCCAACTTTTGACTAGCAGCGTTCTGTTTTTTTCTTCCCGTCTTATTTTTGTTGAAGACTGATCCACGTGCGGTCGATGCAGATATGCGAGGGTCCTCACATCAGTAAGGAGGGCCGATGTTGCTTTTTAAAACCGTAGAGAGGAAGGCCCCGAAACGGTTTGCACATTCTCTCCTGATGAGCCCATGCATTTGTAAACATCCTTTGTTTTTTCAATATATCATATTCCACACTGTCGATTCTCTCTCTTTTT
>CM042161.1:15829813-15847390 GCA_023376005.1 Doryteuthis pealeii | reverse complement strand
ATGAAATCATTTCTTACTATCATTGGTTCGTGAAATGGATGACATTAAACTAAATAATTTATAAAAAATGGAAAGTTTTATAATTCAAAGTATGAACATTTTCTAATTCTGTTACAGTTACGTTCAGAATCGGATAATTGCATTTATCAATTAAGAATTTATTGAATTTAATGTAGACCCATTATGAAACAATTCTATATGAATATAGAGGAATTTTGCCATCTCGTAATTACAAGTAGATGGGTTTGTGGCTTCTCCTGGCGTAATGGCTAACGTGATGGACTGCGGGACATCGTAGCAGCGAGTTCGAACTCCAGTCAAGCTAATTACGGTTAACTTTCGGACTAATACCTGGGAAAGTATGAACGCCCCACACCCATATACATGCGTAAATTAGTACTATTAGTCTGCTACAAGATGGTGCAAAATAAGCGCTCGAAGATGAGTATGGGCATTCCCACCAAAAAAAAAACAATACAAACAACAACATCGAACATCCAGTCGCGTTTTTTTCGTCCATGCAACTACACCCTGAGAATGGTATGAAAAAAATTCTCCGCCCCATTCATCAAGCTATGGTTAAATAGTACCAACTGTTCTTCTACAAGCGGGGCTTGCATGAAATAACCACCGAAGGTAGGTATGGCAAAACAAAGAAATCAAAATTCAAAAAAACCAATCCAAAAGAACCTTTAAATTAGTACCACTACGTCTTGTAAAAGGAAACTTGACACTGATAACCCCGACGAATTGTTATGCCACTTAAACAAACAACAAAAACAAGCAAACAAAAACTAAACAAAAAACCAAACCAAACCAAACGAATTCTGATAGATAAGATTTTCCTTCTCTTTAGTGGGTTTCTCTCCACTCATTTGACGGCAGATTGCCAGTGTTCGATTAGCCTTATCCAGATAGTTGCAGTCGGTAGACGCTTCGGCTAGAAACCACAAGGTTCCTAGTTCCCGATACCGGGCCCTACGCCAACTTCAGCCTATGGTAGCCACAGGATTTGGCAGGTAAAGTAAGGAGCTGATGGTAGGTGTGAGCGCTCCACCTCAGACGCAAAAAAGCAAACCAATTCCTTGGGTCTATGCGCAAGTGAAAGGGGATTGACTCCCTCGCTGATTGGCTGATACCAACTTTTTAGGCCGCCCCGACGACCTTTACTTTACTTACGCGTGCATGAAAAATAAGCGTAATTATTGCTAGCAGGGAGAGAGAGAGAGAGAGAGAGAGAGAGAAGAGAGAGGAGAGAGGAGAGAGAGAGAGAGGTCCGGGGACCGGGACCGGTGACAAAACGTTTGATTGAGGGATAAGCAAGATTAAAGATGCGTCACCATGGAGAGAAAGTAACTAGAATTTATTTTCGAATTTAGATTTATCAAAGGAGGATAATTATTTACAATTGCGACTTAGTTAACAGATGATCTAGCGCTTTGGCAAATACACCCAATAAAAGTCGAATCACCGCTGCATAGTCGTGGAGAAGACAATAAGAGATATTGGAACTCAGACAAACCAGGATTTCATGTATTTTAAACAAGATTGGAGGCATCTCCACACCTGGATGGTGAGTCTTCAAATTACTAGACAGTCCACATCTCATTGACAAAAAGCATTTTTTTATACTTAATTGCAAATAAGGACTAATGAGAACAAATTACAAATGATTTTTTTCAAAACAAATTTCATCCAAAGAAGTAAGGAATAACTTCAGTAAACTTTCATTCCATTTTAAACTAGACAGGTAAAAAAGTCTTTAGAGACAACATTGATTCGCTCAGCTTTGGTATAATGAATAATAATAATAATAATAAAATAATAATACTTTGCCCCGTAATAGAGATAGGACTGTAAACCAATACGTCTGCGAAGTCAGCAAACTAGCACACGAGAGACAAAAACTTAGACACGACTGGGTTAGAAGGTGGTCCACTGGGAATATGCAAAAAATTTAATTTGACCAATGGCAACAAAATGGTATATGCATAAACCAGAATCTGTTCTTGAGAAACGAAACGCAATTAAATTACTCTGGGGACTTTGAAATAAAAAACGGATCACCTCTATACCCCAGCCAAGAAGACCAGACTAGTGTGATAAACAAAAAAGAAAAAGAACTTGTCAACTGGTGGATTTTGCAGTGCCAGCAGATCACAGGGCGAAGCTAAAGGCAATAATGAAAACATGGACAAAATATCTGGACCTCTGCCAGGAGAACTGAAAAAGTTATGGAATATTAAAGTAAAGGATACCAATTGTAGGTTGGTGCACTTGAACAGTCCCAAAAGGATTAGAAAAGGGTTTGGAAAGTTTGGAAATCAAGGAAGGATTGATACCATCCAAGAACACTGCACTGTGCAATCTGCCCCACGAATACTCAGAAAATCTGGAGACCTCAGGAGACTGTGCTGTCACTCAGACTCCAGTGAAAGACCACAAGCTAACACTTGATGTGAAACTCAAAAGGAGTAAATAATAATTAATAATATAAAATAATAATAATAATCACGTTATGATTATTTTCATTTTTAAATGAAAGTCATTATTTTCCCAGTCAATAATCATGTTTTTCTTTTTACATTTCTAATGGCGCACTTGGCCTAGTTACTATTTATTTCCCTGTCTTATCTTTTGTAATTGCTCCCTCTTGAAGTTATTACTATCCAAATGATAGTTAGTGTTCCGGTATAGAGTTTAGAATATAATCGAATTATATTTTAGTGACGGGCTTCATCTATGTCTACACTTACATAGTGATTTAATTCTATGTGTTTAATAACTTTTCCCATCTGGGAAAAACTAATTATTGCTAACGAAACGTTTGGTAAAACCCATTAATTTTTTTCCATGATTATTATAAGGCTTTTATTTTATGAATATTTGAGAAGCACTCTTAGATGATATTACAAAATGCTACTGCAACGGAAAACCATTAAAGGTGACACTCAGTATGACAATTCAATTATTACAAGTTGATATGTTTACTTAAGAGCTATTTGCGTAATTAGTCAATATTAAAAAAATATATAATCTTGATTATTATACCTTTTAAAAATCTTATTATAACGGGAGATTGTCTTTTTCTGGTCTGTAACCGAAACTATATTACTTACTCAGTCACCAATTCCCTTCGTTATTTACATCACATTCTTCATTGAGGGTTTATTTTATTTTAAACCTCAATTATTTATAAATTGCTTCTACCTTTTTAATTAGTTTTGTTTCCATATCTACATTACAAAATTAACATGGCAATTGTTTTATATATACAAAAATAGCGGTTTACAGTGTGAATGGAAGGCTTAAATTTGCATATTGATATTAAAAATGTGATTTTTA
The DNA here is from genome assembly GCA_023376005.1 of Doryteuthis pealeii. NCBI lineage: Eukaryota > Metazoa > Mollusca > Cephalopoda > Myopsida > Loliginidae > Doryteuthis > Doryteuthis pealeii. The sequence goes on along the minus strand of CM042161.1, from coordinate 15,844,045 downwards.
TATATATGTGCTTAGTATTATTGATTTTCTAATTGTTTTCGGTTTTATTTTTAACTGAATATAAGCAAAAAATCTCTTCATTTGAATCTTTAAATGATCAATTAACAAGAAAAATAAATCCATAACAGAAAAAATAACTGTTCATTTTATTCCTTTATTTCCTAATTTAACTAATAGGTTAAATAGGAAAATCAGCAATGGAAAGACGGGAGTGATGGGGAAGAGTAAGTTTTCATTTCTATTTTTCTATTATAACCCCACTCATGTTACTATCTTTTTATTCTGCTTTCTTATTAGACTTTCTAATTTAATACGATTATTCATTACATTAAAACTTTAAATACTTGCACCCGCGAGGGGCATATATTTGCTAGTAAGTAATAATAATCTTTTCTTCTTTCCATCTTTTCATTATGTTCGATTTAAACAGACTAGGGTTATCGCTTCCGCCCGCTCACTCTCTTTTCTTTCTTTCCCCTACTCTCTTTCTTTCTTTTTCTTGCTTATATATTTTTTATGTGTAGAGTGTCCTTTTTTCTTTCTTTATTATTCCATTTTTCTTTATAAATTAAAAACGGAAGTGATCTATTATTTAGGCGAAGGTGACGGACCAATCATAAAAAAAAAAAAAATTCGGAGATAAGCAACACCAGGCTTAATCAGGATTTATATTTGTGCATTTTCAGCTTGGGTGGACAGGGAAGAAAAAAAAGAACTTTGCTTACACAGAAGAAATATTAAGAAAGAAAAGAGACATAGAGCGGAACAATAGAGAGAAGGGTGGAGTGCGCGGAAGCGGATAACGCTAAACTGTTGCAATGAAACATAACAAAACGATGAAAGTGAAGGAAAAGAAAGCAAAAAAGATTTTAAGGAAGAGTTAATCAAGATTATTATTTACTTTTACATATTGAACTATATTGCATTGCTTCTTAAGTTAATAAATGTTGTAATAGCTAAATTATCCATGTGTGGTATATCTACAGGGTCCTGCTAAATATATATTATATATATATATATATATATATATATATATATATATATATTAGCATATAGCAGGACTGTACATATATATTATATATATATATATATAATATATTTAATTAAATTCTCTCTCTCTCTCATCTCTCTCTCTCTCTCTATCTATCTATCTATCTATCTATATATAATAGTATATTAATATATATATATGTATTTCAGTGGATTTAACCCTGACGATCCTTATGTTGAACGAGCTAGATTATCTCTGTACCACTTTATAATATATATTATATATATATATATAGATATATATATATATATATATATATTATATATATATTTTATATGAGGTAAAGGTAAAGAAAGAAAAGTGAAAAAAAATAATAACTCAAACAAACGTTTTGAGAAATATTTCGTCCTTACTTGAAGGACTTCACAGGTCTGACTTTTATTCCAATCAAAATTACGTAATGGTGTGTGTGTTGTTTTGCGAGGAAAGTGAAGTTAGGTAGCGGAAATGGAGGTTAGGGAGGTTAGGGGAGGAAATAAGGAATGAGGATAACATGATATAAAAAGTGTGGGGAAAGTTTAACAGGAAGCAAGGAGGGAAGCTAAGGTGCTAGATGGGATCTGGGGGTTGGTCTGGGGAGGAGGGTAAAGTTCTTGGTGATGGATGTTTTGGTGCCAGGGGGCTTTAGTTTTAGAGAGGGGTAGTTGAGGTGGTCATTAGGTCCACCTAGGTTAGTTTTTATGTAGCGGTTAGGGAGGGAAAATGGTTTGATTCTTGTGGGTGGGGGGGAAGGGCGTTCAAAGGAAGAAACCCCCGGAAATTGAAGCGGGTAGGCGAGTCGAGGCGCGAGTACTTGACGCGGCTTGAGCGTGACGGGGGCTGCGCGGACGGCCCAGGACGGGCTGGTGACTCGTGGCGAACGGTAGTGAATATCTTATGTTATTGGCTAGGGAATGGCGTCTTCAGACCGACTGAGAATGTCTCAAGTAATGAGACGAAAATATCTGCTCCTCTCAGAACTTGTTGAGTTATTTACTATTTACCTTACCTCATACTGTCGATTTACTCCACCACCACCACCACACACACAACACACACACACCACACATATATTATATATATATATATATATATATATATAATATAATATAATCAATGGTGACCTATTATAGATTTACAACTCATACTGAATATACTATTTAACTTTTTGTTTTTTTTGCAAAAACTAAAAAATAAATTTTTTTTCGGGGGAAAAGTAAAAAAAAAAAAATTTTCCCATCTTCAGGGGGAGTTAATGTTTGGGGAAAAAAGTATAGGTGTTTTTTTTTATAGTACTTATCCCACGGCGATGGTGTAATCATCTGTTGTTTTAAGAAGTGAGGAAACGCCCGTATATTTGAAATTTTTTTTTCCTTTTTTTGGCTTACTTCCCCGGTGATGGTTAAATCGGCTATTTCCGTGATGTTTAATTCGCTCGGCTGCTCCCTGTTGCGCGTGGAAATGTTCCGGAAATTCTTTTAATTTTTACTAAAGATGATTTACAATATCGCCATGTGATACAGTACTAAAAAAAAAAGACCTAGTACTTAATAAATCTGAGGAGTGGAATTTTTAGTTTCGAAAAAAAAACAAAAGTTAAATAAAACTAGCCAAATATAATGACCCTCCGGGGTGCAAGTATTTAAGTTTTAATATAATAAAAATATCATATTAAATTAGAAAGGTAATGGAAACTGAATAAGAATGCAGATAAAAAATTGGTTTGAACAGAGGGGTATGATTGAAAAATTAGAACAACTTTTGAAAGTAACTTTCCCATTTTCCCATACTCCCTCTTTCATTGGTAAAATTTTCCTTAATAACTATTTAGTTAAAATAGGAAGTAGGAAGAATTAAAAATACAGTATTTTTTTGTTAATGGATTTCTTTTTAAGGATTTATCTCTGAGATGCTTAAGGTTAATCCATTAGCATTAAGATAAAACAAACAATTAGAAATCAATAACATGGAGTACCATATTATAAATTTTCCAATTTTTTTAATATTAATATGCAAATAGCCTTCCGTTCACACTGTTAAACCCGCTATTTTGGTTGGCATATATATAAATATATTGCACGTTGTTAGTATGTAGATATTGTCAACCAGTATTAAATGTAAAACAATTTTATTAATAACTGTTTGGTTAAATAAAATAAAGGAGGGTCATGGAGGAATGTGATGTGTCAATAACTAAAGAACTGTGACTTGGAGTAGGAATATAGTTTCGGTTACAGACAGAAAAAACCACACATCTCCATTATAATTAAGATATAATTTTCAACGCATATTGCATTGTAAATTGCCTTCAAAAATCTTTATATATATACTATATATATAATATATATATATATATATATATCATATATAAATTACCACTCAGTAAGCCAAACGTTCTCCTGTGTAAGGTCAACACATGGATTTCGTAATGTGGGTCGCCACAGAAGACCTATAGTGACCAACTATGCAAGGATGCTGGATGCTGCACAGAAGACCTAGAGGCCAATGAGTTGATAGGAAAGGGTTGGCGAGAGGATTTGTCATGGATATCCCCGTGCTGCTTTGCACGACATGATGATGATGATTAATATAATATATATAATATATATATAAATATAAATATATATATAAATATATAATCTATCTATCTAGCTATCTATTATATAATATTATATATATATATATTATATATATATATGAGGAAAGAATGAATAAACAGAACAAGATGGAAAAACAGAATGGATTATAAAAAGAGGAATTTAATCAATATCACCTTAAATGGTGTTTCGCGTCAGTTCATCTGTGTGAAAATATCCCGCACACAGAGAAGATTCCACCGAACTGACCGAAACACATGTGTAAGTGTTAATTGATTAAAATTTCATCTTTTATTATCCATTCTGTTCTCTCTTTCTCTTTATTCATTCTTCCTCATATCTGTCGGATTATCCAATTTCCATTTTTACACACACACACACACACACACACACACACAACACACACATATTATATATATATGGTATTGTGTAAAATAGACTTATTTTCCAGATCACGTGTTTACTTCCTGTTTCTAAAATAGTGCTGCAAATACAAGCACCGAGCCGGAAAGACGACATTTGTGAAATTTTTGCAAAGATTCTTTTTGTTTCACATTTACACTTGTGGTCACCATGAAAGGTCTACCATTTTTGTTTGGCATTACATGAGTACTAAAAGAAGACATTTCTTCTGGGTGTGCATGCAGGAGATGCCACCCACTCACCCCCAACCACGCACTCACCCCCACCCCCGCCCCCGTCCTGAATTAGAAAATTCTCACAATTGATGGTAGGAAAGTAAAGGGAAGACCACTCATTTCGGAATAAGAGGAGTTTTCTTCATTTTTATACTTTCCACATTAGAGGATTTATTCTATGGGGGAAGAAGAAGAGAAGAGCAAGAAGAAGGAGAAGAAGGGAGAAGAAGAGAAGAAGAAGAGAAGAAGAAGAAGGAAGAAGAAGAGAAGAACTACTACAGTTATCTAAAAGAGAGAAAAAGAAAAGGAAATGCCGGATGATGATGATGAACCCACTACAGTAACAGAAGAAGGAGGAGGAGAGGAAAAAGTAAGGAGGAAGGAGGAGGAGGAAGAAGAAAGAAGAAGAAGGAGGAGGAGATGAAGAAGAAGAAGGAGGAGGAGAAAGAACTACTACATATTAAAGAAGAGGGGAAAAGGGAAATGATGATAATGATGATTGTGTGCTGATGATGATGCGTGATTAATGATGGCGATGATGAAGAAGAAGAACACTACAGTAAACAAAAGAAGAAGAAGAAGAAGAAGAAGAAGAAGAAGGAAGAAGAAGAAGAAGAGAAGAACCACTACAGAATTAAAAGAAAAGAGAAAGGAAATGATGATAAGCTGCATGATGATGAGAAGAAGAAACCACTACAATAACAAAGAAGAGAAAGAGGAGGAAGGGGAGTGAAGAAGAAGAAGAAGAGAAGGAAGAAGAGAAGAAGAAGAAGAAGGAAGAAGAAAAGAACCACTACAGAATTAAAAGAAAGAGAAGAAAAGGAAATAGATGATAATGATGATGATATGGATGATGAAGAAGAAAACCACTACAGTAACAGAAGAAGAAGAGAGGAAGAAGAAGCAAGAAGAAGAAGAAGAAGAAAACAATACAGGTGCCGGGCGTCAATTCCAGGGAGGGGGAGAGGCCAGGAAGTTGGTGCCTCACCACTGGACGCTGTCTAGTGTCCTACTCAGGACACCGCAAGTGGTGTGAAAGTTCGGCTTATTGATCTTATTTTTGGTCGGCCATCGCCTTAAGCGATCGTATTGATTGGCCAGGTCGAACTTTGAAACATTCGATTAAATGTCTTAGACAATTCAATACGACTTCCTGGCCTCTCCCCCCTCCCAATGGAATTGACGCCGGGCACCTGTATTGTTTCTTCTTCTTTCTTCTTCTTCTTCTTCTTCTTCTTCTTCTTCTTCTGTTACTGTAGTGGTTCTTCTTCTTCATCATCATCATCATCATCATTATCATTCACTTTTCTTCTCTTTCTTTTATTCTGTAGTGGTTCTTTCTTCTTCTTCTTCTTCTTCTTCTTTTCTTCTTCTCTTCTTCTTCTTCTTCCTCCCACTCCTCCTCTTTCTTCTTCTTGTAATTTGTAGTGGTTCTTTCTTCTTCATCATCATCACCATTTCATCATTTCCTTTTTCTTCTCTTTCTTTTAATTCGTAGTGGTTCTTCTTCTCTTCTTCTTCTTCTTCTTCTTCTTCTTCTTCTTCTTCTTCTTCCTTTTGTTACTGTAGTGTTTCTTCTTCTTCATCATCGCCATCATTATCACCCATCATCATCAGCAGCAGAATCATCATTATATCATTTCCTTTTCCCCTTCCTTCTTTTAATACTGTAGTAGTTTTTTCCTCCTCTTCTTCTTCTCATCTGCTCCTCCTTTTTCTTCTTCTTCTTCTCCTCCCTCCTTCTCCTTCTTTTTTCCTCTCCTCCTCCTTCTTCTGTTACGTAGTTGTTCCATCATCATCATTCGTCATTTCCTTTTCTTTTTCTCCTTTTAATACTGTAGTAGTTCTTCTTCTTCTTCTTTTCTTCTTCTTCTCTTCTTCTTCTTCTTCTTCTCCTTCTGCTCCTTCTTCTTCTTCTTCTTCTTCTTCTTCCCATAGATAATCTCTAATGTGGAAAGAGTATAAAAAGGGAAGAACTCTCTTTATTCCGAAATGAGTGGTGTCTTCCTTTTTACTTTCCTACCATCATTGTGAGAATTTCTAATTCAGGACAGGGGGGCGGGGGTGGGAGTGAGGTGGGCGTGGTTGGGGGTGAGTGGGTGCATCTCTGCATGACACACCGAGACAGATTGTATTATATTTCAGCTTCTGTAAAAATGCCAAACAAAAATGGTAGACAATTTCAAATAAGGATGGACACAGTGTAAATGATGAAGAAAAAGAATCTTTTCAAATTTCACATGTCGTCTTCCGGCTTCGTGCTTGTATTTGCCAGCACTTTTAGAAACAGGAAGTAAACACGTGATCTGAATAAGTCATTTTTTTACACAAATACCATAGTATATATATATATGTGTGTGTGGTGTGTGGGTGTGTGTGTGTGTGGTGTGTGTGTAAAATGGAAATTGGAAATAAATCCGACAATATGAGGAAGAATGAATAAAGAAAGAGAGAACAGAATGGATAATAAAAGATGAATTTAATCCAATATCACTTACACATGTGTTTCGTCGTCAGTTCGGTGGAATCTTCTCTGTGTGCGGAATATTTTTCACACAGATGAACTGACCCGAAAACAATGTGTAATTGATATTGATTAATTTCATCTTTTATTATCCATTCTGTTCTCTCTTTTCTTTATTCATTCTTCCTCAATATATATATATATAATATATATATATATATAAGATTAGATAGATAGATAGATAGATTAATATATTTAATAATATTATATTTCTTATATATATATTCTATTATATATGTATATTATATCATCATCATCATGTCGTGCAAGCAGCACGGATATCCATGACAACCTCTCGCCAACCTTTCCTATCACTCATTGCCTCTTGGAGGTCTTGTTGCAGCATTCCAGCATCCTTGCATAGTTGGTCACTATAGTCCTTGGTGGGCGACCCACATTAGCAAGTCCATGTGTTTGACCTTACACAGGAGAACGTTGCTTACGAGTGTATATATATATATATAATATAATATATATATATATATATATATATATATAAAGATTTTTGAAGGCAATTTACAATGCAATATGCGTTGAAAATTATATCTTATTATAATGGAGATTGTGTGTTTTTCTGTCTGTAACCGAAACTATATTCCTACTCAAGTCACAGTTCCCTTAGTTATTGACATCACATTCTCCATGATTTTATTTTTATTTTAACCACAGTTATTAATAAAATTGTTTTACATTATTAATACTGTTGACCATATCTACATACTAACAACGTGCAATTATATTTATATATGCAACAAAATAGCGGTTTACAGTGTGAACGGGAAGGCTATTTGCATATTAATATTAAAAAATTGAATTTAATAAATATGTACTCAGTGTTATTGATTTCTAATTGTTTGGTTTTATCTTAATGAATATTACCTAAAATCTCAGAGATAAATCTTAAAAGAAATCCATTAACAAGAAAAAATAACTGTATTTTTATTCTTTACTTCCTATTTTAACTAAATAGTTAAATTAGGAAAATTTACCAATGAAAGAGGGGAGTAATGGAAAATGATGGAAGAGTTACTTTCAAAGTTGTTCTATTTTTCAATCATACCCCCTCTGTTCAAAATTTTTTATCTGCATTCTTATTCAGTTTCATTAGCCTTTCTAATTTAATATGATATTTTATTATATTAAAACTTAAATACTTGCACCCGGAGGGTGCATATATTTGCTAGTTTATTTAACTTTTGTTTTTTTTTCGAAACTAAAATTCCATCCTCAGAGTTATTGAAAGTACTAGGTCTTTTTTTTATAGTACTTATCACATGGCGATATTGTAATCATCTTAGTAAAAATTAAAAGAATTTCGAACAATTTCCACGCGCACAGGAGCAGCCGAGGCGAATTAACATCACGGAAATAGCCGATTTAACATCACGGAAGTAACCGAAAAAGAAAAAAAAAATTTCAAATATACGGCGTTCCTCAACTTCTTAAAACAACAGATGATTACACCATCGCCGTGGGATAAGTACTATAAAAAAAACACCTAGTACTTTCAATAACTCTGAAGATGGAATTTTACTTCCGAAAATATTTAGTTTTGAAAAAAAAACAAAAGTTAAATAAGTATAATTTCAAGTTATGAGTGTAAATCTATAATATTACCATTGATTATATATATATATATTATTATATAATATATATATATATATATTGTGTGTGTGTGTGTGTGTGTGTTGTGTGTGTGGTTGGAGTAAAATCCGACATATGAGGTAAGGTAAATAGTAATAACTCAAACAAGTCTGAGAGGAGAAATATTTCGTCCTTACTTGAAGGACTTCTTCAGTCGTCTGAAGACGCCATTCCCTAGCCAATAACATAGATATTCACTACCTACCCGGCTTCATTTCGTTTCTCCTCCCCCCCACCCCACAAGGAATCAACATTTTCCCTCCTACCCTACCATAAAACTAACCTAGTGACCTAATGACACTCAACTCACCCCTCCTCCTTATCATCCCCTGGCACCAAACACTCCATCACCAAGAACTTTACCCTCCTCCCCAGACCAACCCCCCATCCCATCTAGCACCTAGCTTCCTCCCTGCTTCCTGTAAACTTTCCCCACACTTTATATCATGTTATCCTCATTCCTTATTTCTCCCCTAACCTCCCTAACCCTCATTTCCGCTACTAACTCACTTCCTCGTCAAAACACACACACACATGTACGTAATTTTGATTTGAATAAAAGTCAGACTGATGAAGTCCTTCAAGTAAGGACGAAATATTTCTCCTCTCAGATTTGTTTGAGTTATTATTTTTTTGTTCACTTTTCTTTTCTTTTACCTTACCTCATATAAATATATATATATATATATATATAATATATATATATATATAATATATATATATATTATATATATTATAAAGTGGGTACAAGAGATAATCTAACTCGTTTCAACATAAGGATCGTCAGGGTTAAATCCACTGATACATATCATATATATATATATATATATATAATATTATAGATAGATAGATAGATAGATAGAGAGAGAGAGAGAGGAGGAGAGAGAGAGATTTATTAAATATATATATATATAATATATATATATATATATGTACAGGTCCTGCTAATATGCTAATATATATATTAACTATATAATATAATATATATATATATATATATATATATATTAGCAGGACCTGTAGATATACCACAGCATGATAATTTAGCTATTACAACATTTATTACTTAAGAGCTAATGCGAAATAGTTCAATATGTAAAAAGTATAATAATCTTGAGTTAACTCTTCCTTAATCTTTTTTTCTTTCTTTCCTTCATTTCATCGTTTGGGTTATGTTCATTGAAACAGTTTAGCGTTATCCCTTCCGCGCACTCACCCCTTCTCTCTATTTTCCCTCTATTCTCTTTTTTCTTTCTTATATTTTTCTGTGTAGCAAGTCTTTTTTCTTCCCTTCCACCCAAGCTGAAATGCAAAAAATATAAATCCTGATTAGCTGTTGTTGCTTATCTGCCGAATTTTTTTTTTTTTATATGATTGTCGTCACCTCAGCTAAATAATAGATCATTCCGTTTTAATTATAAAGAAAAATGGAATAATAAAGAAAGAAAAAGGACACTCTACACATAAAAAATATAATAAGCAAGAAAAAAAGAAAGAAAGAGAGTAGGGGAAAGAAAGAGAGAGTGAGCGGGCGGAAGCGATAACCCTAGTCTGTTTCAATCGAACATAATGAAAAGATGGAAAGAAGAAAAGATTATTATACTTACTAGCAAATATATGCACCCTCCGGGTGCAAGTATTTAAGTTTTAATGTAATGAAATATCGTATTAAATTAGAAAGTCTAATAAGAAAGCAGATAAAAAGATATGTAACAGAGTGGGGTTATAATAGAAAAATAGAAATGAAACTTACTCTTCCATCACTCCCGTCTTTCATTGCTGAATTTTCCTTATTTAACTATTTAGTTAAATTAGGAAATAAAGAATAAAATGACAGTTATTTTTTCTTGTTAATGGATTTATTTTTTCTTGTTAATTGATTTCATTTAAGATTCAATGAAGAGATTTTTGCTTATATTCATTAAAATAAAACCAAACAATTAGAAATCAATAATACTAAGCACATATTTAATAAAATCACATTTTTAATATCAATATGCAAATTAGCCTTCCCATTCACACTGTAAACCGTATTTTTGTATATATAAATACAATTGCATGTTATTTGTATGTAGATATGGACAAAAACTAATAAAAAAGGTGAAGCAATTTATTAATAATTGAGGTTAAATATAAATAAAATCATGTAAGAATGTGATGTAAATAACGAAGGAATTGTGACCATGAGTAGTAATATAGTTTCGGTTACAGACAGAAAAAACAGAACAATCTCCGTTATAATAAGATTTTTTAAGGTATAATAATCAAGATTATTATATTTTTACATATTGAACTATTTACCAATAGCTCTTAAGTAAACATATCAAACGTTGTAATAATTGAATTGTCATACTGAGTGTCACTTTAATGTTTTCCGTTGCAGTAGCATTTGTAATTCATCTAAGAGTGCTCAATACTTCATAAAAATAAAGCTATAATAATCATGGAAAAAATTATGGGTTTACCACGGTTTCGTTAGCAATAATTAGTTTCCCAGATGGGAAAGTTTATTAAACAATAGAATTAAATCACTATGTAAGTGTAGACATAGATGAAGCCCGTCACTAAAATATAATTCGGATTATATTCTTAAACTCTAACCGGACACACTAACTATCATTTGGAATAGTAATTAACTTCAAGAGGGAGCAATACAAAGATAAGATCAGGGAAATAAATAAGTAACTAGGCCAAGTGCGCCCATTAGAAATGTAAAAGAAAAACATGATTATTGACTGGGAAAAATAATGACTTCATTTAAAAATGAAAATAATCATAACGTGATTATTATTATTATTATTATTATTATTATTATTATTTACTCCTTTTGAGTTTTCACATCAGTGTTAGCTGATGGTCTTTCACTGGAGTCTGAGTGACAGCAAGTCTCCTGAGGTCTCCAGGATTTTTCTGAGTATTCTGGCAGATTGCAACAGTGCAGTGTTCTGGATGGTATCAATCCTTCCTCTGATTTCCAAACTTTCCAAACCCTTTTCTAATCCTTTTGGGACTGTTCCAAGTGCACCAACTACAATTGGTATCACTTTCACTTTAATATTCCATAACTTTTTCAGTTCTCTGGCAAGGTCCAGATATTTGTCCATGTTTTCATTTTCCTTTAGCTTCGCCCTGTGATCTGCTGGCACTGCAAAATCCACCAGTTGACAAGTTCTTTCTTTTTTGTTTTATTCAACACTAGGTCTGGTCTTCTTCTGGGATAAGGTGATCCGTTTTTATTCCAAAGTCCAAGAATTTATGCGTTCGTTCTCAAGAACAGATTCTGGTTTATTGCATTACCATTTTGTTTGCATGGTCAAAAATTAAATTTTTTGCATAATTCCCAGTGGACCACCTTCCTAACCCAGTCGTGTCTAGTTTTGTATTCTCGTTGTGCTAGTTTGCTACATTCGCGAGTATATGGTTTACAGTCTCATCTCTATTACCGCAAAGTATTATTATTATTATTATTATTATTATTATTATTATACCAAAGCTGAGCGAATCAATGTTTGTCTCCTAAAGACTTTTTTTACTGTCTAGTTTAATGACATGAAAGTTATACTAAATTATTCCTTACTTTTTGGATTGAGTTATGTTTGAAAAAAATCCATTTTAATTGGTTCTAATTAGTCTTAATTTGCAATTAAGTAAAAAAATGCTTTTTGTAAATGAGATGTGGACTGGTCTAGTAATTTGAGAGGCTCACCATCCAGTGTGGAGATGCCTCCATCTTGTTTAAAATACATGAAATCTGGTTTGTCTGAGTTCCCAATATCTCTTATTGTCTTCTCCAGACTATGCAGCGGTGATTCGACTTTTTGTTGGTGTATTTGCAAGAAGCGCTAGATCATCTGTTAACTAAGTCGCATTGTAAATAATTATCTCCTTTGATTAAATCTAATTCGAAAATAAATTCTAGTTACTTTCCTCTCCAGTGGTGACCATCTTTAATCTTGCTTATTCAAAAACCGTTTGTCAACCGGTCCCGGTCCCGGACCTCTCTCTCCTCTCTCTCTCTCTCTCTCTCTCTCTCTCTCTCTCTCTCTCTCTCTCTTCTCTCTGCTGGCAATAATTACCGCTTATTTTTCATGCACCGTAAGTAAAGTAAGGTCGTCGGGGCGGCCTAAAGTTGGTATCAGCCAATCAGCGAGGGAGTCAATCCCCTTTTCACTTGCGCTAGACCAAGGAGATTGTTTGCTTTTTTGCGTCTGAGGTGGAGCGCCACACCTACCATCAGCTCCTTACTTTACCGCACAAATCCCTGTGCTACTCATAGGCTGAGTTGGCGAGGGCCGGTATCGAACTAGGAAACTTGTGGTTTCTAGCCGAACGCTCTACCGACTGAACTATCTGGATTAGGCTAGATCGAAACACTGGCATCTGCCGTCAAATGAGTGGAGAGAAACCCACTAAAGAGAAGGAAAAATCTATCTATCAAGGAAATTGTTTGGTTTGGTTTGGGTTTTTTGTTTGTTTTTGTTTGTTGTTTTTGTTGTTTTGTTTAATGGCATAAAACATTCGTGGGTTATTCAGTGTCAAAGTTATCCTTGTACAAGAACAGTAGTGGTACTATTTAAAGTTCTTTTGGATTGGTTTTATTTGATTTGATTTCTTTGTTTAATGCCATATCAACCTTCGTGGGTTATTTCATGCCAAGCCATCCTTGTAGAAGAACAGTAGTGGTACTATTTAACCAATAGCTGATGAATGGGGGAGTTCATACCATTCTCAAGGGTGTTAGTCCGAAAGTGGACGAAAAAACGCGACTGGAGTTCGATTGTTGTGTTTGTTTGTTTGTTTTTTTTTTGGGGGGGGGAATGCCATATCAATCTTCGAGCGTTATTTAATGCAAAAACCATCCTTGTAGAAGAACAATAATAGTACTATTTAACCCATAGTTGGGTGTGGGGGAGTTCATACCTTTCCCAAGGGTATTAGTCCGAAAGTTAACGTAATAGCTTGACTGGAGTTCGAACTCGCTTGCTACGATGTCGCAGTCCATCACGTTAGCCACTACGCCCAGGAGAGCCACACCCATCTACTTGTAATTACGAGATGGCAAAGATTCTCTCTTATATTTCATATAATGTTTCATAATGTCTACATTTTAATTCAATAAATCTTAAATTGATATTGCAATTATCCGATTCTGAACGTAACTGTAACAGATTAGAAAATGTTCATACTATTGAATTATAAAACTTTCCATTTGTTTTATCAAATTATTTAGTTTAATGTCATCATTCACGAACAATGATAGTAAGAAATGATTTCATCTGAAACAAAGATAAAATAAAAAAATAAAGAGGTGTTGGTCTTTATGCGAGTTCAGATAAAACAGGGTTAAATCGAACTTAACGTACTTAAATTACGTAAAATGAAAACTGTCTCATCCAGGATTTGAACGCGGGTCGACAATTCCATTTCCAACGATTCTAACCATTACACCGTGCGCCTCCACTGTACACAGTAATATAAACATGTATGTCTCCCAATGGTCTGAATGACAACCTCCACTCAACGTAAAAAGTAAAAGTCGTCGGGGTGGCCTAAAGTCGGTATCAGCCAGTCAGCGAGGGAGTCTATCCCCTTTTCAATAGCGCTAGACCAAGGATATTGTTTTTTGGCGTCTGAGGTGGAGCGCCACACCTACCATCAGCTCCTTACTTTACCAACTGAGCTAACCCGGACCCGCCACTCAACGTAGGATGGAGGAATAAAAATGCAAAATTGTTTCGTTTGGAAAAAAATATTGGTAATCTGAACATTAGTTACATAAATGAGAGTAATTTCCCCTTG
>CM042161.1:15819813-15824813 GCA_023376005.1 Doryteuthis pealeii | reverse complement strand
ATTATTTTCTTAGGCTTTTATTTCCTTAACTAACATTTCATGTAACTAAATATCTGACTAACTTAGCGCGCGTATGCAGAGTGAGTTACAGTTAAGGCAGGACATCTTCACTGCCTGACGTCCAACTGAAAACTGAGGACCCAACCAGGTCGCACGTAACTTCACGTATTTCGCGGACTTTCTGTACTATTCCATGGAAAGTCCCGCCCGTGATATGAAAAGGGCCACCCTTTTAGAAATACAGGGGATTGACAATAATCTTATGCAACCGCATAGATTATGTAACACTATGTTAAAATGACATTTCAAAACCGAGCACTTCAATTGGCCATTATTTTTGTAACAGCCTAATATTAGTGAATTCGGTTAATTTCGAAAAAGATCAAATCAGGGCTTGCTTCTATGATTCAGGTGGGTTCCAGTCATCCATTCTATCTGTCATCATGTATATGAATGAAACAGGGCCAGAGCTTTTAAATGATGCGTAGTGTGCGTCAATACCTCCAACCTACGGAGAAAAATAACCAAATCTAAATATGTCAAATTTATCCCGAACACCCTGTATATGGTATAGATGATAATATATTGATTATAGATAATTAACTGTAGCTCTTACACTATTACGCACGCGTTTATTACTTTCACGCATGCGTTGTAGGCCAATGACCCGGCAATGACTATCATTAAAGAAGATAACGTAAGCAATTAAAACCGGTCTTTGAGTTGCCATTGTGACAAGAAGAAAAAGATGGTTTTCAACTCTGGTCGACGCTCCTTCATTGCATCGCGGTGTGGTCTCTCAATTCGGGCAATGGCGTCGAATTCGATAAGTGTCACGTACTAAGAGCGGACTACGTGATACTTGCGAAAAGAAAACCTCCTTCGTAATACGGGACAAGTTAACTCGCTGGATAATTAGAATTTGCCTTTGATCTTCCTACTCATTAGGTCCTACGTCACGTTTAACACAATAAACAGCTGGTATTTATAAAGTAATTAATGATAATGGAGGCGCTCTTAGCGAAGCGGTTATACTCGTAGGCAATGTAATTGGCGAATCTAGTTTGAATCCATCTGTTCTCCTTCCCCCCATATGCACGCTCCCTGTCTCTGTCTCTGTCTCTGTCTGTCTGTTTGTCTGTCACACACACACACACACACACACACACACATACACACACACACACATATACACACTCACACGCACATATATGTAAAAACAAAAAAACAAACACACACACGCGTAAACACAAATACAGACACACACACACACACACACAAACACACACACATAAACACATATAAACACACATTGCAATAGCATAATCTTTATAGATCATTGACGTCACTCACAATCCTATAACCTCCACCACCAGAACCCTTCCTTGCATGAGCCCTCAAATGACTCATCAAACACATATAAACACACATAGCAATAGCATAATCTTTACAGATCATTGACGTCACTCACAATCCTATAACCCCACTACCAGAACCTTTCCTCTCATGAGCCCTCAAATGACTCATCAATCCCATTGACATATCCAGCCTTAGAAAGCAGAATGCGACCACACGTTTAACATTTTCAACCCTCCATGTTCTCTCCAATATAACAGGTGTATCCCTTTCGAAGTTGACGCTTGAGGTTTTCATGCTCAATTCTTTCATTCTCAAAACTTGTACAGCCATCATCCACATGAATTCTCCAGTCAGTTCTCTTGAATGCCAACTTTTCCCAGTTGTCAGGATTTATTTTTATTTTTACAAGGTTGTTTTTGAAGGAATCCTTATACCTCTTTCAAGGCTTAAAACAAATAAATAAATACACACACAAACACACACACATAAAAACATATAATCACACATAAACATACAATAACAGATCAAAAATTGAGCTTAATAATTTGTTTAAAAATTTAGTTTTAAAAAAAAACATGTTTCTCCCATTTAAGCCTGGCTATGTATGTGGTGTCTGTAGCCGAGTTTGCCGGTCGAGGATTGGTCTCATCAGTCATATGCGGTCCCATTGTGCCAGCCAATCATGCATAAAGCACATAAGGGAAAACATGTGTATGCACAATATATATATATATATATATATATATTAATGAATAAGATATAATGAAAAAACAAACGATGTTTACAACTGAAATAGGCCATCAGAAGAGAAAGTGTGCAAACCGTTTCGGGGCCAATTCTCTTGACGGTTTTAAAAAGATTAAAGAGAATTGGCCCCGAAACGGTTTGCGCACTTTCTCTTCTGATGAGCCTATTTCAGTTGTAAACATCGTTTGTTTTTTCATTATATCTTATTCATACTGTCGGATTAATTTCCATTTTATTTTCACACATTATATATATATATATATATATATATATATATAAATATATATATATATATATATGTGTGTGTGTGTGTGTGTGTGGAGAAAAGTAGACAAACACGGGATGTTGTGGAAACTTGATGTTATTGTCGACGGTGCAACGTTTCGGTCTCTTATTAGACCATCTTCAGGACTTGAATATAGTTCTTACTCCAATGATAGAAATTCTCAAAATTTTCAAAGAGAGAAGAAGAATCCACTAACCACCCCCAACTACACTTCCCCTACTGACGACCTTCCGCTTTCAGCATTTTGAGAATTTCCATCATTGGAGTAAGAACTATATTCAAGTCCTGAAGATGGTCTAATAAGAGACCGAAACGTTGCACCGTCGACAATAAACATCAAGTTTCCACAACATCCCGTGTTTGTCCTTTTCTCCACATATTGTCGGATTAACCTCCTCACATTTCTACCATATATATTATATATATATATATATTATATATATATATATATATATATAATTAAAGTCATCTGGGCGGCCTAAAGTCGGTATCAGCCAATCAGCGAGGGAGTCTATCCTCTTTTCACTAGCGCTAGACCAAGGAGATTGTTTTGGCATCTTAGGTGGAGCGCCACACCTACTATCAGCTCCTTACTTTACCGCACAGATCCCTGTGCTACTCATACGCTGAGTTGGCGAGGACCGGAATCGAACTAGGAACCTTGTGGTTTCAAGCCGAACGCTCTACCGACTGAGCTATCCCGGCCCCTAATATATATATGAGGTAAAATATAAGGAATGAAAGAACAAAACTCAGACAAAAATGTGTAGTATATTTCGCTGGGTTTGAACCCGGCTTCATCAGCTTTTATTGAATTATTCAGATCATACAAGTGTTTTATAGAAGGGGAAGTAGGTAGGTGGGTAAGTTTTGTGGTGAGGTAAAGATTTGATTGGTTATAGGGGAAATCTTTGGGGAAGATGAGAAGGAAATCAGATGGAAAGAGAGTTAAGGGAGGTAGGTAGAAAAAATGAATGGTAAGAGAAAAGCCTTTCTTGGAGAAAAAATTGAGTATAGGAAGTAGCAAACGGGAGTAATAAAAGGGGGTTGGTTAGATGATCATAAAATCAAAATCAAACCTGTTTGTCAGTTTGTGGGTTATGGTCGAGTAGGTCACCAAGTAAGGGTCAACAAGGGAGGTTAGGTTAGTTGGGGGTGGGAAGGTGTATGTATACGTATGTATTTGTGTCTTTATGTATATGTAGATGCTTGCGTATGTGTATGTATGTGTGTATGTGTCTATGTATGTGTTTATATGCATTCTTCTTCTTCTTCTTCTTCTTCTTCTTCTTTTTCTTCTTCTTCTTCTTCTTCTCATGCCGCATTCTTGTGCAGCTCTCATCTAACGTATTCTCTCGGCGTTTTGTTAGAGTCCAAGTGGTGCAGCCATACAGTAGCACTGTTACAACTACGACTTGGAAGAATTGTCGCTCACAGTGAGATCTGATTTCCATATGACTGACAATCCTTCATTAGTTATTGATTGTATTGTTTTCTTCTTCAGCCAAAAAAAGTTATCCTTCTTTGAAATCAATCAATTTCTCGTTCTCGCGGGATCTCGGCTCTCTGACCGAGAGAAACGTTAAACAAAATGGCCGGTCTCAACTTTTCCCTGTCACACGAAAATTTCATACAAATTTCAAACACTTGATTTCGACCCGTCCAGTCATTGACCTTTCATGGTGATGATGAGTAACCCCTCCTACCCCGCCCATACCGTGTTGTTTTTTGCCTTCTTGACCTTTCGCGAAAATCCTCTTAGCCCAGAGGCGCCTACCCGCATAATACCCATCATATATTCCCGTGTGAGAAGCCTGGGCGTCTGTTACTGGAATATCACGTTTTACACACGCCGGACAAATACGAACAACAAAAACATTTTTTAAAAAAGATAGACAAAAAAAGAAAAATGTACAAGAAAAGACGAACGTAAAATTCAGAAAGAGAGAAGAAAGTAAAGTCGAAAATGGACGAGTATTCATTAACAAGAAGGGAAAGAACGTCTATGTATAAGATGTTGGGTTGGGTTTGGTTTGTTTTACGGCATATCAACCTCAGTGGGTCATTTAATGCCGATAAAGTTTTCAAATAAATTCTTTCTTAATGGAAACTCATTTTTTTTAATAAATATATTTTTCTATTTAGGGCGCTAACAGGTACTACCACTCCGGGTCAGAGTGGACAAGGGAGCAATGGTGATGAAGGGGTGCTCCACACTCCTCAAACATCCAAAACTAGAACCTCACCATCAGATAGAGTTTAATGTCATTCCCAGGACACGAAGACCTTCAGCCACCGCCTTCTAGTGCCCATATGATAAAACGGGTTGGGGCTTGCCATAAGGGCAATAGGGTTGGGGCAATCATATAGATGCTAGGGCTTGACGTGACCAGCCGATTGATCGGAGAGGGCCTCTCCGACAGCCCGTCTAGCCCAAGAAGGGACCAAAGTGGAGTTTTGCAAGTCATAGACTGCTCATCCACCTGGGTTCTATCCTTAAGCATCACGGGTCGCCACCCACGGCCAACAGGTGGCCCCATTGGGGGAGTCTTACCCCTCTGCAGAGGTGCAGTCGGTGAATTCTAATGCCCCAGCCGACAGGACGGTA
>CM042161.1:15794813-15814813 GCA_023376005.1 Doryteuthis pealeii | reverse complement strand
ACTGCTTATGTCACAGTCCTTTTAGAAATTAAGTCAGTTTATTAATGAGTATTTAATTTATAGTCAGTATTATTACTACTGTAGGGACCCGGTTGTTTGGTGTGTGTTTAGTTGAGGAGTTGAAAATCCGAGTTATGGGTCCCCACAATTTATATGTATAAGACTACGGAAATGAAGTTTCCATAGGTAACAAAAGAAGAAGACAAAATTGATAAAGGAAACAAACTTTATATACATTAATTTACAATTGATATATTCAATTGTTCTTTTAGTCGTGTTGCAGACTGTATGTGTCTGTACGTAGTTGTGTGTGACAAGTGTGACATGTATTGTTTATTTTGTGCGATTAGTTGTGTCAGCATTGTAGCAGTTTTGTCTGTGATTGAAACTTGTGTTGAAATTTGTTGCTGTTGAGCGAGATAGAGAAAATTGGAAACGAAATTACAAGACCAAGCTGATATATATATTTTGTGTCTTCGGCAGCGACTTCTCCCCATTGTGTCGATGTTGGGGGAGAACTTTCGCTCCTACTGTCGAGTTAGGAGCATCAGCTCCAACTCTGTCGAGTCGGGAAGAGCGTAAGCTCCCACTCTCCGTCTGGTCTTTCAGCTAAAAGGGTATTTTTATAATTCTATTCGTAATTGTCTATTGTGATCATTAAGCTAAAATATTCCTCAAATATCAGGTGATTTGCAATGATGCAATATCGAATGATTTTGGTACATTCCGATGGCGTACATATTTTCCCATGGAATTTAAACCATTGTTTCTATTGTTGTTAAAATATTTCTAAACTAATATTCATTCGATTCTCTTTTGTTTACCTAATTCTAAACTCATGACATACCATTGTAAAACTAGTTATTTAAGAAAACTTAATTATTTTAATTTGGTCAATTCCACATGCCGTAAAAATATAGGGGCCAATCCCTATAGCAGTAACATAGTTTTGGTTACAGACAAATAGAGACCAAATCTCCATTATAATAACTAGCAAATATATGCACCTCCGGGTGCAAGTATTTAAGTTTTTATATAATAAAATATGTTAAATTAGAAAAGATAATGAAACTGAATAAGAATGCAGATAAAATGATTTGGAACAGAGGGGGTATGATAAAAAAATAGAACAACTTTGAAACCAACTCTTCCATCATTTTCCATTACTCCCGTCTCTCTTTGTTAAATTTTCCTAATTTAACTATTTAGTTAAGATAGAAAGTAAAGAATAATATTACAGTTATTTCTTCTTGTTAATGGATTTCTTTTCAGATTTATTCCTGAGATTTTGCTCATATTCAATAAGATAAAACCAAACAATAAGAAATCAATAATACTAAGCATATATTTATTAAAATCACATTTTTAGGATCAATATGCAAATTAGCCTTCCCATTCACACTGTAATCCGCTATTTTGTTGTATATATAAATACAATTGCATGTTATTAGTGTGTAGATATAGTCAACAGACTTAATTATGTAAAACTATTTTATTAATAATTGGGTCTTAAATAAAAAATAAAATCATGGAGAATGTGACGTAAATAACAAAGGGAATTGTGATTTATATAGTAATATAGTTTCGGTTACAGACAGAAAAACACACAATCTCCTACTCCCTCAGGCAATATCTTTTAAAAATGTTATTCTTACACCGCCCGGTGGGTGTGTTTTTTATGCTAGTCTATTTAATGAATATTTATCTTAATTGTCTTTTAACTGAAAAATCCCTTTGACTTCCGCCTGAATTCAGCCAGCCATTGTTATTCAATTGAGATTTTGTGATGGAAATTTTCTGAATTCCTTCTCGCAGAAAAACCGTTTAGATAATTAAGTATTTCTTCTTTTTTTTTTTTGAAGCCAAATATATTTTGCAATGTTTTTTTTATTTTATTTTATTTTATTTTATTTTATTTTTATCTATTCTTTTTATTTATTTATTTATTTATTAATTTTTAATTTATTTATTCATTTATTTATTTTTAGAATAATTATCTGACGAAACGAAGCGATTACAAAAGATTCCGCTATCAGGATTATTTGTTCCTTTCAAAATGGAAATGCTGAGAGCTAAAATGAAATGAAAGTTATATTTCTAATGAGCTTTGTATGTAACCGTAACCCAGCAAAAAGGACACATTATAGCTAGATTCCCATTAGAGCAATACGCTTAAAATGTTCCAAGTTAAAAAAAAATAAAGCCATTTTTGTTGTTCAAATTACAAATGGTGCATACATTAGTAAGTAGTTTCAATTTAGTATTATATATATTTCGATATAAAAACAGGCGACACGTGTTTCGTGTTTCTTTATGACTCTTTTACATTCACTACCTTGAAAAGGTATATATATATATATATATATATATATATATATATATATATATATACACAAACACACATATATATACATATATACACACAAACACACATATATATACATATATATATATATACACACACATATATGTACACACATATATATATATACACTCACATATATATATACACACACATACATATACACACACAAATATATACATATATATATACACACATATGTATACACATATATATACATACATATATATATATATATACACACACATACATATATATATACACTCATATATATATATACACACACATACATATACACACAAATATATACATATATATATACACACATATATATACACATATATATA
This sequence comes from Doryteuthis pealeii, assembly GCA_023376005.1. NCBI lineage: Eukaryota > Metazoa > Mollusca > Cephalopoda > Myopsida > Loliginidae > Doryteuthis > Doryteuthis pealeii. The sequence goes on along the minus strand of CM042161.1, from coordinate 15,812,104 downwards.
TACATACATATATATATATACACTCACATATATATATATATACATATATTTATACACATATGTATATATATATATATATATATACACACACATATATATATACATATATATATACACACACATATATATATACACACATATATATATTTATATACACACATATATATACACACACACACATATATCTCTCTATCTCTCTCTCTCTCTCTCTCTATATATATATATATATATATATATATATATATATAGCAACTGCATGTACTGTAAGCAACCCGAGTCCTTTATTTATAAAAAATATCTTGATTCGGCATTAAATGACCCGAAAAGGGTTGATAATCCGTGAAACCAAGCAACTAACTATTTTAATCGGTTAAGCAGCAATGACTTTGTCCAATACTTAATTGGGCGACCACTTAAGCAACTGCAAGTACTGTAAGCAACATGAGTCCTTTGTTTATGAAAACGTCTTGATTCGGCATTAAATGACCCGAAAAGGGTTGATATGCCATAAAACAAAACAACCAACCAACCTGAGTCCTTTGTTTATGAAAATGTCTTGATTCGGCATTAAATGACCCGAAAAGGGTTGATATGCCGTAAAACAAAACAACCAACCAACCTGAGTCATTTGTTTATCAAAATGACTTGATTCGGCATTAAATGACCCGAAAAGGGTTGATATGCCATAAAACAAAACAACCAACCAACCTGAGTCCTTTGTTTATCAAAATGACTTGATTCGGCATTAAATGACCCGAAAGGGTTGCCAAAAACAACAACCTGAGTCATTTGTTTATGAAAATGTCTTGATTCGGCATTAAATGACCCGAAAAGGGTTGATATGCCATAAAACAAAACAACCAACCAACCTGTGTCCTTTGTTTATCAAAATAACTTGATTCGGCATTAAATGACCCGAAAAGGGTTGATATGCCCAAAACAACCCTGAGTCCTTTGTTTATGAAAATGTCTTGATTCGGCATTAAATGACCCGAAAAGGGTTGATATGCCATAAAACAAAACAACCAACCAACCTGTTCCTTTATCAAAATGCTTGATTCGGCATTAAATGACCCATGGGTTGATATGCCATAAAAACAACCAACCAACCTGAGTCCTTTGTTTATGAAAATGTCTTGATTCGGCATTAAATGACCCGAAAAGGGTTGATATGCCGTAAAACAAAACAACCAACCAGCCTGAGTCATTTGTTTATGAAAACGTCTTGATTCGGCATTAAATGACCCGAAAAGAGTTGATATGCCGTAAAACCAACTAACCAACCAACCAACTAACAAAGGAGACATACGCTTAATTAAACGACGCCATTTGGAAGCGAGTCAAATGCAATTGGATTCCAAGATATGACACGTTCTCGCGTTTATCTCGTTGGGAAAAATCGCGCGTCTCGCGTAGATCTAGTCACGATACGAGACTTGATTTTGCATTTTAAAATTAATCACGTGGAAAAATAAAATAAAATAAAAGACAACTTGATTTATCCTTAACAAAAGACTCGTTTATATCCAATATAACAACACACTGTTAAAACAGTAATTTAAAGATTCCTCATTAGAGTCTCTTCATTGGTAAGCGATTTTTTTTTAAATAATCAGTGCGTTCCACTAAGTAAGTAGACTTCGATGTGAGCCTGTGTGGTCGAACGTATACGTACAATTCTGCATAGTGATATCTTATCTTATTATAATGGAGATTGTGTGTTTTTCTGTCTGTAACCGAAACTATATTACTATATAAATCACAATTCCCTTTGTTATTTACGTCACATTCTCCATGATTTTATTTTTTATTTAAGACCCAATTATTAATAAAATAGTTTTACATAATTAAGTCTGTTGACTATATCTACATACTAATAACATGCAATTGTATTTATATATACAACAAAATAGCGGATTACAGTGGTGAATGTGGACGTAAATCAAAGGGTTGTGATTTATATAGTAAATAGATTTCGGTTACCGACGAAAAACACATCAATCCCAGTTATAAAAGATAGATATCACTATGCAGAATGTAACGTTATATCGTTCGACCACACAGGCCTCACATCAAGTCTACTTACTTAGTGAACGCACTGATTTATTTAAAAAAAATCGCTTACCAATGAAGAGACTCTAATAGAGGAATCTTTAAAGTTACTGTTTAACAGTTGGTGTTGTTATATTGATATAAGAGTCTTTGTTATAGGATAATCAAGTTGTCTTTAATTTTATTTTATTTTTCCACGGATTAATTTTAAAATGCAAAATCAAGTCTCGTATCGTGACTAGATCTACGCGAGACGCGCGATTTTTCCCACGAGATAAACGCGAGACGTGTCATATCTTTGGAATCCAATTGCATTGACTGCGCTTCCAAATGGCGTCGTTTAATTAAGCGTATGTCTCCTTTGTTAGATTGGTTGGTTGGTTAGTTGGTTTTACGGTCATATCACCTTTCCGGGTATTATGCCGAATCAAACGTTTTCATGAAACAAATGACTCAGGCTGGTTGGTTGTTTTGTTTTAACGGCATATCAACCTTTTCGGGTCATTTAATCCGAATCAGTCTTTTAGAGTAAAAATGAAAAGACACGGTGTGGTTGGTTGTTTTTTTTTGGCATATCAACCTTTTCGGGTCATTTAATGCCGAATCAAGACGTTTTCATAACATGACCTCAGGCTGGTTGGTTTTTTGTTTTACTGGCATAGGGCTACCCTTTCGGTCATTTAATGCCGAAAGTCAGTCATTTTGATAAAGAAAGACCAGGTTGTTGGTTGTTGGTTTTATGGCATATCAACCCTTTCGGATCATTTAATGCCGAATCAAGACATTTCATAAACAAAGACTCGGTTGTTTTGTTTTATGGCATATCAACTTTTTCGGGTCATTTTAATGCCGAATCAAGTTATTTGTTGATAAACAAAGGACACAGTTGGTTGTTGTTTTGTTTTATGGCATATCATAACCCTTTTCGGTCTTTAAATGGCCGAATAGACATTTTCATAAACAAGATCAGGTTGGTTTGTTTTATGGCATATNTAAGCAGAAGCAGAGTGTCTTTGAAGTAGCTATTAAGACCGTATGGTCACTGTGTTTAGTGGGTGAATCTCTAGCAGGGCGGAATACGTGACTGGGTTTAACTACTTTAATCACTGATACTGAGAGACGTCCATATGGCAATTATTGCTGGACGATATTTTACAATACTGAGGAGCACAAGGAACCAACCAAAGGATTCTTTAACCAAGGATTTCCAACTGGCAAGTGGACTCTGGCTTAAGCCTAAAGGATGGCCCATAAAATCAAACAATAATTACTTCTCTAATATATTTGTTATTCTCAAACATCATTAAAAATCAATCTGATGATTTATATAAGACAATTAAAAGATAATTAATATGAGTAAGATCTTTTATATGTATTCTTATTTCATTTCCTTAGTCTTTTAAAATCTATATATTAATACTGGTGTACCTTATCTGCCCCTATGGCAAGGCCACACCCTCTTTTTATCATTAGGGTGCTAGGAAGCGGTGGCTGCGGGTTACATGTCCCGGGAAATTGACGTTAAAACTCTATCTGATGGTGAGGTTCCAGTTTTGGAGGTTTGGGGAATGTGGAGCACTCCTTCATCACCATTGCTTCCATGGGTCCACTTCTGACCGCGGAGTGGTAGTACCTGTTAGGGTCCCATCTATGGGTTAAAATAGAAAAACATGATTTATAAAAAAATTGTATTATCCGATTAAGAATTGAAATGACCAGCTGAGGTTATGATGCCGTAAAACAAAACAAAACAAACAAACAAACTTTAATCTTCCGACCGTTATCATGCTTGCCAACAACCCTTTGCTAAAGATGAGACGCCAAATCGCCAGATTCTTATTTCTAATGAGTGTTCATCACCTCAGCTAAATAATGACCATATCCGTTTTTTATTAGAAAAAAAAGAAGAAAGAACAAAGAACATGCTATCACAGACAAATATAATAAGCAAGAAAGAAAGAGATAGGGGAAAGATAAAATAGAGTAGAATAGAGCGCACGGAAGCGATAGAGTTAATCTGTTCAATCGAACATAAATGAAAAGATGAAAGGAAGGAAAGAAAGAAAAAAGAGTTGGGAAATATAGTTTAATCAATTATTAGACTTGTTACATATTGAAGTATTTGCAATATGCTCTTAAGTAGGCAAAATATATTCAATCCGGTTGTAATAATTAAATTCATCATACTGTGATATATCCACAGGTCCTGCTAGTTTAATATATTTCATTTACATTAAAACTTAAATATTACGCCTGGAGGACGCGTATTCTTGATTATCTATTAATAATAGAAGATTCGGTCTCTATTGTTTGTGTAAGCTGAACTCGTCACTGCTTATGTGTCACAGTCCTTTTAGAATTAATGTCAGTTTATTATGAGTATTTAAATTTATAGCTAGTATTAATTACTAGCTGAGGGACCGCGTTGTTTGGTGTGTGTTTTAGTTGAGGAGTTGAAAATCCGAGTTATGGGTCCCCACAATTTAATATGTATAGATAATTACGGAAATGAAGTTTCCATAGGTAACAAAAGAACGAAGACAAAATTGATAAAGGAAACAACTTTATATACATTAATTACAATTGATATATTCAATTGTTCCTTTTGTCGTGTTGCAGACTGTAAATGTGTCTGTACGTAGTTGTTGTGAACAAGTGTACGACATGTATTGTTTATTTTGTGCGATTAGTTGTTCAAGCATTGGTAGCGTTTGTCTGTGATTGAAATTTGTTTTGTTTGAGCGAGAATAGAGAAAATTGGGAAACGAAATACAGAGCCAAGCTGAATATATAATTTTTGTGTCTTCGGACAGCGACTTCTCCCATTGTGTCGAGTTGGGGGAGAACTTTCTTTCGCTGCTCTATGTCGATTAGGAGCATCAGCTCCACAACTCTGTCGAGTCGGGAAGAGCGTAAGCTCCCCACTCTCCGTCTGGTCTTTCAGCTAAAAGGTATTTTTATAATTCTATTCGTAAAATTGTCTATTTGTGATCATTAAGCTAAAATAATTCTCAAATAATCAGGTGATTTTGCAATGATGCAATATCGAATGATTTTGGTACACTTCCGGATGGTGTACAATTTCCCATGGATATTTAAACATTGTTTCTATTGTTGTTAAAAATATTTCTAACAATAATTCATTCGATTCTCTTTTGTTTACCTAATTCTAAACTCATGACATACCATTTGTAAAACTAGTTATTTAAGAAAACTTTAATTATTTTAATTTGGTCAATTCCACATGCCGTAAAAAATATAGGGCCAATCCCTATAGCATAAACATCAGTTTTGTTACCAGACAAATAAGAGACCAAAATCTCACATTATAATAACAGCAATATTGCACCCCGGGTGGCAGTATTTAACGTTTTAATATAATAAAATTATGTTAAATTAGAAAAGATAATGAAACTGAATAAGAATGCAGATAAATATGATTTGGAAGAGGGGTATCGATAAAAAAAATCAGAACAACTTTGAACCAACGTCTTCCCAATCATTTTCCTTACTCCCGTCTCTCTTTGTTAAATTTTCCTAATTTAACTATGTTATGTTAAGATAGAAAAGTAAGACGATAATATTACAGTTAATTTCTTCTTGTTAATGATTTCTTTCAAGTTTATTTCCCTGAGATTTTTTGTCATATTCAATAAGATACAAACCAAACACATAAGAAATCATAAATACTAAGCATATATTTATTAAAATAACACATTTTTAGGATCATATGCAAATTTAAGCCTCCATTTCCAGCACTGAAATCCGCTATTTGTTGTATATATATAATACAATTGCGATGTTATTAGTGTGTAGATATAGTCCAAACAGACCTTATTAATGTATAAATATTTTGAATTATAATTGGGTCTTAAATAAAAAATAAAATCATGGAGAAGTGACGTAAAAAAAGGGAATTGTGATTTATATAGTAATATAGTTTCGGTTACAGACAGAAAAACAACAACATACTCCTACTCCTCCAGGCAATATTCTTTTAAAACATGCTTATTCTTACAACCGCCCGGTGGGTGTGTTTTTTTATGCTAGTGGCTTTAATTGAATATTTATCTAATTGTCTTTTTAACTGAAAAATCCTTTGAACTTCCGCCTGAATTCAGCCAGCCATTGTTAATTCAATGAGAATTTGTGATGGAAAATTTTCTGAATTCCTTCTCGCAGAAACGTACTTAGACTAATTAAAGTATTTCTTTTTTGTCTTTTTTTTGTGTTGTGAAAGCCAAATATATTTTGCAATGTTTTTTATATTTTATTTTTTTTATTATTTATTTTTTATCTATTCCTTTTTATTATTTATTTATTTATTAATTTTTAATTTATTTATTCATTTATTTCATTTTTAGAATAATTATCTGACGAAACCGAAGCGATTACAAAAGATTCCGCTATCAAGGATATTTGTTCCTCTTCAAAGAATGAAATGCTGATAAGCTAAAAATGAAATGGAAAGTTATATTTCTAATGAGCTTGTATAACCGTACCCAGCAAAAGGACACATTATAGCTAAGATTCCCATTAGAGCAATACGCTTAAAAATGTTCCACAGTTAAAAAAAAAAAGCCATTTTTGTTGGTTCAAATTACAAATGGTGCATAACATTAGTAAGTGTTTTCAATTAGTATTATAATATTTCGGATATAAAAACAAGGGACACGTGTTTCGTGTTTCTTTATGACTCTTTTACATTCACTACCTTGAAAGGTATATATATATATATATATATATATATATATATATATATATACACAAACACACATATATATACATTATATAACATCAAACACACCATATATATACATAATATATATTATAAGTATACACAACACAAATAATGTACACCATATATATATATACACTCAACATATATATAACAGCACATACATAAACACACACAAATTATACATATATATATACACCACATGTATACACATATATATACATACATATATATATATATATACACACACATACATATATATATACCCTCATATAATACTATCACACACATACATATAACACAATATATACATATAATATGACACCATATATATGACACAATATATATATACAACATATATATATATACATTCACATATATAATATATATACATATATTATACACATGTATATATATATATATATATATACACACACATTATATATATACAATATATATACACACACTATATATATACACACATATATATATATTTATATCCACGACACTTTATATACACACACACCATTATTCTTCTAGTCTCTCTATCTCTTCTCTCTCTCTCTCTCTTCTCCTATATATATATATATTATATATATATATATATAATATATATATATATAAGCAACTGCATGTACTGTAAGCAACCCCGAGTCCTTTATTTATAAAAAATATCTTGATTCGGCATTAAATGACCGAAAAGGGTTGAATAATCCGTGAAACCAAGCAATTCTAAACTATTTTAATCGTTAAGCGCAGGCAATGACTTTGTCCAATACTTAATTGGGCGACACTTAAGCCAACTTGCAAGTACTCGTAATTAAGACACACATATCGCACTAGGACCATTGGGACTGTTTCACTCGGAAAAGTGATCGGTTTGAGATCGCTCGGACCAAAGAGAACTACACCTCAGAGAATATATATACAGACTATAAAAACTCTAACCACAAACTCGCGAGTCTTTGTTTACATACATAACACATCAGACATATGATGCTCGAATGTCTAATAATGTACCCGATGAGAGTAGGGTATATGAATAACAGAACACAAACAACACCCAAACTTGACGTAATTTACGTCGAGTTCTATCTTTATTATCAAAACAGATGATATCCGGCCATAAATGAGAGAGATGACACTCCGAGCAGAAGTGGTGATATTGGCCAGGTAATACACGAGACATTCACCACAGCACTCCCTATATTACTGTGCTAGTATGTGAGTTGTGTATACCAATGTCTTGAAGTTCAACAACTGCCCGAAAGGGAGTTTAATGATGATAAACAGGTGGCCGCCAATCCTGAAGTCATTTGTGGGTGAGCTTTAATCTCAATAGAGGTGTTGATGGTCGATCGTTTATTAATGACACCGAAAAGTGGTTGATATGTCTAAAAGTCACCCACAGTGTTGAGACAATTAATTCTGTAGATATCACAAACGTGAAGTCAATTTGTTTATCGACAATTGAGCAGCAAAGTCACTCGAGCTCATTAAATGTTAAACTGGAATAAGGGGAGAAATGCGAGAGAGAGGAGAGAGAGTCCAAAACGCTGAGTTTTCATTTAGTTTATGGACCACGCTCTCTAGGATCAACTCACTGCGGAGCAGCCCACACACGAACCTATATAGGGCGTGATTGAGGCTAGTTTATATATAGCATAAACAAATCAGTAACACATTCGAGATTAAACACATCAAGCGTTTGTGTTCTCTTTGTTGTATACTAATCTAAAGAGTACGTATACTCTTCGGGCAAATTACAATATGAGAGAGAGAGCGAGAGGAGTCCTGTAACACATGAACGCGCCACACCAGAAGATATCTGAGGTTTATACCGCAAAGAAGATATATATACCTAGTATACGCATCTCACACGATCACGATAAAAGGGTTAGAGATAAAGTGCTGCGAGACGGAGAATAGTGGCATGATACAAATAAAACTAATCGTCAACCCAGCCTGAGATCCTTTTTGATTTTATAAGAGAAGAGAGGTTACTCTCTTGATTGAAATCGGGATGCATTAGACACTGAACCGAAAAGCAGGTTGGATACTGCCCCCGTAAATCACGAGCAGCCAAGCAAAAACGCAGCCTGGAGTGCATATTGTTTTTATTTGAGAAAACTGTTCTTGCGACATTAGAAAATTACCGGCCGAAACAGAAGTTAGGAATATAGACCGTTTAAAACAACTAACGCATACTCGAGCAACACATCAGCGTAAGCATTCACGACATACTAACGGAGAATCGGCATTGATCGATCAACAGACGTAACCATGGTCCATTTGGTAGCGAGTCAAATTGCATTGGATTATTCCACGAGATACTCGAACACGTCTCTCATGCTGGTGCCCTTGCCCTTATACTGTTTAGCTAAGTTCTACGATTTGGGTGTAAAAAAAATGCAGCATACTGCGGTGCTCTGTGATTAAGATCTAGTCACGATAGGATCTGACGACTTGTCAGTATTGCTATCTAGAGAAGAGTTATTAATAAATACACCAGTTAGAGAGAATATAATAGAGAGAGATGAGAGAGAGTTAAATGTGAACAACCGTTCTCAGATTTATCCATACAAATAAAACGTGCTAGGAGCTATTTTCGGTTTTATAATTTTATTGTACAACTCACTCTTAAATGATGGATAATTTTAGAGTATACGGAGCAATTTTTTTAGCTGGTTTAATGGAACAGGTTAAGTTAACAGAGGAGGAATTGCCGGAATCATTAGAGTCCTCTCAGTTGTAAGTGATCGACGATTTTTTTTTATTTTAAAAATAATCATCGTGGGTGCAGCTAAGAAGGGGATTCTGCGGGGCCCTCACGACTAGAACAGTTCGATGTGAGAAGAGGGGCTGTGGTTGGTTCGACAAGTCGAGAGCTATGGGATCGTAAACGTTGACAATATCAGCTGGCCAAACACACTAATAGATGTGCTTTTATGGAATTTATATATACGTACTTGGACATATCAACCGATTCATTAAGTGGTCAATTTTAATTGATCAGGAATAAGTTTTGAAATAAATTCATTTCTATAAATGGATACCACAGTATCTGTTGTTTAATGAATATTACGTTTTTTTCGTTAATTAACGCCTATTTAGATTTTTCTGTGGTATCCTTCACTTCCTATAGCTCAGATCTGGAGTATATGCCTGAGCACAACTATATATCATATGAGGCGATGTAATTCCGCTTTGTTTATTGTACGATCCATTCCCCAAATGATTTTATTTTTTATTTAAGACCAATTATTAAGTAAAATAGTTTTACATATAAGTTGTTGATCTATATCTACACACTAATAACATGCAATTGTTTTATATATACAACAAATAGCGGAGTTACAGTGTGACATGTGGAAGCTAATTTGTATATTGATTCTAAAATGTGGATTAAACAACATATCTTAGCTAATTTGATTGGATTTCTTATTTGTTTGGAATTTTATTTTATAATTGAGGATAACTATCCACTGCTGGGTCAGAGTGGACGCAGGAGAGACACAATTTGGATAATGAAGGGGAGATATGCTACACACATTCCTCTAAATCAAATCCAGAAAATGGAAACAATTCACTAAGATAGTAGTATTAACGCCAAGATTAAAAGGAAGACTCTAATCTAGGTCCCATCAGCCACCTATGCTCTATCTAGTTATTCCCTTTCATACATTGATATTACAAAGGTGCGTTGGGGCTTTGAACTCATAAAAGGGCTAAGTAGGTTGAGAAGACAATCATAATAGGTGGCATAAATTAGGGCTTGTACACGATGACAAAGAGAGAGGACGCGGAGTAGCAGTAATTGATCGGGGAGGGAGACACCATACTCCTATGGATCCTTGGTAATAGTACATAAGGAAAAGGTGTCTAAGTGGGAGTATTTGAATATGGGAACGTGCTATTTCCACGCGAGATGATCTCGACGTCCTTTAAAGTCATCTTTCTGTGTGTATCGCAAATCACCCCCCTCACGATGTCTAACCCAAGCTATGGCACCCATTGAGGGGAGTTACCCTCTTACTTCTTCTGCATTGTCATTATTGATGATTCAGTCAGGTTGCAATTCTTATAGCTTTTAAATAACGCACGCCCACCGACAGGCGGGTGGGACCTACGTTCTATAGCGTTACTCTTATACTCTTCACCTAATCTGTAAATATAATAAGCAAGATGTATCTTGGCTAATAAATGTCTATAAATATCTCATAATTATTAAATACATCATTACCTTGAGAGCACACATTATTCAAAGCACCAACAGGCCATGAAGAACGGATTTTCCCCGACCTATGATTGGCTGTGGTGCTGTACAGATACACCGACTGCTAATCTCTGCAGTAGAGGTAATAAAATCCCCCCCCCCCTAAAATGGGAAATGGAAAAAGGTCTATCGATTTACCTATGGCGGCCAACACTCATGGTAAAGTAGAGACTCGCCTCTCACTTCGATGCAATCCAGAGCTGAGATCCACGTAAGGATGCCCTTTCAACTATATGATTCTTTTAGAGCTTAATATTTGGGATTTGGCCCCTATTACTTTTTAACGGCATGTTGGAATTTTGACCCCAAAATTAAAATAATTAACGGTTTTTGCGTTAACATAACTATCCCAACCGTCTATTTGCCTCTATAATGCAACCCCAACCCCATTTTTAAATCAATTAATGTTAGCTAGGAAGGCGGTGACTTGAGGGGTCTACATGTCCTGGGAATGATACATTAAACTCTATCTGATGGTGAATTTTCAGTTTATTGGAAGAGTTTTGCGAATGTGGAGCAGTCCTATACGTCAACCTAGCTCCTGGTCTCCTCTGACCTAGTAGGTACGTACACTATTAGGAGACCCATCTAGATGGAGTTATAATAGAGAAAAATGTATTTATAAAAATAAATTTGTATTATTACATTAAAGAATGAATATTTAGATTTCTTAGAACTTGTTATGTCAAGATGAGAATTGACCCACTGAGGTTGATATCCGTAAAAAACAAAACCTAACCAAACGGTCAGTCTAGGCCCCAAACCTTATTGCTCCTAGGCAGAGTCCAACCTCCTTTTATTTATATATGCTAAGAAAGGATCGATGCCTGTAGGGCTCTTGGTGTCCTGGGTCAATGAAAGTTCTCATACTCTCTCTCTCTCTCTCTTCTCTCTCATCTCTCTCTCTCTCTGCACGTCTACTCTCTAAATCACTGCTCTGTCTCTCTGCTAGCTCCTTTGTCCATTATTTCGTATATCCTTTCATCTTTTTTTCTTTACTTGTATATACTTTTCTTGACTAATTTGGTCATGACCGTCTACTTGTGTTATTCAATCAATACACCTATATTCTTTTCCAGATGCTGTTATTGATGGCCGACCCATTTGCAATCTGTTCTTATTGTTTCTTCCTGGTTTGTTATTTTGTTTTTTTATTGTTGTATTATTTTCTTTTTTGCTCAACTAACGATCAAAGATGCGTCATCGTACCATGTTAAAAAACAATGACAGTTTTCCGATTTGGTCATTTTTAGCGAAAGGTCAACACTTTGAGAAACAGAAAAAAACAAAAACAAAATTAATCAAACAAAGAAAAAGGAAAACATTGGCAAAACAGTTTTATAAATAGTATTATTTATCTATACACTTCCAATATAACAAAGGGGAACACTGAGGGAGTCTACTCACTTTGACAGATAAATAATTTAATGGGTTAACGACAGTGCCCGACAAGTACCCGGACTTGAACTTATGGTGGAATTATCCACGAAGTATTTCGCACCTTTCACTCAAAACTTAAGAAGTTGGCGCAGGAAAGGAATACATAACCATGTTTAAGTAGTATGTGCCTTTTATGTTATTCCTACTATGTTTACCACAGCGGCAAAGAGAAGTGGCTCTAGGCGGTCCAATATACAGCTTCGACAAGCCTCACACAACAGGACTAGGAGCACACTACATATAAATATTCATATATAGCAGTAATTAAACTTTATATATTAGCTTCTCTCACACACTCAGACAGAATGATACAAGGATATTACCGAGGTTTTCCTCATTATTTCTGTGATATATATAATATTTTCCTATATCTTACTATCACTTCTGAAGATAGAACTAATTAATTATCGACATACACGAAGCACTGTGCGGCCATATAAATATGCTACACATATTCAACCCATTTAAAACCGAGGTTTAAATTTTCATATTTTACATTTGAGATAAATCTATGCGTTCTCAGAGTCTCACTCAAAAACTGCACATCTTAAACACATTGATAGACAGTTATGTAATAAAACCAAGTTAGCTTATTTATAGTTGCTTAATAGTATATATAGAGTGTTTCTGTCTAAGGCCAAACTATAATTTCACAAAGTTGCAATGGAAGAGTGGTAACAATGTCCTCTTTATTTGGTGAAGTTCGAGCAATATTCAGACTCCTACATGAATCTAGTTTATATTTGTAAAGCTATAATAAGCCATTGAATTGATAAATCTGTTCTAGAGATTCACTCTTTACTTAATACATTTGTACGTCCGTCGTCAATATTGAAAGGTTACTCATACAGGTATACTGTAAATTAATCAAATGTGGTCGACTATGCCCGTTTGAAAGCTAATTTTATCAACAGCAGTAGTACTGCGTGATAGTGGCCAAGAGAGATCACATGTTTTGGCCGAGTCTATAAGCTAAAAGCGGGCGTCTAGCCACACGTTATATCCACAAAAAGTCAATAAAATGAGTGTAAAATCTTGTTATATATGTCGCATTTTATATTATATGTTCCTTAGTCTTTTAAATCTACTGAAGTACAAGAATAAAAAACACCCGCCGGGCCGATGTAAAATATATTGTTTGGAAACATGATTGCACTGAGGGTGGAAGTAAATAAATCAATGTCACGAGAGTTTGTACCCTAAGTAGAGTAAATATCTCAAATTCATAAAAATAAAAAATAAAACAATTTGTAAAATGTAAACATTTAAATATGTATTAAAATATAAACAACGTATATATAGATATATAATACAGTCCATAGTATTTATTAAAAACTAAGATGTTGCTCTTGTTAAAATATGACGGATTTTGGGTAATGTAACGTAGCAGCTGACGTAGTTTTTGCTTTACATGACAAACAACCGAGAAGCGAAATCCCCATTATTAATAGATATATAATAATACTGGTCGTGAATACCTTAATCTTACGACCGTTATCAATCTTTTGTTAAGACAGAAGACCGTCCCAAATCGCTCAATGTAAATACTCATTGATCTCGTTCGCTATCGCGGCCTAATTTTATTATTGTCTAATGAGTGTCATCACCTAATAATATTGGACCTTCCGAGTATTACTTAAAGCTAAGAAAGGATAAGTAAAAACAGTCACACAGAAAGAAAAATAAAGAAAGTAATTTGACAGATCGTTTGAAATATTAACGTTCACGATTGACTGGTTGTTTTGATGAAGTGCTGACATATAGATATGTAGTGGGTGTTTCGATACCTAAGCTAATGTAACGGTGAGGCGTTTTGTCACAGACATAGTTATTGGACAATGTTAACGACTTCTTACTCTGAACACTACCTGAGGTCTAGGATTCTTCGGTCTGGGACTCATGATCGATCTATGTGTGGCGGTCTTCTACTTCAATAGACCTCACTTGAGAGTGTTACACTACGGTTCTACCGAGTATTCGCTGAAAATGGTCAGTTATCTGTATCTGGGGATCCGTGTCTGAGTTCTGCTGGATTATATTATGACCTGGTCTTTGGCATTAAGAAACATTTCTGATTACATGGTAGTATTTAATCCGGACCTCGTCCAGACAACTTCGTCATTGTCAGTCCACTAGATCCATAGTTCGCAATCTACTGTCATATTCTGCCGCCGATACCTACCGCACCACACTGAGGAAAATAAGAAACATTTGTATACCTGCTACTTTGATTATTGAAGTACCTGTACGATAGCTAAGGCCTTGGGTAGTGCGGATAAGGCCTCTATACATACACGAATTTAGCGGCGTGAATTTCAACCAGTAAGTGATGAGGCACTGTGTTACATATCTCACAGGATCACTGCTATCTAATTCATATTTTTTTAATTTAAAGATGTTTTTATTTTTTTGTTTTTTTTTGCTTGTAAATAACATTCTTATGCAAATGTTAGACGGTATGCATCGTGTAGTGATCTTAGCCGTCCAGCGTATAAGCCAACTAAGTCGCACCGTTGACAAGGGACATGTGAAAGAAGAGACACTGTTAGATGTGGCCGATAACTCTTATATT
Organism: Doryteuthis pealeii; assembly: GCA_023376005.1. Taxonomy (NCBI): domain Eukaryota; kingdom Metazoa; phylum Mollusca; class Cephalopoda; order Myopsida; family Loliginidae; genus Doryteuthis; species Doryteuthis pealeii. The sequence continues at coordinate 15,797,026 of CM042161.1, read as the reverse complement.
TAGGTAGGTTTTTTTTTTTCCTCAACTTTTGTCGAAAGGGTCAACAGACAAGTAAAATAGGTCAGTGAACCTGGGGAGATTGTCAAAATGAAGCAAAGAAGTTTGCTGAGTGGAAAATGCGGGGGGGGGGGCTAAGGTTAAGAGAGACGGTGAAACGGAAATTCATTTCAGGAGAGAAATGGGGAGAGATGAAAGGCAAGACACAGAAAAGCTGAATGCACAGATCAAAATGATATATCTTATTATAATGGAGATTGGGTGTCTCTGTGTCTGTTACCGAAAACTACGTCACTATATTGTGTTGACTTTTTTGATATATAGTTTATTTACTAAGCTGAGCTTAAGATGTGGCACAAGGCCAGAAGTATGGGGCACCCAGTGAGAATCGAACTCACTAACAATGGTCTGCAAATCTAGCAATGCTAACCATTACACCACGTGAAGTGCCTGACTTTTTTTTATATATAAGGTGTTGTGTTAGACGCCCGCTTTTACTTATAGACTCGGACAAGAACCATGTGATCTCTCTTGGCCAATCACTGGCAGTACTCTGCTGTTGATACAAACTTAAACCGACAGTAACTGGCATAAATATATTGATTCTCGTGGACGACGGACATAGGATTAAATCACTGAACTTTAACAATACGCAGGATAGGACTTATACGCAGGATAGGACTCATCGCTTGACCAAAGGATTCTATAACTCAGGACTTACTTACTTTAAAGCCCTTTTCAACTGGCCAAGGATGGCATTTAAAAACTTAACCAACTTGCGTCATAAAATACCTCCCAGCAATTGCCTAAGTTTATTCAATGAGTATTTAATTTATAGCCAAATCATATCAATAACGCTTATTCTATCTTATTTATCAACGATGTCTCTATGAAATCACCCAGCCATCAGGATTCCCTCCTTAAAGCATTATGGGTTGCCACCTATGACCACAGGTGGCCCTATTGTGGGACTTTACTCATACTTCATAGGTGTAGTCGAATGTATTCTACAGTCCCAGTGTTGGATTATTTGTGATATATAAGCCCTTGCTACAATACACCACTTAATGTATAGACTAAGCGAGGTCAAGTGGTTTAAACCCCAGCCAATCAACAGCCCGAATACGTGGCTAGGTTAACTTCTTAATCGTTGATACTGAGAGACGTATTTCAATCATTGACGAAGGTCCTGCAAGAACTGAGGAGCACCAAAGGAACAACCAAAGGATTCTTTACTAACTATTTAACCCATAACTGGAGGGAGAATAGTTGGATTACATACTCTTTCCAAGATTATTAGTGCTATTTGAAATGCAACAGCCTCGTCCAGGATTTGACTCGTCTCGTCGTGTCCGTCTCCAACGAACACTACCATTACATCCACCATGTGTCTCCTATGTAGTTATTTAAGTTATATTCTCCAGATTCAGGGAATATAAAAAATTGTTGTTAAATTGCTCAGAACAATAAAGTCTGTATTTTTAATGTACTTTTTGTTGGATTTTTTTAAGTATATATATTCCCGTACGTTCGATTAGTCTTTGTTTTAACGGCATATCAACCTCAGTGGGTCATTTAATGCCGATAAAAGTTTTGAAAATAAATTCATTCTTATGGATAACAGTTTTTTTATAAAATACATTTTTCTATTTAACCCATAGATGTGACCCTAACAGGTAACTACCACTCTGGGTCAGGAGTGGACCGAGGAGCAATGGTAATGAAGGGGTGCTCCACATTCCGTAAACCTCCAACTGGAAACTCACCATCAGATAGAGTTTAACGTCATTCTCAGGGCCATGTAGACCCTCAGCCAGACCGCCTTCTAGTATCCATATGATAAAAGGGGTTGGGGCTTGCCATAAGGCAAGTAGGGTTGGGACAATCATATAGGTGCTAGGCTTGACGTGACCAGCCGGATTGATCGGAGGAGACTCTGCCTACCGCCTGTCTAGCCTAAGAAAGGGTCTAAGTGGAGTATTGCATGTCATGGAACTGCTCATACCACCAAGATTCGTCCTTAAGCAATCCACGGGTCGCCACCCCACACCTAACAGCTGGCCCATTGGGGGAGTCTTACCCCTTTGCATAGAGTGCAGTCGTGCATTCTAACGCCCACGACAGCGTGGACTACGTTCGAACGGTTACTCTGATACGTTCTAACGTATTATACAGAAGTGGTTCTGGCTAATAAAGCTAAAACCATATTTTAATTC
>CM042161.1:15732313-15789813 GCA_023376005.1 Doryteuthis pealeii | reverse complement strand
TTCGATAATGAATCCTTTGGTTACTCTGGTAAAGAGTTCTCAGTTTCTGGTAAAGAGTCCTTCGATAATGAATCCTTTGGTTCTTCTGGTAAAGAGTCCTCAGTTCCTGGTATAGAGTCCTTCGATAATGAATCCTTTGGTTACTCTGATGATCGTATAAGTTCGTCCTCAAAGAGTGCAGTTAGAATTATGTCCAATGTGGGGGGGGGTAAGTATTCTATCAGTCACACAGTATTGCTAGTGATTGGCCGCAAGAATAACTCATGTGACCTTGGCTTGTCTATAAGTCTATGTGAGGAATTAGAGCACACCTTATATGTCAGAAAATTTCCAACAAGAAGAACTAAAACAATTATAGACGTCCATAACTATTTTCTACGTCCAGCTACTTCGGTATTTCTCTGAATTCTTTTTAGATGAGGCTTAAGAATTTGTATTATTTGAATTATTCGGACTATTGTACTAATCTTTATTGTTATCTGTACAACATTTCGGCCGATATGCCCTCCGGCCTTCTTCAGGTATTTCTTGTCGAACTCGGGAACCTTCTCGGACTCTGGAACCTTCTTTTCGAACTCGGGAACTTTCTTGTCGTAATCGGGAGCCATCACGGAACTTCGAACCTAACCCTTTATTCAGTCCACGGGGGTATCCTGTTCTCATGCCGCTAACCATAGCTGGGGTAGGAGTTGTGTTAATTATTTTTCTATGTTACTACCGCTACTCAGGATTGAACCCGGAATCCAGAGATAACTGTCACTTAGAACTGTCTTAACCTAACTACCTTATCCACTAGGCCATGTGTCCAATTTGACACATGGCCAAAATAATCAACACAATCAGTTTACCAAACAATACAATTGTGCTTATTTTGGGAATAAGTTGTATGTTGTATACCTCTTTCTTACTTCTATTCTTCTTCTGGCATCTCTTCTAGCGTCTGGACTTCGTGTCTGGTCTTCCATTGGGGATTTCTCTTTATCAGAAGCCCTGTGTCATTGGTAGTTTTTTAGATAATTACACAAGACTTCGATTTAACTTATTTTTTGATCATATTCTATTCTGAAATCCCCACCAGACTACCTGCGCAAATTGAGTCGGCACCGTGCATAACACGGCTTACCACCGTCGTGGCTTTTGGCCGATCTGACTAAACAAATCTCTTTCTAATCTAAACCGGAAGAGGGTCTTCTCCACCGATTCTCACGGTATCCACCGGAAGGATCAGGATGAGGTCAAGCCTTGTCATTTAATCCATCAAGGCCACCGGCAGCAACTTATAACAGTCATTTTGGTTTCTACACTACTGTACATAAATATTAGGAATCTAATAAAATTCTTCCTCGGTGTAATCTGTCTATAGCAGATCTAACTTTCCCTGTGCGTGCATTAACATCTTAATACAAAATTAAAAGAATATTCATTCGTATAAAATGATTGAATATAAAACTTTTGTGTCTAACAGTTTGAGTTTGAGGCGTGTGGTGTAATGGTTAGAGTCGTAGGAAAATGGACTCGTCGATACGAGTTCAAATTCTGGACGAAGCTGTTTGCATTTCACATAGTGCTAATACCCTTGGGAAAGGTATAAATCCAACTACTCTCCCTCCAGTTATAGGTAAATAGTAGGGCAGACTGGGCTCTTTAACCATGGCTAGGTAATCAGTCTAAGAGAAGGAAAACTCTGAATTCAAACCGATTATTTGTTCGTTAAGGGTTATTAAGAATAAAATAAATAAATAAATACCTATGTTGGTTGTTCTTAACGGCATGTTATTCCGCATAGGGTTATTTTATTCCTAGAGTTTAGGGAATGACATTTATTGTAGATTAATATTTACATTTTTTTCTTATTGTTTCTTAAAAGTTGTGGGGAGGTTGCACAAGGTCCTATCGAATACAAATAATTTTTAAACAGATCTATTTAGATGAGACCCTAACAGGTACTACCACTCCAGGTCAGAGTAGACATGAGAGTAATGCCAATGAAGAGATATTCTACACTTCCCAGAGCTCCAGAACTGGAGCCTCGCCATCAGATACAGATTAGTGTCATACCCAAGACACCCTTGTTGGTGGGGTCTTACCCCTCGATTCTAATTCCAACTAGAAGGGTCATCATCATCATCATTATCATCAAGTCATTTTTACAGCAGGGATTTCCATGATTCTCTCTCGCCACTCGTGCCTATCGGTCATCCCTCCTGGCAGATCCTCCCAACCCTTTTTATTATATACTAGCAACAAAAAGACGCACTCCGGGCGGTGTAAAAATTAATTTTTGAAAAATATTGCCTGAGTGAGGTGGAGTTAAAAATTCAATGTCAGAGGGGTTTTTAATAAAAAGTAAACAAAATCACCAATTTTTTTAAAGGAGTAAAAAAAATATAACAATTTGAAATGGAAACTTAGATGAGACCCTAACAGGTACTACCACTCCAGGTCAGAGTAGACCTGAGACTGATGGCAATGAAGGGATATTCTACGCTTCCCAGAGCTCCGGAACTGGAGCCTCGCCATCAGATACAGATCAGTGTCATACCCAAGACACCCCTTGTGGGTGGGGGTCTTACCCCTCGAATAAAATGTTGTATGCATCTATTAATTATTAATTAAATTTCATAAAATACATCTATAAGATGATTGAGGAGGGAGTCCACAGCGATGTTTTATCCCTGGGATCATTGGAAATTTCTGGTCTTTCAACATCGGATTTCCTCTCCCAGGGGACCAATCGGGGCTGATCAAACCCCGATTCTCCTCCCTCAACAACTGGCTTTCACTAACCTCGCCTCCTGTTGACCATAGCTTTATTGTACTGGTCATGTGACCCCCAACCAATGGCAATGGAGTTCTTCTTATATATTCTTAATTTTAATAATCAAGTTTGATCTCACTATTAGGAAGAACGGCTGTGGTAAGTTTGTTTTCTTTCTTTTTTTCCTCTCGCGCTATTTTTAGTAACAAGAAGTTAACTAAAAAGTTTATAAATAGATAAATGAATAATCACGATTTTGTGTAAGTGTTTTAAAAAATTTTCAAAATTAGATTTTTTCATTATCTCCCCAAAAGATCGCCAATATTTGGACATACCTAGTATATCTCTATTAATAATGGAGATTTGGTCTTTATTTGTCTGTAACCGAAACTACCTAACTGGTAGCAGCACCCCACAAAAAAGCAGCTGTATGGCCACTAACCTCCTATCACACAAACCTTCCAACAGAGTTGTTGAAAGAAAAAGTAATGCAATATTTAGTTGCTATTGTTTTTTCTTCTTTTTACTTATTTATTTTTTCATTTTTATTTTTATCTATATATCTTCTTTTTTTTTTTTTTTTAGCCGAGCGGTAAAGTCTCTGACTCTGCCTGCTGGGCTCCCGGTTTCGATTTCTGTCGGAGATAAATCGTTAGTATACATCGCTGATGAGACTTGAAAAAGTTGAAACAGGCTGTACGATGTTCTACGCATCGCACATTGTTTGCCGAGGTTCGCTTGTCATGATTATCTTCTATAATTATCGAATTTTATACGATATACGCATTGTAATTGCCTTCAAGCAAAAATATAAATAATAATATATACTTTATTCAACAATGCTTCTAAAAACAAAATTTTGATTATTTAATTTTTAATACGTTAATTTATTTTTACCCTCGTGTCGGTTGGGGCTGTAAAATACACAGACTGCACCTCTGTATAAGGGTAAGACCCCAATTGTGCCAGCTGCTGACCGTGGGTGGCGACCCTTGATGCTTAAGGATGGAATCCCGGTAGCTGAGCAGTCAATAATTCCACTTTGGTCCTCAGGCGTCGGAGAGGCCCCTTCCAATTAATCAGCTTGTCACGTCAAGCCCTAGCACCTATAGGATAGTGCTAACCATTTTGACATTTATTGCAAACTCCCAACCCTTTTTATCATATATGTGCTAGAAAGCGATGGCCGAGGGTCTCAGTGTCCTGGGTATGACGTTAAGCTGTATCTAATGATGAAGTTCCAATTTTGGAGCTCTGGGGAGTGTGGAGTACCGTTTCATCACTAACCCGGAGTGGTAGTATCTGTTAGGGTCCCATCTATGGGGTAAATAGAAAAAGATGAGTTTTAAAAAATGTGTTTAAAATAAATGAGGTATAAAATAACCCTACAGGGGTTGACATGCCGTAAAATCAATAAAAAGAAACAAAGAATTTATTTCTATAAAAATATCCATGTCCTTAATTTTTCGGAACCTGTGAAAATATTAATATTCTTAATTTCTTTTATGCAGATACACGAATTTCATATCTAAGGGAAATAACTGTGTAATGAAAAACTAAGTTACTTCCCTTGCATTGCTATTATTTTTAATAGTGTTTCTTTTTCGATGGGTTAATTGGTGCATATTGCATTCATGCGTCCTAGCTTCCTTCCCTAAAAAACGCTAAGCACTGCCTGCTGAAAAATGGAACTGTGCTAGTTATGAAGCACTTTGCTATTTGAAGGCGTTTTTATTTCAAACAGAGTCGTATTTATTTAAAAAATATTATAATATATATATATATTATTTTATATTACAAATCATTATAATTATATCTTATTATAATGGAGATTGTGTGTTTTTCAGTCTGTAACCGAAACTATATTCCTACTCAAGTCACAATTCTCTTAGTTATTGACATCACATTCTCCATGATTTTATTTTTATCTAAACCTCAATTATTAATAAAATTGTCTTACATTATTAATACTGTTAACTATGTCTACATACTGACAACATGCAATTATATTTATATATACAACAAAATAGCGGTTTACAGTGTGAACGGGAAGGCTAATTTGCATATTAATATTAAAAAACGAATTTAATAAATATGTGCTTAGTATTATTGATTTCTAACTGTTTGGTTTTATTTTAATGAATATAAGCAAAAATCTCTTCAATGAATCTTAAATGAAATCCATTAACAAGATAAAATAACTGTCATTTTATTCTTTACTTCCTCTATAACTAAATACTTAAATTAGAAAAAATAACAATGAAAGACGAGAGTGATGGAAGAGTAAGTTTCAGTTGTTCCATTTTTTATTATACTCCCTCTGTTTCAAATCTTTTTATCTGTATTCTTATTTAGTTTCATTAGCCTTTCTAATTTAATACAATATTTTATTACATTAAAACTTAAATACTTGCACCCGGAGGGTGCATATATTTGCTAGTTATTATAATATATATAGTTATTTTATGATATAAAAACTTTGGGTTATTTCCTATAAGTCTAACATAATCAAAGGGGAACCACTCGAGTGATAAATTATTTATTTTACCATTAAACTAACCCTAACCCGTAACCCTACCCCCCGTCTTCTTTTTTCCTAGTAGATCAATAAATAAATAATTTATCAGCCAAGAGTGGTTCCCCTTTGTTTATGTTAGATTTATAGGAAATAACCAAAACTTGGTTGAATTTATTTTTAAAAAAATATGTGACAGTTGTTTTGAATTGAAATAAAATGAAAATACAGAAAAAAAATATATTTTAAAGTGGGTAGAAGGGGTAAAATATTTACATTTACTTGTAAATAAAAAAAGCCCTGGGGGGTGACAGTAAAATATTGCTTTCTTATCACATTAACTTTTTGATTTTAACACCTTCAAACTACTAAAAATGATATTTAAAAAAATTACATTAAAACGCTGAAGGCTTTTTAATGTAATTTTTTTTTTTCCACAAGAAAAATATATCATAAAGAGGGGGAGGTAAAATATCTACAATTACTTGTCGATAAAAAAATTGGGGAGGGGGGGGTAAAGTATCATATTAACTTGTTGGTAAAAACGCCTTCAAACAGCTAAGTGGTTCATAATTAGGACGGTACTATTTTTCAGTAGGCACTGCTTAGCGTTTTTGGGGGGCAGGAGTCCACGATGCATGAATTGCGATATACACCGGTAATCAGTTACCTACAAATATGTGTGTGTGTCATTATATTGAGAACAATAGCACTTGGGTAATCTGAACATTAGCTACATAAATGAGAGTAACCTCCCCTTGTTTATTTCACTTTGAGGAAGCCATATGTCTTGGTCGGCCATTTTCATTTCACCATTAATCTACACTGAAAATACGAATTTGTTCGAATCAATACAACTGCATGTTTTAAAAATCGGTAACTGAAGGCAGAATATGGCAAACTACATTTACCTGGACGGGTTCAATGATAGGGTGACAGGGTCAAATTACAGCAGGTCTTTTTGTCCTTACCTATGAAGAACTGTGAAGATTTCCACTAACAAATTGATTTTTGTTTAATTATTTTATTATATCACTTAATCAGTAAAAATCAATTAGTAAATTTTGTGGATTTCTTAATCTTAATACATATTAAATATATTAAATTATATTAAGGTGTATACGAGATTTCAAATATGAATGACGTCTATTTTAGGAGCTATAAGTTGACATGTACATACCACACATTCCTTTATGTATATAGAGGAGTGATTGAAAAATGTGAATACCCTTATGGGAGTAGCTTTTTGACATGATTGCAAACAGTTTCTACATATTCACTAGATGATTAAAATTTTTTTTTTTTTTTTTTAATAATCTTGATATTTCTATGGTTGGTTGGCTGTTTTTCTTTATGGCATATCAACTCTTTTTGGGTCATTTAATGCTGAGGTAAGTCATTTTAATAAACAAAAGACAGTAAACCCATATCATAAAAAGCGTTTTTAATTGTGCTTGTGCATTATTTGAAATTAATTTAATTGTTATTAAGAACACATTTTATGATATTTCCATGTTAAAACATGCTGTTGTATTGATTCGAACAAATTCGTATTTTCAGTGTAGATTTACAGTGAAATGAAAATGGCCGACCAAAACATATGGCTTCCTCAAAGTGAAATAAATAAGGGGAGGTTACTCTCATTTATGTAGCTAATGTTCAGATTACGCAAAAGACTTTGCTTAACATTTTGTATCCCATGATTCTGCTCCAAAAAGATGGTTGGTTGGAGCTCAAACATAGTGTAATTCCACTGTTCCAAAAGTTAACTATCGGCCAGTCAGTCTTTCAAGTTGCATTGCTAAGTTGATGGAGTCCTGCATCAGAGAGGGACTTTGGAATTTCTGGAACTTTCACAGTCTTATCCGACCATCCCAGTTTGGATTTGTCCCAAACTCTAGCTGTTGTGATCAACTTGTAGAGTTCCTAGAAGACATCACCCGGATCACTGATGGGGGCTCATGGGTAGATGTTGTCTACCTTGACTTTGCTAAGGCCTTCAACTCTGTGCCGCACAAAAGACTTTTGGCAAAACTCTCTGCAATGGGTGTGAAGGATGATCTTCTTAACTGGTTAAAGTCCTTCATACTCAACCGGAGAGAGAGGTGGTTACAGTTCTTGGGCAACACTCCTCACCATATGAGATGTCATCTGGGGTACCACAGGGATCTGTTCTTGGCCCCCTTTTGTTTGTTGCATATATCAATGATATAGATGCTAACTTAAGGAATACCATAGTCCTGAAATATGCCGATGACATCAAGCTGTACCTTGAGGTAAAAAAGACAGATCCTGAACGCTGCAGATCTTTACTACAGTCAGACCTGGACACAGTGCAACAATGGATCACTGACTGGCAACTGAAGCTGGCTGTGGACAAATGCACCACCATGCATTTTGGGAGGAAAAACCCATCATACATATACTTCCTCACAACACTAATATCAAGAAATCTTCTTGTGAACGTGATCTGGGTATTACTGTCAGCAGTGATTTACGTTGGACGAAACACGTCTCTAAAATTGTCAAAATAGGCCTAGGGTGTCCTGGCGTCACTCAGCAAGACCTTTGTCAGCGCTCACTGGCTATCTATTTAAAGCTGTACAAAGCTATGGTGCGGCCACACTTGGAATCTGCATCCCCAGTCTGGAACCCCTATCTTGCTCAGAATATTAACCTCCCAGAAACTGTACAGAGACGTGCAACCAAACGAATACCCTCCATCAGGCATCTACCATACTCTGAACATCTTGCTGCTCTGGGAATGGATTTGTTGAAACTTCGGCGTCTGGCAACTGATCTGGTAAATGCTCATAAGGTCATTAATCATCTTAACAACAGAAACCTTGACACCTTTTTGATCTCCATCTTTCTAACACACGTGGGGGGCATGCCTACAAAGTCAGAAAACAGCACTGCTCACATGACTTTCGGAAACATTTCTTCACGCTCAGAATTGCAGAGGCATGGAATAAGCTGCCTGCGTCCATTGTAGGCTACCGAAACACTGAATCTTTCAAAGCCTCCATGCTTCCTGTAGTCCGCCGACACTATACCTGATGCCCCTCTCCACACACACACGCACATAAACATGCATATTACTACTGTAAACTGTTCATGTTCCTGACACTAATACATTATTCTGTGTACTTGACATGAGACTTTGATGAGTTGTGGTGCATCTGAGCACTGTACACAATAAATTTCATTCATTACACATCTTACTGCAATCAATTATGATATTTACAGTAATTACAACTTACTAGTACAAAATAAAAAACACCCGTCTCATTTCTTCTTCCTCCTTTTCTATAGCAGTCCTCCCAAAACTCAGGACCTTCATAATTTCGTTACAATAATGCATTAATAACAGACTTTGTTTCTTAACAACACATTGCCCAAATGAAAATAAGTAACTGTTTTGATTTGAAAAAAAAAAAAAACTGTAAATGTGCTGATTGAGAGTGCAGTCTGCATGTGGGCCACACCTATGTTTGCTGAGGGCTACATGCAACCTGTGGGTCACATATTTGATGAAATATCTTGGAATACCAAGTGCCATTGACTTCCTGCCTGCTTTACCCTAACTTATATATATATATATATATATATTATATATATATATATATATATATATAACAAAGATAAGTATTATTAGTGTTATTCGGACTATTGTCCCCATCTTCATTGTTATTTGTACAACGTTTCGGCCGATATACCCACCAGCCTTCTTCAGGTATTTCTTGTCAGACTCGGGAACCTTGTCGAACTCGGGAACTTTCTTGTCATATTCGGGAGCCATCACGGAACTTTGAACCTAACCCTTTATTTATTCCACGGGGGTATCCTGTTCTCCTTCCGCTAACCATAGCTGGGGTAGGAGTTGTGCTAACTGCTTTCACTCAGGAACCAGAGATAACTGTCACTTAGAACTGTCTTTTAACCCAACTGCCTAATCCACTCGGCCATAACAATGAAGATGGGGACAATAGTCCGAATAACACTAATCTTCAAGCCTCATCTCAAACATTCAGAGAAATAATAAACAAAGATAGTTAGATATGAACACAGAAGTAGATATATTGATATGAACACAGAGGTAGATAGATATGTAGACAACTCCAGAACACGAGCCTCACCACCAAATGTTGTTTTGTGCCAAAGCCATAGCATGGAAGTCAATGAATACGTTTTCATATGTGCCTTTACAAAAGAATACATCATAAAAGAAAATACCATAGAAATGGGAACTTCTTTTTCAAATAAAAAAAAAATTTCTTAAATACAAAATAGAAGTCAGAATGAAAAATTAAAAAAAAGCTTTATTTGAAAAATAATACAAAATTCTTCGGTAAAAAAGGTATAACTCCCCAAAATTCCCATCATAGTAACAGACACATTATTTTCTTAAGACTAAATGTAAAAAATACTACACAACAATTGTTGGTGAATTTTTACAAAGGTTTTATTAGTACAAGCCATTTATTTATGCGTATGAGAGTATGTCTGTATATATATGTGTGTGTGTGTGTGTGTGACTACATTCCCTTGGTTGTAGTATACAACATGCCATATTTCTTTATAATAAGGGGTCCCTTACTACCCCTGGGCCCTATCACCATTATCAGACTATTCCTCCCGGTGGAATGGGGGAGGTGCTGCACCAAGGTTGAAATCCCTAAGAGGAGGCTCATCTTGTCTAAGGATAGGAGCATAGCTGAGAGAATTGAACATGCTCCAATGCCACTTCAAAGGTTAGAGGGGGTTATAGGTGTATTTTTGTATGCCTGCATGAGCATATATATATATATATATATATATATATATATATATATCTGTTTTAAAACATTTTGGGATGAAACAAAGAAATCACAGTGCTCAACCACAAATTTATAGGAGCTTTATTTATTTGTTGAATTTTTTAAATATAATTGTTTTCCATAAGCAACTACCCAGGTTTCAAGCTATATTGCTATCATCAGGTTGCTAATAATTCTTCTGGTATTTATGCGAAGACATTTCTTGCTGTTATGTTTTTGGACCGAAAATTACGTCGGTTGATTATTGTGGACGCTCTTTATGATTTAGATTTTATTTTTGAATTTTTCAATTTCTGCATTTTTTTTTAAAAATGCTCATAAAGTTATCTCCCTTGAATCCTTTGAAAATTTGTTCTTAATTGGAATTATTTTAATCAACTTCATATGTTAAAAGACGTATGTCTTTTCAAATTTTCGGATGGTAAAAGAAATGTCTTCGCATAAACACCAGAAGAATTATTAGCAACCTGATGATGGTGAAATAACCTGAAACCTGGGTAGTTGCTTATGGAAAACAATTATATTTTTTAAAATTCAACAAATAAATAAATATATATATGTATATATATATATATATATTCTCTCAAATAAAGGTTTTGCAATAAAAAAACATGTATCTTTGAAAGTCTGTGTTATGCCTCAAAGATACAAGGTTAACTGACCTGAAAAAATGTAAAAGTTTTAAAATAAAATAACTGGTGCATTATATATTTTATTCATTAATATATCAACACTGAAAATTTCATTAAATTCAGTTAATTCCTTAATCTTTTGGATTTTTTTTTCTTTCGTCAAAGTTACATACAATGGTGGAATTTAGGTCTGTTAAGTTCGATTTAACCAAAAAAAAAAAAAAAAAATTCTTAACTGGAATCAAAATTAATCCCATACTACATTGAGCAAGTCTTTTATCTTTGAGGTTCAGGTTAACGAGCTTAATTCTTTTGGTTTGTCTTAATGAAACAGAATGAATAAAATAAAAAAAAATTTGATGAGAGAAATATCAAGAAAAGTTACTTAAAGCTGCTTTGGGGATTTTTTTTTTGGTGGGGGGTTAAATTCACATCCGGGTGAATGACATACTCATTGTAACTCCTTTGCAGGTGGCAGTCTGAAAAAAAAAAAAAAAAAAAAAATTAAAATCAAAATTAAATTTAAATTTTTTTAAAATAGGATAAATAATTTTGAATGTAAACAAAAATACATCTTTAAAACTCCTAAAATAAATGAACACTGTAATTCACAAATTATTTTCAATTTGAAACTAAATTTGCTAAATTATTTTCTTCTTACACCTTCTCTTACTCATCTCTTTCCCCTTCTTTCTATCACTCCTTGATGTTCCTAAAATCCTTAAATTTGCTAAATTATTTTCCTCTTACCCCTTCTCTTACTCATCTCTTTCCCCTTCTTTCTATCACTCCTTGATGTTCCTAAAATCCTTAAATTTGCTAAATTATTTTCCTCTTACCCCTTCTCTTACTAATCTCTTTCCCCTTCTTTCTCTCACTCCTTGATGTTCCTAAAATCGTTTTAGTCCAGTCATGGACTGTTTACTTCTGCTAGTACAGTGATACCATAACTTATAAGGGTTCTTACAAGTTTTCAAGTTACATGCAGTCACACAGTCAATTTTTTGGTTTGTTTTGTAAGGTAAAATTTCCGGTACGAGCATAAGATGCACTAAAAACAAATTTAACCAACATTCATTTTCAAAACCTTATCAAAGAACGCAACATCAGCAGCAGAATTTGGTGAGATTTGTGAAACTGAAATTTGCCTTTCAAGATATCGTCAATGTTTGGTTTGGAATTGCTACAGCCAATCAAGAGAATTGCTTTCAAATGTTTATCAGTCAATTTTGTTTGATGGTGTAGCAAGATTGCATTGAGCGAGAACTACTATATTAGAAAAGGAGGAAGAAGGAAATAAGTGAGAGAGTAAAAGTTTAAAAAATAGTGATGAGCAAAACAGGATGAACGATGGTTTGAACGAGAATTGAGTGTCAAGCGGAAGTCGGGTGTTGACCGCAATCGGAAGTTTCAGGTGTTGACCAGAAGTCACGTGGTGACGTGGAACAACAAAGAAAGGTATCGGCCTCTTTTTGCTTTCGGACGTCGTAGGGTACGGACCTGACCTGACCTTGGGTCCCTTATGGGATCACAGTAATCTAGAAGTATAGTTCTCTCTCTCTCTCTCTGCCTTTCCTCCTCTCCGATACAGCACACGAGACGAGCACGAAATAAAGGCTAGCAGTTGTAACTACATATTTCTCGCGTTGTAATTTTTATCAACACCATTTTAGCACTGTGAATTTGGAGGCACGTGGACAAGACCCGCTATACAATATACACCGCCATGTTACAGTTATCGTTTTAGTGCCCGGAAAAAAGGGACAACGTTACAGATGGGCTGATTGCATAGTCAAGTAAGCTTAACATGATATTTAAAATTAAATGGTATCAGAAGTCTCGTTTGGTTTGGTTTGGTTTATTAATTTTAACAGCACATCAACCCGTCCAGGGTTATATCATGCCTAGCGGTTGGGGTGTTATATATATGAATACACAATATGTATACTTTTAGTAATTGGTTTTAACAATGTGTTAGCATTATTGGGAATCATATTGTATGACATTGATTTGTTTCATGTCTATATTCTATGGTATAATTTTATTTCCCTTAAAAAGGAGAAAATATCCCCAATATTAACATTTTCAAATAGATCCTTCATATTGTTTGCTTTAAAATAATGTTTTCTGATGTGAGCAAAAAATCTGCATTCCATCAATAAGTGTTTGACTGTCAGGGGTGTTTGACATGTTTCACATTGTGGTTGTTGTTCTTGTTTGAGTATATAAGAGTGTGTTAGTTTTGTATGACCAATGCATAATCGGGACATAATGACTTGTTCCTTTCTAGACTTCCTTAAAGTTGGTCTGCAGCCTCCCAATGTCGGTTTGATTAGGAAGAGTTTATTGTGGATACAGTTATTCCAGTGTTGCTGCCATTTTGTATGAAGGAATCTATTAATTTTAGGTTTCAAGTCAGTATATGGTATCTGGAACTTGTCAGGGATTAAATCTAGAGCCGATTTAGCTGCATTGTCGCTGGCCTGATAAAATGCCTTCGAGGGCCGGTGCTGGCCCGTAGTTTGGTGACCCCATGTCTAAACTAATGTGTTTTATGCCATTACAGAGAAATATCAACTTTGTTTCACCACTCGGACCATTTATTTATCTTTCATTTTCTTTTTGAATTTGTAAATCTAAATTCTGTAGATTTAGTGATATTTTGCAGCAACATGGCTTTCAAGTGATTATTGAGCATTCTTAAAAACTCCAGTGTCCTAGAATTAATATTTTGACTTATTCTATTGTGAATCATTTATTACTAGCAACATATAGATAAAAAGATACAGAAAATCTATACTCCCCCCACCCCACCCACCCGGAAGAATCTTTTAGAAATTATTTAATACTTACATTATACATTGTATCACCTTTGACTTCTCGGATAATATCGATAGATGACTCACTCCATTCAGTACAAGTTTCTTTAATTTTTGTGTCACTTAGCTTTTCAGTCACCATCTAAAAAAAATAAAAAAATAAATAAAATGAAATAAAAATTTTAAAAAAGAAATAAAATAAATTAAAAAAAAAAAAAAAGATGAATGAAATAATAAAAAGAAAAGAAAAAAGAAATAAGATAAAAATAAAAAATGAATAAATAAAAAAAATAAAGATAAATAAAAGATAAAATAAATTTAAAAAAAAGAAAAAAAAAGAAATAAATAAAAAGAAAAAAGAAAAGAAATTAAAATAAATAAAATTTAAAAAAAGAAAAATAAATAAAAATAGAAAAAAAAAAGAAAAAAAGAAAAGTGAATAAAAAGAAAATAAAGAAAAAATAAAGAAAAGAAAAAAAAAATTTTAAAAAAAAAAAAAGAAAAGTAAAGAAAAAAAAGAAAAAGAAATAAAAGAAAAAAAGAAAAAGAAAGAAATTAAAAAAAAAAAAAAAAGAAAAAAAAAAAAATAAAGAAAAATAAAAAGAAAAAATAAAGAAATAAATAAGAAATAAAAAAATTTTAAAAATAAATAAAGAAAAAGGAAATAAAAAGAAAAAGGAAATAAAAAGAAAAAGAAAGAAAAAGAAAGAAAAAGAAAAAAGAAAGAAAATCAATAAATAAACAAACAATAGATAGTAAATAAATAAATAAATAAAAAGGTAGATAAATAAAAATAAATAAATAAAAAATAATTATATATATACATACATACATATTTTAAAATGTTATAATAATGGAGATTCGGTGTCTGTCTATTATTGAAACCAAGTCCCTGCTTACATCACAATATCCTCAGAAATTACGCAAGTTTATCAATGGGTATTTAATTTATAGGCAAAATCATTAACACTTAGAATAGATTTTATTTATTAATGATGTTTATGAAATTCTGAGTTATATTTGCCTTAAAACAGCCCATGTTATTAGTGCATTTAAAATCCTGCAATGTGTCTTATATATCACTAAGAAAAAAAAGGTTTACATAATATATGGCGTGGATTAATTTGCATACTGGTTTTAACAGATCCGGATTTAATAATTAATTACTTGGTTTAATGATCTAATATTGTTTTATTCTCCAATGTATTAAAATCAATCCTATGAATGATTTTAGACAGAAACCAATTAAAATAATCAAAATAAGTGTAATCTTTTTATATGCGTTCTTATTTAATTTTGTTAGTCTTTCTAATTTAAAATATTTGATTACATTAAAACTTAAATAATTATGTCTGGAGGATGCATGTAACAGTTATTGTTACATAATTATTAGATACCTAATATTTATGTGCAATAGTGTAGAAATCAAAATGGCTGTCATAAGTTACAGCCCACGGCCTTGAAGGATGAGTGACAAGGCTTGACCTCAGTCCTAACCTTACGGTGGATACCGTGAGAATCGGTGGATACCGTGAGAATCGGTGGATACCGTGAGAATCTTCCGGTTTAGATTAGAAATAGATTTTAGTCAGTTGGCAAGAAACCACAACGGTGGGGAGTCATGTTATACACGCTCCAACTCACTCTTCGCAGATTGTCTGGTTGGGGATTTAAAAATAAAGTAAGATCAAAGCAAATTGGAGTCTTGTGTTATTACCTCTAAAAACTAACAATGACACAGGGCTTCTGATAAAGAGAAATCCCCAATAGAAGACCAGACCCGAAGTCCCCAAGAAAGTCCAGACCTTAGAAGATTCCAGACCAAGACAAGATGTTATAAGATTCCAAAGACGGCCAGTAGAATAGAGTAAGAAAGTAAGTAATGAGAAGGGTATGCAACATTATTCTACAAAATTCTTCCACAAAAGAGATGGGGGTCGGCCTGATATATCTCGGATTAGAAATAACAAAATATTCATCACTTTGCATTTTGGTTATTATTCCTTATTTGACACTTTTTGCACACCAAAAAAGTTTCCCAACATCTATCAAATACACATACACACATTTACAAAGAGTGTCATAAAAGTATCGAGATTGAGGCTGTTTTCATCAAGATAGAAATGAACAATGAACTGAATGTTAATTTTTTTCAGAATACAAGGTGTGTAAAAAAGGACAAAATATCAGAGTTGGCAAGGGCCAATATCGAACCAGGAACTTTGCGCTTTTTCTACTGACTGAGCTAAACCAGCCCTAACAGTCTCCTTGGTCTAGCGCTAGTGAAAAGGGGATAGACTCCCTGGCTGGCTGGTCGATACCGACTTTAGGCCACCCCAATGACTTTACTTTTACTTATCATTATTGTAATTCGAGTCGTTCAACTCAGTTATAATGAAGTAAACATCAGTTTTTGTACTTTTCTTTTGAAAGTAGGCAAATAATTTTTTACCTTGAATTGTCGACCCAAATGATCAGTAGATTTTTAATTGCAAATTTGGATTTTTTTTGTTTGCTCTTCCCTTTTATATTTAAAAACAAAATTAATCTTTAATTAAAAAAAAAAAAAATTAATTTTTAAAATTAATTTTAATTTTTTTTTTACAATTTTAATTTTTTTTTTTTAATTTTTTTTTTTTTTTTTTTCAAAATTTTCTAATTGTAGGAGTCCTTGGTTTTTAGCTGGTTCAGTAAGAATATATGATAAATTAAAAAGTTATCAGGTATAAGAATATTTCAGCCTCTTAGCTTTTTCAAATCTGATTTAAAATTCCACATTTCCCTCTCAATATTTAATTTGACTTTTCTAATTATTGAGAGACTTTCAAGATTGAGAGACTTACCTTGAATGGTCGACCCAAAAGATCAGTAGATTCGTAAGGTTCACCAATAGTAAATTCAAAAGTTTTGGTAATAATTGGTTCAGTGGTTGTTTTAACATCCATGAACCATTTCTCACCATCTTGTTTGATTTCCCAGATGATTTTCATCTTGAGAGTTTTCTCAGCCATATCTTCTGGCATACCTTTAATGAAAAAAATAAATAATCAAATTGAATTATTTCAAAAGTTTAATCAACAATATTACACTCCATGTGTTATATACCCACACATGTTGCTGGTATGTAAACAATGTTCTTATGTGATAGGGAGAGTGAGAGAGATACACAGAGTATCAGAGAGATGAGATGCAAAAGGGGGTGTAGCGTTAGTTTCGTATTTGCCTGGTTGTCTGCCGGTTTAGTTTGCTGGTGCCCGCTAGGGGCTATAATTTTTAAGCGCCGGGTTCAAACCCTTCTGTCTCTTTTTTCCTGTTCCAGTAACCACGAGACACATGGGGTAGATTTTGGTTTACCCCTTCTCGTTGGGGCTTCGCTCCTCCCCTTACATTACTGTAAGTGAATTATACAGCATGGACTATTCTTAGTCTCATGTCTGTACTTTTATGTATATCTTGTACCATTCATGAATGTGTCTTTATCTTTCTACATGTAACTTTGTTATACCTATGTATTATGTATCTTGTTATATCCATGTGCTGTATACGTATTAAATGTTTTGTCTGTCAACTCTGTCGGAGTTTTGTATCCAAGTATATATAACTTTGAACCTTTCTTACAGGGGAAAAAAAGGGAAAGAAAAAAAGGAAAAAAAAGGGGGAAAAAAAGAAAAAAAAAAAGAAAAGGAAAAGGAAAAAGAAAAAAGGGGGAAAAAAAAAAAAAAAAAAGAAAAAAAGGAAAAGGAAAAGGAAAAAAGGAGAAAAAAGGGGTGGAAGAAAAAAGAAAAAAAAGGGAAGAAAAAAAAAGAAAAAAAAAGAAAAAAAAGGAAAAAAAAGAGAAAAAAAAAAAAAGGAATGTGTAAATGTTGGCACTTTTTAATTTCAACTAAAAATCTTTGATATATTTTCAAATAATTTAAAATGTTATTTCATATTTCCAAATAATTTATTTTTTTCATTTTCACATAATAAAATATTTTGTTTTTTTTTGTGCAATTTATTTGTGTAAATTGTTAATATTTACATCTCATTTTTTTGTGTAAATTCTTTTTATTTTCAAATAATTTAAAACATTATTCATTATAAAACGTCTTTTCTAATATACAAATAAATTAGACAAACTTTGAAAAAAAAAATGGAGGGTGGAAAAATGGTACCAGGAAGATATTGATATTAACTATAATAAAATATATAATCTATTCAGTGGACCAATAAAAATGGTACCAGGAAGATATTGATATTAACTATAATAAAAATATATAATCTATTAGTGGACCAATAAAAATGGTACCAGGAAGATATTGATATTAACTAGTGGACCAATAAAATGGTACTATAATAAATATATAATCTATTCAGTGGACCATAAAATGGTAAATATTGATATTAACTACCAATAAATAAAAGATATTGATATTAACTATAATAAAATATATAATCTATTCAGTGGACCAATAAAAATGGTACCGGAAGATATTGATATTAACTATAATAAAATATATAATCTATTCAGTGGACCAATAAAAATGTACCAGGAAGATATTGATATTAACTATAATAAAATATATAATCTATTCAGTGGACAAATAAAAATGGTACAGGAAGATATTGATTTAACTATAATAAAATTATAATCTATTGGACCAATAAAATGGTACCAGGAAGATATTGAATTAACTATAATAAAATATATAATCTATTCAGTGGACCAATAAAATGGTAATTAACTATAATAAAATGTGGACCATAAAAATGGTACCAGGAAGATATTGATATTAACTATAATAAAATATATAATCTATTCAGTGGACAATAAAATGGTACCAGGAAGATATTGATATTAACTATAATAAAATATATAATCTATTCAGTGGACCAATAAAAAATGGTACCAGAAGATATTGAATTAACTATAATAAATATATAATCTATTCAGTGGACAATAAAAATGGTACCAGGAATATTGATATTAACTATAATAAAAATATATAATCTATTCACCAATAAAAAGGTACCAGGAAGATATTGATATTAACTATAATAAATATAATAATCTATTCAGTGACCAATAAAAATGGTACGGAAGATATTGATATTAACTATAATAAATATATAATCTATTCAGTGACCAATAAAATGGTACCAGAAGATATGATATTAACTATAATAAATATATATCTATTCAGTGACCAATAAAATGTACAGGAAGATATTGATATTAACTTATAAAAAATAATCTATTCAGTGGACCAATAAAAATGGTACCAGGAGATATTGATATTAACTATAAAAAATATATAATCTATAGTGGACCAATAATGGTAAGAAGATATTGATATTAACTATAATAAAATATATAATCTATTCAGTGGACCAATAAAAATGGTACCAGGAAGATATTGATATTAACTATAATAAAAATATAATCTATTCAGTGGACCAATAAAAATGGTACCAGGAAGATATTGATATTACTATAATAAATATATAATCTATTCAGTGGACAATAAAAATGGTACCGAAAGATATTGATATTAACTATAATAAAATATAATCTATTCTGGACCAATAAATGGTACCAGGAAGATATTGATATAACTATAATAAAAATATATAATCTATTCAGTGGACCAATAAAAATGGTACCAGAAGATATTGATATTAACTATAATAAAATATATAATCTATTCAGTGACAATAAAAAGGTACCAGGAAGATATTGATATTAACTATATAAATATATAATCTATTCAGTGGACCAATAAAAATGGTACCAGGAAGATATTGATATTAACTATAATAAAATATATAATTTATTCAGTGGACCAATAAAATGGTACCAGAAGATATTGATATAACTATAAATAAATATAACATTTATTAGTGGACCAATAAATGGTACCAGGAAGATATTGATATTAACTATATAAAATATATAATCTATCAGTGGACAATAAAAATGGTACCAGGAAGATATTGATTATTAACTATATAAAATATATTAATCTATCAGTGGACCAATAAAATGGTACCAGGAAAGATATTGATATTAACTATAATAAAAATATATAATCTATTCAGTGCCAATAAAATGTACCAGGAAGATATGAATACTATAATAAAATATATAATCTATTCAGTGGACAATAAAAATGGTACCAGGAATATTGATATTAACTATAATAAAATATATAATCTATTCAGTGGACCAATTAAAATGGTACCAGGAAGAATATGATATTAACTAATAAAATATTAACTATTTCAGTGGACCAATAAAAATGGTACCAGAAAGAATATTGATATTAACTATAATAAAATATATAATTATTCGTGGACTCAATAAAATGGTACCAGGAAGATGGATTTAACTATAATAAAGATATATAATCTATTCAGTGGACCAAAAAATGGTACAGGAAGAGATTTGATCATTAACCATAATAAAATATATAATCTATTCAGTGAACCAATAAAAACTTCATTTAAACAGATAACAGCATAAATTGATTTTAAAGTGTTTTAGAAATAGACAAAAAATGTTTCTATGATTATCTTAAATATTAACAATAGAATTCATTTCAAATATTTGTTCTATATTGTACAAAACGGAAATAGGAATTTCCGGTTAAATTAAACAAAGCAAAGAAAAGACAACGAAAAGAAAAAAGAAAAATATGAAAATATATATCTAAAAAAGGGAAAACAAACCAAGGTTTTTCGGTCAAGGAAGCAGATAAACAAACGTCCGTTATCAGATCAAAAGATAAAGATGCGTGGCGGGTCGTCAATAAAAAGCCAGAGGGTCGAGCCGACAGCGGGGCAGACCACAGAGGAAGTCAGTCAGACAGGAGACCGTGGAACGAAGAAACAAGTGGAGTGACCGCACCTCACGGTCACAGCCGATGGGCTGTAAGCCGTCACGTAGCCACCCTCCACATCACCAACGCTAGCCATCCACACAGAAGTAGTGTTGCATACTTCTTTCCTTACTTTCTTATTTCTATTCTTCTAGCGTCTCTTCTAGCGTCTGGACTTCGTCTTGGGGACTTCGTGTCTGGTCTCCCATTGGGGATTTCTCTTTATCAGAAGCCCAGTGTCATTGGTAGTTTTTAGATAAAACACAAGACTTCGATTTACTTAGATCATATTTTATTCTGAATCCCCACCAGACTACCTGCGCAGATTGAGTCGGCATACAAGACTACCACCGTGGTGATCTTGGCCGATCTAACTAAACAAATCTCTTTCTAATCTAAACCGGAAGAGGGTCTTCTCCACCGTTTCTCACTGTACCACAGAAGAAGGATAGGCTGAGGTCAAGCTCATTGCACATCCTTCAAGGTCCAGCGGGCTGAACTCTATACAGTCAATTTGGTCTTGTTCTACACAGTCTGTACACTGAAATATATTGAGGAATCTAATAATTATGTAACAGTAGAGTAGTAGTAGTCATTGTCAACCTCGTCATTTCATTGTTAACATTTCAGTAACGGCTAAAGCACCCACGTACAGCCAAGAATGAAATAAAGTCAACTCCGACTATACCCATGTGTTGTAGATTTCCATTAAGCAAACTACTAACAATCACATCGCTTTGGGTACAGTGAAAACCCCAGTACTACAGTACACGATTTAGAGTAGCGAAGAGGCGCTACATAAGCATTACTTCTTTCTTCATCGGCCATTTTTGATGCCTAGTTTCTTGCGTGTTTCTTCTTTCTATTTCTTCTCGCCATGTTGGATTCTATCTTGTTGTTGGTTCTTCATCCCTTGGACCAGCTTCTAACTAATCCATGCCATACAACCAACAACGCCATGTTACTTTTTTTCCAACTTTATTCTTAACTAAGTTTCTTAATATCTAACACAGCGCGCGCAGTTGAGTTTCCAGCTAAGGCAAGAGACATCTCTCTCCGCCAACATCCTGCCTGGAACTGACGATCTCACGGGACTTCACATGATTTGCGGTTTTCCCGCCTCTGGGTCAAAGTTCCTAAACGGTCTGTAACTTTCCATTTGGGCGCTTATATTTCCACTACACAACGTTGTCAATGATCTATGCTACCATAGATTATGCAACACGTGCAGGTAAGATGAGCAAGACATGCTGGCCACTGCAGAAGAAACAAGGATGAACTCATAAGTGATGTTCTAAGGACTCCTGCATATGGAGACACCAGTGTTGGCCAACTGGAAAAAAAAAACTTCCATTCATCAGCTCTATGCAGACACCGAGTGCCATCTGTAGGACTTACCAAGTGCAATGACCAAGAGATAGTCAAAGTATTCCTGCTGTCCAGTAAGCCTTCATGAATGTTCAATATATATATATATATACATATAAAAGGAATGACTTATCGGTAAAATATTGGGTTGGTCTTAAATATTGTTTGGTATAAGTGTTACTCAGATAAGTCAGCGTTTATAACAAATATAAAGTGCTCAATACGTAAGTAGAGCGGATTTATTATTATAGTGTGTACTATACCACAGTATAATATATATAATATATATATATTATATATTATATATATATATATACTATATATGATATTTGGCATTAACTGTTCTTGGGTAGGCCATATGCTAGCAGTATTTATCCATTTTTCCTCTGCGTATGAAGTTTTTTTTGGAGAAGTCTACAATAGTAGTAGGGTTGCCTCGGATTCTTTGCTCGGACCCCTTCTATGATTCGGCGAATGGTCAGGATCTGTGTGGTTGTAGATCAATTTCTCAAAAGCAATGGTATGATCACCAGATGGCGACACAGACTTCTTTGACATTGTCGCCGGAGTCCTACAAGGGGATTACACTAGTGCCATATATTTTTATACTATGCCTAGACTACATACTCCGAACATCACTAGATCCCATAAAAGTAAAAGGCCTCACACTAAAAATAGCAAGAAGCAGCCGATATCCCAACATACTATTACGGATGCGGACTATGCTGATGACCTAGCACTACTCGCAAATACACCTGCACAAGCCGAATCCTTGCTACACAGCCCAGAAAAGGCCGCACGAAATAAACTCTGATAAAACTGAGTTCATGTCTTTCAAAAACAAAAGCAACATCTCCACCATCGATGGCAAACTCCTAAACTCGGTAGAACAATTTAGATACTTAGGCGTAACATCTCCTCCACAGAAAACAACGTTAATGCACGCATAGGAAAGCGAGTGGCCGCTATAAATAAATTATCGGTCATATGGAAATCCAATCTCACAGACAAGTTAAAGAGACAGTTCTTCCAGACCGTTGTTGTGTCAGTGCTGCTGTATGGCTGCACCACCTGGACCCTAACGAAGTGACTAGAGAATAAACTAGATGGGAGCTGCACAAGAATGCTGCGTGTGATCCTGAACAAGACGGAAAACAGCACCTCATGAGAAAGCAAGCTGTACGGCACCTGCACATATCACCCAAACAACCGAGTAGAGATGGACAAGACATGCGGGACACTGCTGGAGAAGCAAGGACGAACTCATAAGTGATGTCATACTGAGGAAGCCAGCACATGGGCACGCCAGTGTGGGCCGACCAGCAAAGATGTACATTGATCAGCTCTGGGTGGATACTGGATGCTGCACAGAGGACCTCCGAGAATGATGAGTGATAAGGACAAATGGAGAGAGATTGTCATGGATATCCGTGCCAACAGCACGACTTGATATATATGATATATATATATATATATATATATATAGATATAATATATATATTATATAAAAAAGATCTGCAAAATGTATTATGTTATCAGAAAAAAATTTTTTTATTCTTTTTATCTTACATATGCGACACGTGTTTCTGATCTGTTGTCTTCTTCAGGCATTGAATTATATTTGGCCAGAATATGTCCGATTTTTGATAGGTTGTTGTGTGTTTCTGCAACTTTTCTATTATAATGGCTGTGTATATAACGGTTGAACGCTACGTTATTTTTTTCAATCTCCTTGCGTGCGTAGTGGCGTTGGAACCAGAACAACATTATATATACTAGCAAATATATGCACCCTCCGGGTGCAAGTATTTAAGTTTTAATGTAATAAAATATCGTATTAAATTATAAAGGCTAATGAAACTAAAATAAGAATGCAGATAAAAAGATTTGAAACAGAGGAGGGTATAATCGAAAAATAGAACAACTGAAACTTACTCTTCCATCACTCTCGTCTTTCATTGTTATTTTTTTCTAATTTAAGTATTTAGTTAAAATACGAAGTAAAGAATAAAATGACACTTATCTTTTCTTATTAATGGATTTCATTTAAGATTTATTGAAGAGATTTTTGCTTATATTCATTAAAATAAAACCAAACAGTTAGAAACCAATAATACTAAGCATATATTTATTAAAATTACATTTTTAATATCAATAATGCAAATTAGCCTTCCCATTCACACTGTAAACACGCTATTTTGTTGTATATATAAATACAATTGCATGTTATTAGTATGTAGATATGGTTAACAGTATAAATAATGTAAAACAATTTTATTATAATTGGAGGTTAAAATAAGGATAAATTCATGGTGAATGTGACGTCAATTACTAAGAGAATTGTGACTTGAGTAGTGATTTAGTTTCGGTTACAGACAGAAAAACATACAATCTCCATTATAATAAGATAGCAAATATATGCACCTCCGGGTGCAAGTATTTAAGTTTTAATGTAATAAAATATTGTATTAAATTAGAAAGGCTAATGAAACTAAATAAGAATACAGATAAAAAGATTTGAAACAGAGGGAGTATAGTAAAAGATTTGAAACAGAGGGAGTATAGTAAAAGATTAAACAGAGGGAGTATAATAAAAGATTTGAAACAACGGGGAGTATATAAAAAATGGAAACAACTGAACTTACTCTTCCATCACTCTCGTTATTTTTCTAATTTAAGTATTTAGTTAAAATAGGAAGTAAAGAATAAAATGACAGTTTATTTATTCTTGTTAATGGATTTCATTTAAGATTTTAAGATTCATTGAAGAGATTTTTGCTTATATTCATTAAGATAAACCAACAGTTAGAAATCAATAATACTAAGCACATATTTATTAAATTCGATTTTTTTAATATTAATATGCAAATTAGCCTTCCCGTTCACACTGTAAACCACTATTTTGTGTGTATATATAAATATATTGCATGTTGTCTGCATGTAGACATAGTTAACAGTATTAATAATGTTAGACAATTTTATTAATATTGAGGTTTAGATAAAATAAAATCATGGAGAATGTGATGTCAATAACTAAGAGAATTGATGACTTGAGCAGGAATGATATTGGTTTCGGTTACAGACAGAAAAACACACAATCTCCATTATAATAAGATATATATATATATAGTGGTACCTTTACTAATGAGTGTGTGTGTGCATAGTACTTTTCCTATGAAATGACACCCACACAGATAATTTACAGACAGGATATTAATTAAATCCTTTGAATAGCAAATAAATAGATAAAATGCTGAAAGAATTGGGCTATTAACTTCTGTATTGTCTCATCACATCCTCCTTATAATTTTCATATCAGAATAATTAACTATCCCTTGGAATCCTTTTTTTTTTTTTTCTTCATTCATAATGCCTCACAACTTTATCTCTGTATGAAGGAGAAAGTACTTTATATATATACTAGCAAATATATTCACCCTCCGAGTGCAAGCATTTAAGTTTTAATATAATAAAATATCATGTTAAATTAGAAAGGCTAATGAAACTGAATAAGAATTCAGATAAAAATATTTGGAACAGAGGGGGTATAATCGGAAAATAGAACAACTTTGAAATCTAACCTCTTCCATCATTTTCCATTACTCACGTCTTTCAGTGGTAAATTTTCCTAATTAAACTGTTTAGTTAAAATAGGAAGTAAAGAATAATATTACAGTTATTTCTTCTTGTTAATGGTTTTCTTTTAAGATATATCCCCGAGATTTTTGCTTATATTCAATAAGATAAAACCAAACAATTAGAAATCAATAATACTAAGCATATATTTATTAAAATCAAATTTTTAAGATCAATATGCAAATTAGCCTTCCCGTTCACACTGTAAACCGCTATTTTGTTGTGTATATAAATACAATTGCATGTTATTAGTATGTAGATATGGTCAACAGTCTTAATGATGTAAAACAATTTTACTAATAATTGAGGTTTAAATTAAAAAAAAAAAAATCTTGGAGAATGTGGTGTAAATAACAAAGGGAATTGTGACTTGTATAGTAATATAGTTTCGGTTACAGACAGACAAATCCACAATCTCCATTATAATAAGATATATATATACACACACATATATATTATATATATATATATATATATATATATATATATATATATATTTTGTGTGTGTGTGTGTGTGTGTGGAGAAAAGTAGACAAACACGGGATGTTATGGAAACTGGATGTTTATTGTCAACGATGCAACGTTTCGGCCATTTTGACCATCATCAGGACAAAAGCCCAGTTCTTGCTTCAATGAAAGGCATTTTCAGAATGGTGAAAAACAGTAGGTTGTCAGTAGAGGCAGGGGTGGCTGGTGGATTTTCTTCCCTCTAAATGGGGAGTGTTTATGTGGAGATGCAGGTGTTTGGTCAGAATGTTGGAATGGTGAGGATAGGTCAAAATGGATGAGTATGTATATGTGTGTCTGGGAGCTGGATTTGTCATTAGTTGGGTGTGTGTGTGAGTTTTAGAGGGAAGAAAATCATTGACCAAAGATTGAAAACATCCCTTACAATTTGAATTGATTGGAAAAAATTATTTTTCCAAGTTTTTTTGGGGGTTTTTTAAAATCTTATATTAAAAATTAAAAAAAAAAAAAAAAAAAAAAAACTTTAAAAATAATTTTTTCCAATCAATTCAAATTGTAAGAGGTGCTTTCAATCTTTGGTCATTTGAAGAAAAAAATTTCCAGTCCCTAATTTTGACGTCTCTAGAAAAATCAAATCCTGAAGGTCATATAAAAAAAAAAAATAAATAAATGAAAAAAATTTTTTAAATTCAATGCCCGAAAAAAGTTATTTGAAAATTTAAGTTATTTTCTTCAAACTCAAAAAATAATTTAAGTTATTCGTTATAAAATTAAGTCATTGATGAATAGTTTGCTGAAAATTGCATTAAAATCGGACAATTCCCTGTTTTTTAGTAATTGTTTCAAAATTTAAGAAAAAATTATTACCTCCCTTGACCAAAAGTGCCCATGCCTAATGCTAACTTTGCACGTCAAATTAAACCTCTCAATATACAATTCTTAACGCTAACACTTGCAACTAAATCCGATACTTGTAACGACCCAGCAGGACCATTTAGCTCCATGTGAGACAGGAAGTCGAAATGTGAGACAGGAATTCAAAATGGCAACCACGCAACAAGCCAGAACAACTGGCAATGGTGTCAAATGGGGGGGGGGGGAGAGAAATGCTGAATGGACAATCATCAGTTTGGGTTGTATAACTTGAAGAAAAATGTCAGACATTTGTATATATGTATCTTTTTTGGATTAACTCATATGCGAGTAAGCCTTAATAGGTAATAACGGACTATTTGCTCGTAAATTCCTACCATAAAATAAACTGAACCCCCATTTTATGTCCGTGTTTTTGCAATAAATGATTTATTTTTCTTGCACCCGTTATGATACAATACAAAATATATTTTATTTATCTATTTTAATATTCATTTCAATGTGCATATTCTAAAAGTTTTTATTTTGTGAGAATGGTTAGAAATGTAAAAATTGGGGACCGGGATTTTTTTTTTCTTCAAATGGTCCCTCCCCCACACACACACACACACATTCTGAATTGAAAAAAAAAAATTTCCAAGTTTCTTTAATAAAATAAACTAATCGTTATAAAATTAAGTCCACTCTGTCCCAGAAAGCCATCTATGGGTCAAATAGATCTGCTTGTTTGTTTGTTTGTTTTGTTTTACGGCATATCAACCTCAGTGGGTCATTTAATGCCGATAAAGTTTGGAAATAAATCAATTCTTAATGGATAATACAATTTATTTATAAATACATTTTTCTATTTAACCCATAGATGGGACCCTAATAGGTACTACCACTCCGGGTCAGAGTGGACCAGGGAGTAATGGTGATGAAGGGGTGCTCCACATTCCCCAAACCTCCAGAACTGGAACCTCACCATCAGATAGAGTTTAACGTCATTCCCAGGACATGTAGACCCGCAGCCACCGTCTTCTAGCGCCATATGATAAAAAGGGGTTGGGGCTTGCCATAAGGGTAATAGGGTTGGGAAAATCATATAGGTGCTAGGGCTTGACGTGACCAGCCGATTGATCGGAGGGGGCCTCTCCGACAGCCCGTCTAGCCCAAGATAGGGACAAAGTGGAGTATTGCATTGTCATGAACTGCTCATCCACCTGGGCTCTATCCTTAAGCACCACGGGTCGCCACCCACGGCCAACAGGTGGCCCCATTGGGGGAGTCTTACCCCTCTGCAGAGGTGCAGTCGGTGCATTCTAACGCCCCACCGACAGGGCGGAGATCTGTTTGAAAATTATTCATATTCGATAGAACTGTGCAAAAACAAAACAAAAAATTAAAGAAACAACTACACAGCAATGTAAATATGAACGTACAATGAATGCAATTCCCTAACCCCTAGGTATAAAATAACCAAAGACGAGTGGAAACACCATTAAAATCCATCAACCAACCAAAATATCAAGACTGATATTTCTATCGTTAGAATTAGAGACATATGACGAAAAAGAAAAATGGAATATGATCCGTTTTTTTTTGTTTTTTTTTGTTTTTTTTATACTGACGTGGAATAGGAAACCATTCAATGTGTTTATTTAAATTATAAATAATATTCACTCAGAATTTGGCAGTCTAAATAAACTGTTTACATTTCGATCACACATTTCTGTCTTACCCGTAAAGTGATATTTCTTCTCATTGGTTGGCCTACATTTGTAGCAGTGGATATCTACACAACCCGTTCGCCACGGGTCGCAAGTATGGGCTTATCCAGTGACGACCCAATTTCCTATTCAGTAATAACAAATCTGAGATCTTAGCTTGTTAACCATTACACCACGATGGGGCATCCTGTTGAGCTATATTTGTAGATTTAAATCAAATTTTATAAGATTTGATTAAAAACTGTAGTTTATATATAGAGATCTATAGGGACTGGCAAAAAGCCTAAAATGCGTTTTTGACAAAATGACTTTAGCCCCCCCCCCCAGAAAATAATTTACCAAAAATCAGGGAATTATCGGATTTTAATTAAATGTTCAGTCTTTATGTATCAATGAATGATCTTTATAATGCATTATTTATTTTATTTTAAAACTTTCTCATTTTTTTCAGGTCACTTAATTTTGACCCTTTTATGCTGGGGGGGGGGGGCGTAAAATTGTTTCGAGTTGGTCATATGTTATACTAGGGAGTAGCAAAAAAAATCGGATACTACGAGTTTTAAAAGCGAATTAAGAATAATTAAATCTATTATTTAAGGTTAAACTTTGTCTAAATCGATAAGTAGTACCATAATAACCATCATTAAAAAAGAAAAATATCATTACATATGCAATTTATTTTTAAAAGATTTAAAAGTATTTGTTTTGGTCAATTTTGTTCGCCGACGCCATTTTAGCTGTTTTTTTAGGTACCACCAATTTGACCCTGTGCAATTTACCCCCCCCCCTACATTTAACACAATGAAACTTGCAGAAAAATTAATATTTTTTTAAAAATATTTTCCATTCGAAAGAAAAAACATTAAACAAACTCCTGATGATTTAAAAAAATTTTATCAGCTTACGAAAATAATGAAAATTATGATTGAAAAACAATGTTTTCATTTTTGCACTGTTAAATCAACTGAAATTTAACGTAGCTAAAAACAAGTTACGATAAGAGGATTTTTTAAAAATTCTATGAAAAATCAATTAAAGGTCCGATTTTCACAAAATTTCCATAAATGTTTACCATTGGATGTAAATACATCTGAAATAGTTTTTTTTTTTTTTTTTTTAAATATATTAGGGGAAATATTTTTTACGAGGTCTATCACCCCCCCCCTATTTTATTTTATGAGATAAAAAAAAATGACGTGGAAAAAAATTTGGTACTTTTTCTATAAAGATAAGAGGCTGAATAACTATATCAATGAAATTGTATAACGTACCGAACTATAGTTTTTTATGAAAAATTAATGAAATCGGAAATAAAAAGTGCAAAAAAATGTCATAATATTAATATTTGAAAACTTTTTTTGCTTATGTAATTGGTATCTATTAAATTGTCCAAAAAAAAAAAAAAAAAAAAAAAATTAAATTAATTTTACGGATTTTCAATCTTTTGTGTGATTAAATATTTTTTTTTCTGCGTGAAATAAATTAAATATTCTTTTTTTCTGCGGAAAAAAATCGAATTTTTCACGGATATTTAAAAATATGAATTTTAGAATTCAGGTGAACTAAAAGTTGGTCCGATCCGTGCTCGATTAATATTTTTAAAAGAATTTGTAATTTTCATTGTTGAATATAATGTGTGATTCTTAAATATACGGAAGAGCAAAACTGACATATTTGTTTTGTTTTTATACAAAGAGACGAGACGCTTCTCGGTAACTAAAGTTTGTTTTTCTGAGCATAAAAAATATTTTATTTAACTTTTACGACCAATTAGAATAAAAATAATATATTGAATGATTGTTTTATCAGTTTTTCTCTTAGAAAAAATATTCAAATTTTCATTTTATTTTCGATTTTAAGAATTAATACTAAAACCGAAGACATTTTTTAACGTCAATTTCACTGCGAAATTTTAAGATTAATTTTTTCAAGTTTTTATTCATAGTAAATTGTAATATTAAAGTTTTTAAAGATTTTATTCATTTTAATAGAAAAAAATTGGCTAAAAAAGTTTGTCCGTTACACCCATCCGTACTTAGATGCATAACCGTAAGAGGGTAATAATATGTATTTCTTTCTGTCTAAATTGTGGTCTGAAAATTACCCTTTCGCATGTAATATGGATAGGTTTGTTTATTTTTTAAGATAACGATGTAATTTTTCCCAATTGGATAATTTGATCTTTGAATGAACTATTTTTTTTTGTAACAACCCTGTACGATATTTTTTTTACGAGATTTTTGATAAACAAAGTTCGGAAATAGATATTTCCGTTTTATTCAAGATGGCCTAAACGGTTTGGTGGTACCTACTCTTTTTCAATGGTTTTAGGCGCTTGTTTACAATTTTAACGTAACATTTGGGATGAAAAAAAAATTACCAAAAATCAGGTAATTATCCGATTTTAATGAAATTCAGTATTGATTTATCAATTAATAAATTTTATAATGCATTAGGTATTTATTTCAAAACTTTAATTTAGTATTTTTGCTATGAAAAATGAATATATAAAATTCATTTAAAATATGAAAATCCTGATGTTAAGTTTAAAATGTTATATTTTTAGATTCTAAAAATAAATATCTACTTAATGCAAACCTTATTTTTTTAGACGAAAGTAATAAGTTTTGAAGAAAAACTCGATTGAAAATGTACCCCATCCCCTTTTTAAGCAGAAAAAAAAACATCGATGTATATTTTTTTCTTTTATAAAATAATAGCCAATTAAATAATTATCGAAATGGGTAGATAGTAATGAATAGAAACAAAAAAAATTTTTATGGCTGCGCTTCTATGAGAAAATAAGTACCGAAAATCGAAAAATAAAATGTAAAAAAATAATAAATAATTAATTTTTTGGAGATTTCTTTTTTACTCATTTCGATAATTATTTAATTGGCTATTATTTTATAAAAGAAAAAAATATACATCGATGTTTTTTTTCTGCTTAAAAGGGGGAGGGAGTACATTTTCAATCGAGTTTTTCTTCAAAACTTATTATTTTGGCGCCTAAGTTTTTCATCAAGTAGATATTTATTTTTAGAATCTAAAAATATAACATTTTAAACTTAACATCAGGATTTTCATATTTTAAATGAATTTTATATATTAATTTTTTTATAGCAAAAATACCAAATTAAAGTTTTGAAATAAAATAACTGATGCATTATAAAATTCATTAATTGTTAAATCAATACTGAAAATTTAATCAAAATCGGATAATTACCTGATTTTTGGTAACAAAAAATTTTCCATCTGTAGTATCTTGAGATCTCGACCTGGCGGGATTAGGGCGAGATCATGGAAAATAGGGTTTTTACTACTAACGTGGACATACAGCCACAAGGACCTCGAATGTATATATTCCCGTAATAAACCGTTCTATAAAACGTTAAACCTGAGTTGACTTCACTACACCATCCCAAATGTTACGTTAAAATTGTAAACAAGCGCTTAAAACTATTGAAAAACAGCCAAAATGGCGGGTCGCGTCGAAATTGACCAAAACAAATAGTTTTAAATCTTTTAAAAATAAACTGCATATGTAATTATATTTTTCTTTTTTTAATGATGGTTATTATGCTACTACTTATCGATTTAGACAAAGTTTAACCTTAAATAATAGATTTAATTATTCTTAATTCGCTTTTAAAACTCGTAGTATCCGATTTTTTCTGCCAGTCCTTATAGCAGGATCTGTATTATACAGATCCTGCTAGTAGTAAAATAATACCCTACTCAAAATCTCTGGTGAGCTAAGTTCTTGGAGTCAGAAAGTTTTGTGTAGCATTTAAATAAAAGAAAGAAAAAAATGAGCTACCTACCTGCAACTTTAATGAATTCATGGAAATTTTCAGGTTCGGAATCGTCCTGTTTCCATTTTCCAACAAAACCAGCCATTATTTCTGTTAATTAATTCGGTGACTCGTTTACTGGAAGGAAAATACGAAATGCAAAGAGTTAAACTAATGTTGATTTAAAAAAAAAAGGAGAGAGAGAGAGAGAGAAATCTTATTTCTTTTACAACGTGGCAAAAACTCGCTCAACCAATACACTATCGGGATTTTTTTTAAATAAAATAAAATAAATAAATAAATAAATAAAAACATCTGTCACTTACCAAGCAAACAGCAAGGGTGGAAAAATGTGCAGTTAGTGCAACTGTTGAATGTCAAAACTGCAATGCAGCAGATCTTTTCTCTCTATATAGAAGTTGTTGTTACTAACTACGTACTGCGCAGTGGTTATTTTGACTCAACTAATACTTCTACTACAACCAATGTTAAAAACCGTTCAGTTTGCCCCGTTTGTGTCAATTGTCACGTTTCAAGTGAACATAAAAGTTAACGGATTCAGGACTTTATATACACACAGTGTTACATCCGGTTGATATTTCTTCTTTCTTCACCCTAACCCAGTTCCTGTTGTAAAGGGTTTGTTTTTTTAAGGAAAAAAAAAAAACAGACGACGTAGAATGGATTTCCCCACCAATTTATTGGTTTATATCCGGGTCAAAATTGCCGGCAAATTGTTTTTCAAGCCGGGTGTGGCGTGGTGGCCGTGAATTAAGGCCTCCATTACAAGTGGCTCATTCAGATTTATCATCACCGATTCGGCAGCCAACCGCTCCTCACCTGTTAGTTACCAAACTTTACTCATTTCTTTCTTCCACATTTTTTTTAAAATTTTTAATTTTTTGTTTGTTTATTATTATTATTAACTATCCAATAACTTTGAAGAGACATTGACCTGTTAATAATTATTACGTGACAAATGCAGAATAACGCAAAAGTGATATTATCATTAGAATTACATTTTACGTATTAAATTACAGAAACCCCTAAGTACCCTAACGCTAACACTAACCCTAAAACTAACCCCAGCACTTACTCTAACCCTAGCGTCTCAAAGGTTTCAAGTATTTTCGTGAAATGCAATGAAATGTAATGCTTTTTATACATGAGCTAATGATATTATCTCTTGCGCGCTATTCTGCATTAATACCTTTATTATTATTATTATTATTATTATTATTATTATTTACTCCTTTTGAGTTTTCACATCAGCATTAACTGATGGTCTTTCACTGGAGTCTGAGTGACAGCAAGTCTCCTCAGGTCTCCAGGACTCTTCTGAGTATTCTGGCAGATTGCAGCAGTGCAGTGTTCTGAATGGTTTCAATCCTTCCTCTGATTTCCAAACTTTCCAAACCCTTTTCTAATCCTTTTGGGACTGTTCCAAGTGCACCAACTACAATTGGTATCACCTTCACTTTCATATCCATAACTTTTTTAGTTCTCTGGCAAGGTCCAGATATTTGTCCATTTTTTCATTTTCCTTTAGCTTCACCTTGTGATCTGCTGGAACTGCAAAATCCACCAGTTGACAAGTTCTTTCTTTTTTGTTTATCAACACTAGGTCTGGTCTTCTTGCTGGGATAAGGTGATCCGTTTTATTTCAAAGTCCCAGAGAATTTTATGCGTTTCGTTCTCAAGAACAGATTCTGGTTTATGCATATACCATTTTGTTGTATGGTCAAAATTTAATTTTTTGCATAATTCCCAGTGGATCACCTTCCCAACCCAGTCGTGTCTAGTTTTGTATTCTCGTTGTGCTAGTTTGCTACATTCGCAGAGTATATGGTTAACAGTCTCATCTCTATTACCGCAAAGTCTACATTTACTATTTTGTTGGCTCTTATCAATTTTCGCTTTGATGTAGTTTGTCCTTATGGCATTATTTTGTGAAAGGTTTCAAGTATTTTCGTGAAATGTAATGCTTTTTATACATGACCTAATGACAATATCTCTTGCGCGCTATTCTGCATTAATACCTTTTTTCATTATTATTATTAACTATCCAATAACTCTGAAGAGATATTTGCTTGTTAACAATCTTACGTGACAAATGCAGAATAACACAGAAGAGATAATTATTTTACGTATAAATAGCATTAGATTTACAGTGCCGGGTTAGCTCAGTCGGTAGAGCGTTCGGCAAGAAACCACAAGGTTCCTAGTTCGATACCGGCCCTCGCCAACTCAGTGTATGAGTAGCACAGAGATCTGTGCGGTAAAGTAAGGAGCTGGTGGTAGAAGTGGCGCTCCACCTCAGACTCAAAAACAATTTCCTTGGTCTAGCGCTAGTGGAAAAGGGGATAGACTCCCTCGCTGATTGGCTGATACCGACTTTAGGCCATCTGACGACTTTACTTACTTACGGAAACTCCTGAAGTAGCCTAACCCTAACCCTTACCCTAGTGTCTCAAAGGTTTCGAGTGTTTTCGTGAATTGTAATGAAATGAAATGCTTTTTATACGTAATCTAATGATATTATCTCTTGCGCGCTATTCTGCATTAGTTCCAATGCTTTTTATACGTAATCTAATGATATTATCTCTGCGCGCTATTCTGCATTAGTTCCAATGCTTTTTATACGTAATCTAATGATATTATCTCTTGCGCGTTATTCTGCATTAGTACTTTTTATACGTAATCTAATGATATTATCTCTTGCGCGCTATTCTGCATTAGTTCCAATGCTTTTTATACGTAATCTAATGATATTATCTCTTGCGCGCGCTATTCTGCATTAGTACCAATGCTTTTTATACGTAATCTAATGATATTATCTCTTGCGCGCTATTCTGCATTAGTTCAATGCTTTTTATACGTAATCTAATGATATTATCTCTTGCGCGCTATTCTGCATTAGTTCCCAATGCTTTTTATACGTAATCTAATGATATTATCTCTTGCGCGTTATTCTGCATTAGTACCAAGGCTTTTTATATAATCTAATGATATTATCTCTTGCGCGCTATTCTGTATTAGTACCAATCCTTTTTATATGTAATCTAATGATATTATCTCTTGCGCGCTATTCTGTATTAATACCAATGCTTTTTATACGTAATCTAATGATATTATCTCTTGCGCGCTATTCTGCATTAGTACCAATGCTTTTTATACGTAATCTAATGATATTATCTCTGCGCGCTATTCTGCATTAGTACCAATCTTTTTATACGTAATCTAATGATATTATCTCTTGCGCGCTATTCTGCATTAGTACCAATGCTTTTTATACGTAATCTAATGATATTATCTCTTGCGCGCTATTCTGCATTAGTACCCCTTTTATACGTAATCTAATGATATTATCTCTTGCGCGCTATTCTGCATTAGTACAATGCTTTTTATACGTAATCTAATGATATTATCTCTTGCGCGCTATTCTGCATTAGTACCAATGCTTTTTTATACGTAATCTAATGATATTATCTCTTGCGCGCTATTCTGCATTAGTACCAATGCTTTTTATACGTAATCTAATGATATTATCTCTTGCGCGCTATTCTGCATTAGTACCAATGCTTTTTTACGTAATCTAATGATATTATCTCTTGCGCGCTATTCTGCATTAGTACCAATGCTTTTTATACGTAATCTAATGATTTTATCTCTTGCGCGCTATTCTGCATTAGTACCAATGCTTTTTATCGTAAATGATATTATCGCGCGCTATTCTGCATTAGTATGCTTTTATACGTGACTAATGATATTATCTCTTGCGCGCTATTCTGCATTAGTACCAATGCTTTTTATACGTAATCTAATGATATTATCTCTTGCGCGCTATTCTGCATTAGTACCAATGCTTTTTATACGTAATCTAATGATATTATCTCTTGCGCGCTATTCTGCATTAGTACCAATGCTTTTTAATACGCTCGTAATCTAATATGAATATAGGCCATTATAAGATTACGTATAAAAAGCGATTGACTAAATGCAGAATAGCGCGCAAGAGATAATACTCATTATGTCACGTAAAAAACATTAAGTAACTAATGCAGAATAGCCGCGCAAGAATGTAATATCATTAGGACTACATAAAAAGATGGTACAGCAAAAGCCAAAAGATAACATAACTATAAAACATTGTTACGCTCAATCGCAGAATATGCGCGCAAGAGATAAATCATTAGCGTACGGTAATAAAAGCATGTACGTACTAATGCAGAATAGCCGCGCAAGAGATAATACATAGGCCTACGGTATGATAAAAGCATTGGTACTTAATGCTGAGCATAACTGATCCGCGCAAGAGATAAATATCATTACGTCACGTATAAAAAGCATTGGTACTTAATCAGACTAGATACATTAGCCGCAAGCGATAATATCATAGGTCTACGTATAAAAAGCTATCGTACTAATGCAAGAATAGCGCTCAAAGAGATATATCATGTAGCAACGATAAAAGCGCATTTGGGTACTAATGCCAGAATAGCGCGCAAAGAATAATATCATTAGACTACGTATAAAAAGCATTGACCGCTACTAATGCAGAATAGCGCGCACAGAGACTAACTATCATTAGATTACGCTATAAAAAAGCATTGGTTACTAATCCACGCGTAAGCTTACACTGATCCCGCAGAGTAATATAGAATATCATATGGTTCACGTATAAAAAGCATTGTTACTAATCGCAGGAATAGCCGCGCAAGAACGATAAATATCATAGGCTATCGATATATAAAAGCATTGGCTATAATGGGCAGTAATAGCCGCAAGAGATAATTCATTAGTCATCGTATAAAAAGCATGTACTAATAGCCATAGAATACAGGCTATAAGAGACTAATTCCTAGCATACGTATAAAGCATTGTAACTAATGCCAGGGAAATCAGCAGCGCACTAGACGAGTAACTCATCATTAGGGGCACGTATATAAAAAGCATGTACTAATCCCCGCAGTCACATACAGGCGCATAAGAGCATGGATTTGATACATTAGGACGTATTCAAAAGCATTACGTACTAATGCAGAATAGCCGCAAGACAGATAATATCATTTAGTGTACTATAAAAAAGCATTGGCTACATGCAGAATAGCCGCAAGAATAAACATCATTAGTCTACGCTATAAAGAGCCATTCGTACTTAGATTGCAGAATATGCGCGCAAGATAAGGATCATTAGCACTTACGTATAAAAAGCATTGGCTTACTAATCGCAGAAATAGGGCGCAAGAGATTAATATCATTAGGCACTAAGCTGGATAGTAATAGCAAGAATCTAGTCGGTAAAAAAGCATTAATGCAGAATAGGGCGCGCAAGCAGGTATAATATCATTAAGAACGTATAAAAAGCATTGGTACTAATGCAGAATATAGCGCCGCAAGAGCATAATATCATTTAGGCTCCACGTATTTAAAAAGCATTCGCGTACTAGATGCAGAAGTTACGCGCAAAGAGATAATATCATTAGTTACGTATAACAAAGCATTGTCGACTAATGCAGAATATGCGCAATGAGATAATCATTAGTGGTACGTATAGAAAAGCATGGCT
Organism: Doryteuthis pealeii; assembly: GCA_023376005.1. Classification (NCBI taxonomy): domain Eukaryota; kingdom Metazoa; phylum Mollusca; class Cephalopoda; order Myopsida; family Loliginidae; genus Doryteuthis; species Doryteuthis pealeii. The sequence goes on along the minus strand of CM042161.1, from coordinate 15,751,995 downwards.
ACTAATGCAGAATATGCGCAAGAGATAATATCATTAGGCTACGCCCTATAAAATAGCATCTCAGCGTACTAATGCAGAATAGCTGCGCAAGAAATAATATCATTAGCTACGTATAAAAAGCATTCCGTACTAATGCAGAATAAGCCTCGCAAAGATAATACATTAGGCTACTATAAAAAGCATTGGTACTAATGCCAGAATATCGCCGCAGAGAAAGTTATCATTAGGCTAACGTATAGAAAAAAGCCTATTGGTACTGAGAGTGCGGAGCAAAATCATGCGCGCAAGAGATAATATCATTAGCGCTACGCGTAATAAAAAGCATTGGGTACTAATGCAGAATATGCGCGCAAAGAGATATATATCTAGGCCTCACGTATAAAAGCATTGTTACTATGCAGAAATTAGCCGCAAGAGATTAATATCATTAGGCTACGTATAAAAGCTCTGGTATAATGCAGAATAGGTCGCGCAAGAGAAATAATCATAGTGCTACGGTATAAAAAGCAGTATGTACTAAGCAGCAATTTACTCAATATCGCGCAGAGATAATATCATTAGGCCTTACGTATAAAAAAGCATGGTACTAATGCAGAAGTAAACGCGCAAGAGATAATATCATAGGCACGTATAAAAAGCATGTACTAATGCAGAATAGATCGCGCAAGAGATAATATCATTAAGGCTACGTATAAAACATTGTTACTAATGGCCAGTATATGTGCTAATACGCCCGCAAGATGATAATATCATTAGGCTACGTATAAAAAGCATATGTACTAATGCAGAAACGCGCAAGAGAATAAATTCAGTAATAGCGTTACGTATAAAAAGCATTGCTTACTAATGCAGAATATCGCGCAAGAGATCATATCATTACGCTACGTATAAAAAGCATTGTACTAATGCAGAATAGCGCGCAAAGGATAATATCATTAGTACGATATAAAAAGCAGTTAGTACTAATGTCGCAGAATATCGCGCAAGAAGAATAATATCATTAGAGTTACGTATAAAAAAGCATTGGTACTAATGCAGAATAGCGCGCAAGAGATAATATCATTAGGCTACGTATAAAAGCATTGGTACTAATGCAGATATCGCGCAAGAAGATAATATCATTAGGCTACGATAAAAAGCATTGGTACTAATGCAGCGAATATCGCGCAAGAGATAATATCATTAGGTAACGTATTAAAAGCATTTGGTACTAATGCAGTAATATCGCGCAAGAGAATAATATCATTAGGCTACGTATAAAAAGCATTGGTACTAATGCAGAATAGCGCGCCAAGAGATAATATCATTAGGCTACGTATAAAAAGCATTGGTACTAATGCAGAATAGAATCGATCGCGCAAGAGATAATATCATTAGGCTACGTATAAAAAGCATTGTACTAATGTCGAAATAGCGCCAAGAGATAATATCATTAGCTACGTATAAAAAGCATGTACTAATGCAGAATAGCGCGCAAGAGATAATATCATTAGTACGTTAAAAAGCATTGTACTAATGCAGAAATATCGCGCAAGAGATAATATCATATAGCGCCTAGTAAAAAGCATTTGGTACTAATGCAGAATAGCGCCGCAGAGATAATATCATTAGGCTACGTATAAAAAGCATTGGTACTAATGCAGAATATCGCGCAAGAGATAATATCATTAGAGTACGTATAAAAAGCATTGGTACTAATGCAGAATATCGCGCAAGAGATAATATCATTAGGCTAGTAAAAAAGCATGTACTAATGCAGATCAGGCGCAAGAATGATATATCATTAGGCTACGAATAAAAAGCATTGTACTAATGCAGAATATCGCCCAAGAGATAATATCATTAGGCTACGTATTAAAAAAGCATTGTACTAATGCAGAATATCAGCCGCAACGAGATAATATCATAGGTACGTATAAAAAGCATTTCAGTACTAATGCAGAATAGCGCGCAAGAATAATATCATTAGGCTACGTAATAAAAGCATTGTACTAATGCAGAATATCAGCGCAAGAGATAATATCATTAGGCTACGTATAAAAAGCATTGGTACTAATGCAGAATAGCGCCGCAAGAAGATAATATCATTAAGGCTACGTATAAAAAGCATTGGTACTAATGCAGAATAACGCGCAAGAGAAATATCATTAGATTACGTATAAAAAGCATTTCGTACAATGCCAGAATAGCGCCGCAAGAGAATAAATCATTAGGCTACAGTATAAAAAGCATTGCGTACTAATGCAGAATAGCGCGCAAGAGATAATCATCATTAGGCATACGTATAAAAAGCATTGGTACTAATGCAGAATAGCCGCAAGAGATAATATCATTAGCTACGTATAAAAAGCATTGGTACTAATGCAGAATAGCGCCGCAAAAGATAATATCATTAGGCTACGTATAAAAAGCAGTTGTGACGTTAATGCAGAATAGCGCGCAAGAGATAATATCATTAGCTACGTATAAAAAGCATTCGGTACTAATGCAGAATAGTCGCGCAAGAGATAATATCATTAGGTACGTATAAAAAGCATTGGTACTAATGGCAGAAAATAGCGCGCAAGCAAAATAATATCATTAGGCTACGTATAAAAAGCATTGTACTAATGCAGAAATACGCGCAAGAGATTAATATCATATAGGCTACGTATAAAACATTGGTACTAATGCAGAATAGCGCCGCAAGAGATATATCATTAGGCTACGTATAAAAAGCATTTGGTACTAATGCAAGAATAGCGCCGCAAGAGATAATATCTAGGCTACGTATAAAAAGCATTGGTACTAATGCCAGAATACGCGCAAGAGATAATATCATTAGAGCTACGTATAAAAAGCATTGGTACTAATGCAGCAATAGCGCGCAAGAGATAATATCATTAGGCATACGTATAAAAAGCATTGGTACTAATGCAGAATACGCCGCAAGAGATTATATCATTAGGACGTATAAAAAGCCATCTTGCGGGTACTAATGCAGTAATAGCGCCGCAAGAGATTGAATTATCATTTAGGCTACGTATAAAAAGCATTGCGTACTAATGCAGAAAAGCGCCGCAAGAGATAATATCATTAGTATCGTATAAAAAGCATTAGGTACTAATGCAGAATAGCGCGCAAGAGATAATTATCATTAGTTACGTATAAAAAGCATTGGTACTAATGCAGAATAGCTGCGCAAGAGATAATATCATTAGGCTCACGTATAAAAAAGCATTGTACTAATGCAGAATAGCGCGCAAGAAATATCATTATATCACGTATAAAAAGCATTCGTACTAATGCAGAATACGCGCAAGAGATAATATCATTAGAGTACGTATAAAAAGCATTTGGTACTAATGCAGAATAGCCGCGCAAGAGATAATATCATTAGGATACGTATAAAAAGCATTGGTACTAATGCAGAATAGCGCGCAAGAGATAATATCATTAGTTACGTATAAAAAGCATTGGTACTAATGCAGAATAGCGCGCAAGAGATAATATCATTTAGGTACGTATAAAAAGCATTGTACTAATGCAGAATGCGCGCAAGAGATAATTCATTAGGTACGTATAAAAAGCATTGGTACTAATGCCAGAATAGCGCGCAAGAGATAATATCATTAGGTACGTATAAAAAAGCATTGGTACTAATGCCAGAATAGCGCGCAAAGCATAGATTGAATATATGCATCTAGAGCTACTTACCCTATAAAAAGCATTGGTACTAATGCAGAATAGCGCGCAAGAGATAATATCATTAGATTACGTATAAAAAAGCATTGTACACTAATCAGTAATAGCAAGTTGACGTAACTGCAGCTGCGCAAGAGATAAATAATCATCTTAGCGTACGTATAAAAAGCATTGGTACTAATGCAGAATAGCGCGCAAGAGATAATATCATTAGGTCACGTATAAAAAGCATGGTTGTACAAAGAATAGCGCGCAAGAGAATAATATCATTAGATTACGCTATAAAAAGCATTGGTACTAATGCAGAATAGCGCGCAAGAGATAATATCATTAGATTACGTATAAAAAGCATTGGTACTAATGCCAGAATAGCCGCGCAAGAGATAATATCATTAGGTCACGTATAAAAAGCATTGGTATAGCAGCTAATAGCATGCGCAAGAGATAAATATCATTAGATTACGTATAAAAAGCATTGGTACTAATGCAGAATAGCGACGCAGAGATAATATCATTAGATACGTTAAAAAGCATTGTACTAATGCAGAATAGCGCGCAAGAGATAATATCATTAGTACGTATAAAAAGCATTGTACTAATGCAGAATAGCGCGCAAGGAGATAATCATTAGTTCACGTATAAAAAGCATTGGTACTATGCAGAATAAGCGCGCAAGAGATAATATCATTAATTACGTATAAAAAGCATTGGTACTAATGCAGAATAGCGCGCAAGAGATAATATCATTAGTTACGTATAAAAAGCATTGGTACTAATGCAGAATAGCGCGCAAGAGATAATATCATTAGATACGTATAAAAAGCATTGTTTACTAATGCAGAATAGCGCGCAAGAGATAATATCATTAGATTACGTATAAAAAGCATTGGTACTAATGAGAATAGCGCCGCAAGAGATAATATCATTTAGATACGTATAAAAAAGATTGGTACTATGCAGAATAGCGCGCAAGAGATAATATCATTAGATTACGTATAAAAAGCATTGTACTAATGCAGCAATAGCGCGCAAGAGATAATATCATTAGTACGTATAAAAAGCATTGCGGTACTAATGCAGAATAGGCGCAGAGAATAATATCATTAGACTACGTATAAAAAAGCATTTGGACTAAGCAGAATAAGCGGCAAGAGATAATATCATTAGATTACGCTATAAAAAGCATTGGTACTAATGCCAGAATAGCGCGCAGCAGAGGATAATATCATAATTACGTATAAAGATTTGGTACTAATGCAGAATAGCGCGCAAGAGATAATATCATTAGATTACGTATAAAAAAGCATTGCGTACTAATGCAGAAAGCGCGCAAGAGATAATATCATTAGATTACTGTATAAAAAGCATTGGTACTAATGCAGAATAGCGCGCAAGAGATAATATCATTAGTACGTATAAAAAGCATTGCGTACCCCGCAGAGTCAGCGCGCGGCTTATTTGCGCGACCAGGGCTACTAATGCAGATAATAGCGCGCAAGATACGATAATATCATTAGGCTACTACGATACTATAAAAACATTCGTACTAATGCAGAATAGCGCGCAAGAGATAATATCATTAGTCACGTATAAAAAGCATTGGTACTAATGCCAGAAATCAGCGCCGCAAGATGATAATATCATTAGATTACGCTATAAAAAGCATTAGGTACTAATGCCAGAATAGCGCCGCAAGAGATAATATCATTAGATTACGTATAAAAGCATTGTGTACTAATTGCAGAATAGCGCGCAAGAGGATAATATCATTAGATTACGTATAAAAAGCATTCGTACTAATGCAGAATAGCGCGCAAGAGATAAATATCATTAGATACGTATAAAAAGCATTGGCTACTAATGCAGAATAGCGCGCAAAGAGAATATAATATACATTAGATTACGTATAAAAAGCATTGCTGGTACTAATGGTAGAACTAGCGCGCAAGAGATAATATCATTAGATTACGTATAAAAAGCATTTGGTACTAATGCAGAATAGCGCGCAAGAGATATATCATTAGATTACGTATAAAAAGCATTGGTACTAATGCAGAATAGCGCGCAAAAGAGATAATATCATTAGATTACGATATAAAAAGCATTGGTACTAATGCAGAATAGCGCGCAAGAGATAATATCATTAGATTACGTATAAAAAGCATTGGTACTAATGCAGAATAGCGGCAAGAATAATATCATTAGATTACGTATTAAAAAGCATTGGTACTAATGCAGAATAGCGCAGCAAGAGATAATATCATTAGATTACGATATAAAAACATTCGGTACTAATGCAAGAATAGGCAAGAGCAATGAGATAATATCATTAGATACGTAAAAAAGCATTGGTACTAATGCAGAATAGCCGGCAAGAGATAATATCATTAGATAATAAAAACATGTATAAACATGGACTAATGCGAATAGCGCGCAAGAGATAATATCATTAGATTACGTATAAAAAGCATATGTACTAATGCAGAATAGCGCGCAAGAGATAATATCATTAGATTACGTATAAAAAGCATTGGGTACTAATGCAGAATAGCGCGCAAGAAGTATAATATCATTAGATACGTATAAAAAGCATTAGTACTAATGCAGAATAGCGCCGCAAGAGATAATATCATTAGATTACGTATAAAAAGCATTGGCTACTAATGCCAGAATATCGCGCAAGAGATAATATCATTAGATTACGTATAAAAAGCGATTGGTACTAATGCAGAAATAGCGCCGCAAGAGATAAATATCATTAGATTGACGTATAAAAAGCATTGGTACTAATGCAGAAATAGCGCGCAAGAGTAATATCATTAGATTACGTATAAAAAGATTGGTACTAATGCAGAATAGCGCGCAAGAGATAATATCATTAGATTACGTATAAAAAGGATATGGCGTATATGCAGAATAGCGCGCAAGAGATAATATCATTAGATTACGTATAAAAAGCATTGGTACTAATGCAGATAGCGCGCAAGAGATAATTCATTAGATTACGTATAAAAAGCATTGGTACTAATGCAGAATAGCGCGCGAAGAGATAATATCATTAGTACGTATAAAAGCATGGTACTAAGCAAGAATAGCGCGCCAAGAAATAATATCATTAGATTACGCTATAAAAAGCGATTGCGTAACTAATGCCAGAATAGCGCGCAAGAGATAATATCATTAGTACGATATAAAAAGCCTTGGTACTAATGCAGAAAAGCGCGCAAGAGATAATATCATTAGATTACGTATAAAAAGCATTGGTACTTAATGCAGAATAGCGCGCAAGAATGAAATATCATTAGATTACGTATAAAAAGCATTACTAATGCAGAATAGCGCGCAAGAGATATATCATTAGATTACGTATAAAAAGCATTTTGTACTAATGCCAGCAATAGCGCGCGCAGAGATAATATCATAGATACGCTATAAAAAGCCATATGGTAACTAATGCAGAATAGCGCGCAAGAGATATATCATTAGATTACGTATAAAAAGCCATTAGGTACTAATGCAGAATAGCGCGCTAAGACGATAAAATATCATTAGATTACTGTATAAAAGCATTGACTTAATGCAGATTAGCCGCGCAAGAGATAATAATCNGCATCTTTTTTGGTAATCTCTTGTTATATTCCTAAACTAACAAAACCAAGACATTTAAACAAACTTGAATAAAAAAATAACTTAGTCATTTAAAGTCAATAAAATATACGTAAAACTCCATCGAACAGATGAGATAAGTAGAGGATAGTTCATATGAATTAGGACTGAGCATAATGTCGTTATTTACTATAGTCACCGGGTACGCGAACATTTGAGGCAGGAGACCAGGGAACGCACTTCCTCATAACAGTTCACCTTGTTATGTTCAAAACAAACGAAAGAGGATTAAAGCTACCTCAGGTAAAACAAAAAAGTCTTTACAACGACAGAGAATTATTATCATTAGAACATATGTTTTATCAAAATGGGCGCATTTAGCTTTTTTTTTTCTCATGAAAATATACCTTTCATCTTACACATGATTAATATCATGGTTTATGCATAAAGAAATTCCCTATAGAATTCTCTATACCGAAAGTGTAGACAATGTTCGTTATGGGAAAAACACCGGTAATCCAAATGACAGAATAGACTCGCAAGAGATAATATTCATTAGAGAATTACATATAAAAAAGCATGATACTTAATGCACGAAATAGCGCGCAAGAGACTAATACATTAGATTACGTATAAAAAAGCCATTGGACTACAATGCAGAAATAGCACGGCGCAGAGAGAAACTCACAATTTAGATTACGTATAAAAAGCATTGGTCACTAATGCAGAATAGCCCGCAAGAGATAATAATCATAACATTACGATGTAAAAGCATTGGTAACTAATGCAAGAATACGCGCGCAAGTAGATGCAATATCATTTAGATTACGTATAAAAACGCAATGTCGTTACTAACTGCAGAATAGCGCGCAAGAGATAATATTCATCTAATTACCGTATAATAAAGCATTGGTACATAATGCAGCAATAGCGCGCAAGAGACTTAATATTCTTAGGTCAGTCGTTATTTAAAAGCATTCAGGTACTAATGCAGGAATTAGCGCGCAAGAGAAATATCATAAGATTCACCGTATAAAAAGCGGTTGGTCACCTAATTGCAGCGCATAGCGCGCCAAGAATAATATCATTAGGTCACGTATAAAAAAGCATTGGTACTAATGCAGAAATAGCGCGCAGTAGATAATCATCATCTAGGCTACGTACAAAAAGGGCAACTTGGTAACTCTAATGCAGAATAGGCGCGCAAGAACGTCAATCATCAATTTATGGCACTGCTATAACCAAGATTTTGGATACTATAATGCAGCAAAATAGCTGCGCAAGAGATATATCATTAGGCTGACCGTCATAAAAAGCATGTCGTACTACTAATTGCAGCCACTGCGCGCAAGTAAGATAACTATCATTCAGGTCACGTATAAAACAGCATTGCGTACTAATGCAGCAATAGCCGCGCAAGAGATAACTTATCATTAGGCTACCGTAATAGAAAAGCATTGGTACTAATGCAGATAATCTGCGCAGAGATCAACATCATCTCAGGCTACGTATAAGAACTGCTGTTGGCCTAATCCAGACTTCAATGCAGGCCAGATAGCGCGCAAGAGATAATATCATAGGTCACGATATAAAAAGCATTGGTACAATGCAGAATAGCGCGCAAGATCACACGCACTAATATCATAGATCACGATAATAACAACATTGGTACTAATGCAGAAATAGCGCGCAAGACGAATAAACCTCATACGGTCACCGCTACTAAACAAGCTATATAAAATCACAGGTAACAATAATGACAGACAAATAGCGACAGCGGCAAAACTGAGACTTCAATATCATTAGGCTCGTATAAAAAGCATGGCTACTAATCGCAGGAAATATCCGCGAAGGAATCACATATCATTAGGCTACGTATAAAAGCATTGAGTTACTAATGCAGACCCAATCAGCGCGCAAGAGCATAATATCATTAGGCTCACGTATAAAGCATTAGGTACTAATGGCAGCAAGTAGGCCGCAGATAATTCATTTAGATTTAAGCGTATAAAAAGCATTCGGTACTCTAATGCAGACCAAATACGCGCGCAAGAGATGAATATTCCATTTAGGTCACGTATAACAAAGCATTGGACTAATGCAGCAAAATAGCGGCGACAAGAGCTAATATTCATTTAGGGTCTTACGCCTATAAAAAGCATTGGTACTAATGCAGACTTATCGCGCAAGAGATAAATCATCATTCTATACTGTATAACGAATATAAGCATTTGGTCTAACTAATGCAGTTATAGCGCTGCCAATGAGATAATATTCATTAGCGTCAATGTTACTACAAAAGCATTGGTACTAATGCAGAAGCTAGCGACGCAAGACGCTCATAATCATTAGTTCACGTATAAAAAAATTGTACTAATGCAGCATAGCGCGCAAGAGAAATGATCATTAGCGTACGCTATTAAAAGCATTTTTGGTACTAATGCAGAATAGAGCGCAACCGAGATAGACACTCAATACCTGCAGTTTAGTTACGTATAAAAAGCATGGTACTAAATGCAGACAATACGCGCAACAGAGACAATACTCATTTAGGTCACGCTATAAAAAGCTGGTCTAATGCAGAATTCATCACTCGCGCAAGAGATAATATCCATATAGGCTCCGTACTAAAAGCATTGGTACTAATGCAGAATTAGACGACGCAAGAGATAATATCTCATTAGATTTACGTAATACAAAAGCATTGGCATACTAATTGCAGAATAGCGCGCAAGATAATACTCATTAGGTCACGTATAAAACAGCATTGGTACTAATGCCAGAATATCGCCGCAACGAGCGAATAACTATCACTTAGCTAACGTATAAAACGCATGGTCACATAATGACCAGAACGCGCACCAAGAGATACACTATCATTAGGCTAGAATAAAAAGCTATTGGTCTAATCGCAGAATAGCGCGCAAGAGATAATATACATTAGGTCCACCGTATAAAGCATTGGTACTAATGCAGGTACGAATATCGCCGCAAGAGCATCAATATCATTACCGGCTACGTATAAAAAAGCATTTGGTTACTAATGCAGAACTATCCGCAAGGAGAATAATATCATTAGGCCTACGTATTAACAAAGCATAGTACTAATGCAGAATATTCGCGCTCAAGAGACTAATATCATTAGGTACGTATAAAAACAGCATTGGTACATAATGCGAATCATCGCGCAAGAGATAATATCATAGGCATTTACGTATAAAAAACATTCGTTACTAATGCGAATCGCGCAACGACATAATATTCATTAAGGCTTACGTATAAAGCATCGGCTACTAATGCCAGAAAAGCGCCAAAGAGATAATATCATTGCTACGCTATAAAAAGCTATTGTTACTACATGCAGGAATATCGCGCATGAGATAATATCACTTAGGCTACCGTATAAAAAGCATTGGTACTAATGCAGAATATCGCGCCAAGAGTAATATCATTAGGCGCTACGTATACAAAGCATTGGTACTAATGCAGAATATCGCGCAAAAGAGATAACTATCATTAGGCTACGTATAAAAAGCATTGGTACTAATTGCAGAACTATCGCCGCAGAGATAATATCATTAGGCTACGTAAAAAAGCATTTGGTACTAATGCAGAATAGCGGCGCAAGGAGATAATATCATTAGGTACGTATAAAAAGCATTGGTATAATGCAGAATATCGCGGCAAGAGATAATATTCTAGATTACGTATAAAAAGCATTTGGTACTAATGCAGAATAATCGCGCAAGAGATAATATCATTAGGCTACGTATAAAAAGCATTGGTACTAATGCAGAATCATCGCCGCAAGAGATAATATCATTAGGCTACGTATAAAAAGCATTTGTACTAATGCAGAATATGCGCGAAGAGTATAATATCATTAGGCTTACCCATATCAAAAAGCATTGGTACTAATGCAGAATATCGCGCAACCGAGATAATACCTCATAGGCTACGTATAAAAAGCCATTCGGTACTAATGCAGAATAGCGCGCAAGAAAATTCATTAGACGATATAAAAGCATTGGTCACTAATGCACAGAATACGCGCAAGAGATAAATATCATTTAGGCTACGTATAAAAGCCTATTGGTACTAATGCCAGAATATCGCGCAAGAAATAATATACATTAGGCTACAGTCAGAAAGGCCATCAATCTTGTGACTAATTTGCAGAATTATCGCGTCAAGAGATTAAATTCATTAGGCTACTTAAAAACGATCATTGGTACTATGCAGAATATGCGCACAAGAGATAATAATTCATTAGGCATACGTATAAAAAGACATCTCGGTACTAATGCAGATATCGCCGCAAAGAGATAATGTCATCTAGGCTACGTATAAAAAGCATTCGGCTACTTAATGCAGAATTATCGCGCAAAGATAATATCATTAGCTACGTATATAAAAAGCCATGAGTACTAATGTCGAATAATCGCGCAAGAATGATAATAATATCATTCTAGGCTTACGTATAAAACATTGGTTACTAATGCAGAATATCGCGCAAAGATAACTATCATTGCTACGTATACAACTCAGCATTGGGTAACTAATGCAGAAACGCAGCAAGAGATATTATCATTAGGCTACGTATAAAAAGCCACTTGGTACTAATGCAGAATTATCCGCGCAAGAGATAATCACCAGTTAAGGCTACGTATAAATAGCATTAGTACTAAGCAGAATAGCGCGCCAGAACGATAAATATCATTTAGGCTACGTAACTAATAGCACATTCGGTACTAATGCATGATATCGCGCATCAGACGATAATAATCATTGGCTACGTACTAAAAAGCAACTTGGTACTAATCAGAATTCGCGCACAGAGCCATAAATATCATTCAAGGCCTACGTATAAAAGAGCATGGTACTAATGCAGGAATTATCGCGCAAGACGATAATATCATTTAGGCTACGATATTCAAAAGCATTGGCTACTAATGCAGAATTATCGCGCAAGAGCATAATACTCATTAGCTACGTTATAAAAGAGCTTATGGTCACTAATGCCAGGCAAGTTATCGCGCAAGACTGATTAATATCATTGACTACGTATAAAGAAGCATTGGTTACTAATGCAGAACCTATCGCGCAAGAGATCAAGGTATCATTAGGCTACGTAGCGCCTAACTAGATATTATCGCTCGCGCGTTTCTGCATTAGTACCAATCTGCTCTTTCTTCATACGTATAAGCCTAATGCATATGATCTCTTCGCCGCGATATTCTGCATTCATTGTACACAATGCTTTAACGTAGAATCCTCAATGATATTATCTCCTTGCCGCGAACTTATTCTGCAATCTAGTACCAATGCTTCTATACGTTATAGCCTATGATATAACTCTTTGCACAGCGATATTCTGCATAAGTACCAATGACTTTTATACGCTAGCTCCTAATGAACTATTATCTTTATGCGCTGAAATATTCTGCATTTAAAGTACACAACATGCTTTCATATACGTTAGCCTAATATGACTATATCTCTCATTTGCGCAAGAATTCTGCATTGCTATGTTTTTTCAGATAGCCTATATGATATTTATCCTTGCGCGCGATATTCTGCACTTCACCGAGTACCAATGTTCTTTATACGTAGGACTATATGATATAAAATCTCACCTTGCCGGATATTTGAGCTATTCAGTTAACCACATGCTTTTATACGATTGGGACCTTAAATGATGTATTACTCTCTTGGCGCGCTCATTCCAATGCATTAGTACCAATGCATTTTTCTACGTATAGCCTACATGATATCACACTACACCCCCACAACCCAGATATCTCCAAACAGACCTAGCGCACACCCAGACTAACTGTCTGCATTCAAACAAACAATACAACAACACCAACCTCAACAACACCCAAACCACCAGCACCACAAATACCCGCTATACAGTATCACACCAGCTATGATTCTACTCACCGGTAGCACCCCCCCGAACCCACCTACACTGCTATCATTCTCGCCTACTTCTGCACAGCGAAAATCCTCCCTAGCACTCTAATGTCACAGCACTGCCATTCTTCCTAACCGATAGCACCCTAATATGATAATGCCCATTATATCATCTCAATCTAGCAGCCGCATTCCATTACCCATACGCATTAGTACCAATCGCCTCTAATCTTACGCCTAGCCAACTAATCATATCTCCCACACTTGGCCGAACCTAATCTCCTTGCCCATTTAGCCATACCAATGCTTGTTTATACGTACCGCCTAATGATATTATCATCTTGCGCACAGCCTTAATTCGCCTGAGACATATACACGCCATACGCACATCGCTTTCTACACTATACGCTACGAACAGACACCCCTAAATGACATCAATCACACATACTCAAAACCAACCTATCTAATTGCGCGAACCACTAACTCTTCATGCCTAATATACATCAGACTACCCAATGCCACTTTTTACCTCATATCGTAGACCCTAGTTAGAATTACTTATCACTCTTGCGCGATATACTGCAATTTCGCAGTTACTGCTTTATTATACATTGATAGCCTAATGATATTATCTCTTGCGCGAATATTCTGCATTAGTACCAATGCTTTTATACGTAGCCTAATGATATAACTCTTGCGCGATATTCTGCATTAGTACCAATGCTTTTTATACGTAGCCTAATGATATTATCTCTTGCGCGATATTCTTGCATTAGCACCAATGCTTTTTTACGTAGCCTAATGATATTATCTCTTGCGCGCTATTCTGCATTAGTACCAATGCTTTTTATACGTAGCCTAATGATATTATCTCTTGCGCGATATCTGCATTAGTACATGCTTTTTATACGTAGCCTAATGATATTATCTCTTGCGCGATTTATTAGTACGCTTTTTATACGTAGCCTAATGATATTATCTCTTGCGCGATATTCTGCATTAGTACCAATGCTTTTTATACGTAGCCTAATGATATTATCTCTTGCGCGATATTCTGCATTAGTACCAATGCTTTTTATACGTAGCCTAATGATATTATCTCTTGCGCGAATATTCTGCATTAGTACCAATGCTTTTTATACGTAGCCTAATGATATTATCTCTTGCGCGATATTCTGCATTAGTACCAATGCTTTTTACGTAGCCTAATGATATTATCTCTTGCGCGATATTCTGCATTAGTACCAATGCTTTTTATACGTAGCCTAATGATATTATCTCTTGCGCGATATTCTGCATTAGTACCAATGCTTTTTATACGTAGCCTAATATATTATCTCTTGCGCGATATTCTGCATTTAGTACCAATGCTTTTTATACGTAGCCTAATGATATTATTCTCTTGCGCGATATTCTGCATTAGTACCAATGCTTTTACGTAGCCTAATGATATATCTCTTTGCGCGCTATTCTGCATTAGTTACCAATGCTTTTTATACGTACCTAATGATATTATCTCTTGCGCGATATTCTGCATTATACCAATGCTTTTTATACGTAGCCTAATGATATTATCTCTTGCGCGATTTTCTGCATTAGTACCAATGCTTTTTATACGTAGCCTAATGATATTATCTCTTGCGCGATATTCTGCATTAGTACCAATGCTTTTATACGTAGCCTAATGATATTATCTCTTGCGCGCTATTCTGCTTAGTACCAATGCTTTTTTATACGTAGCCAATGATATTATCTCTTGCGCGATATTCTGCATTAGTACCAATGCTTTATACGTGCCTATGATATTATCTCTTGCGCGCTATTCTGCATTAGTACCAAATGCTTATACGCTAATGATATTATCTCTTGCGCGATTCTGCATTAGTACCAATGCTTTTTATACGTAGCCTAATGATATTATCTCTTGCGCGATATTCTGCATTTACCAATGCTTTTATATACGTATAATGATATTATCTCTTGCGCGCTATTCTGCATTAGTACCAATGCTTTTTATACGTAATCTAATGATATTATCTCTGCGCGCTATCTGCATTAGTACCAATGCTTTTATACGTAGCCTAATGATATTATCTCTTGCGCGATTATTCTGCATTAGTACCAATGCTTTTTATACGTAACCTAATGATATTATCTCTTGCGCGCTATTCTGCATTAGTACCATGCTTTTATACGTAATCTAATGATATTATCTCTTGCGCGCTATTCTGCATTAGTACCAATGCTTTTTATACGTAGCCTAATGATATTATCTCTTGCGCGCTATTCTGCATTAGTACCAATGCTTTTTATACGTAACTAATGATATTATCTCTTGCGCGCTATTCTGCATTAGCTTTATACGTGACTAATGATATTATCTCTTGCGCGCTATTCTGCATTAGTACCAATGCTTTTTATACGTATAATGATATTATCTCTTGCGCTATTCTGCATTAAGTACCAATGCTTTTTATACGTAGCCTAATGATATTATCTCTTGCGCGCTATTCTGCATTAGTACCAATGCTTTTTATACGTGACCTAATGATATTATCTCTTGCGCGCTATTCTGCATTAGTACCAATGCTTTTATACGTAATCTAATGATATTATCTCTTGCGCGCTATTCTGCATTAGTACCAATGCTTTTTATACGTACCTAATGATATTATCTCTTGCGCGCTATTCTGCATTAGTACCAATGCTTTTTATACGTAGCCTAATGATATTATCTCTTGCGCCTGCATTAGTACGCTTTTTATACGTAATAATGATTTATCTCTTGCGCGCTATTCTGCATTAGTACCAATGCTTTTTATACGTATCCTAATGATATTATCTCTTGCGCGCTATTCTGCATTAGTACCAATGCTTTTATACGTAATCTAATGATATTATCTCTTGCGCGCTATTCTGCATTAGTACCAATGCTTTTATACGTACCTAATGATATTATCTCTTGCGCGCTATTCTGCATTAGTACCAATGCTTTTTATACGTAGCCTAATGATTATCTCTTGCGCGCTATTCTGCATTAGTACCAATGCTTTTTATACGTAGCCTAATGATATTATCTCTTGCGCGCTATTCTGCATTAGTACCAATGCTTTTTATACGTGACCTAATGATATTATCTCTTGCGCGCTATTCTGCATTAGTACCAATGCTTTTTATACGTATAAATGATATTATCTCTTGCGCGCTATTCTGCATTAGTACCAATGCTTTTATACGTATAATGATATTATCTCTTGCGCGCTATTCTGCATTAGTACCAATGCTTTTATACGTAGCCTAATGATATTATCTCTTGCGCGCTATTCTGCATTAGTACCAATGCTTTTATACGTACCTAATGATATTATCTCTTGCGCGCTATTCTGCATTAGTACCAATGCTTTTTATACGTAATCTAATGATATTATCTCTTGCGCGCTATTCTGCATTAGTACCAATGCTTTTTATACGTACCTAATGATATTATCTCTTGCGCGCTATTCTGCATTAGTACCAATGCTTTTTATACGTAATCTAATGATATTATCTCTTGCGCGCTATTCTGCATTAGTACCAATGCTTTTTATACGTAATCTAATGATATTATCTCTTGCGCGCTATTCTGCATTAGTACCAATGCTTTTTATACGTAATCTAATGATATTATCTCTTGCGCGCTATTCTGCATTAGTACCAATGCTTTTTATACGTAATCTAATGATATTATCTCTTGCGCGCTATTCTGCATTAGTACCAATGCTTTTTATGTAATCTAATGATATTATCTCTTGCGCGCTATTCTGCATCTTTTTATATGTAATCTAATGATATTATCTCTTGCGTGCTATTCTGCATTTGTACCTGTTTTTCCCATAACAACATTGTCTACACTTTCGTATAAAAAATTCTATGAATTTCTTAATCATAACCATGAAATAAATCATGTTAAAAAAGGATATTTTCATGAGAAAAAAAAACAGCTAAAATGCGCCATTTTGATAAATACATATTCTAGATAATAAAATTCTCTCGTTTTAAAGACTTTTTTTTTTTACATGAGGTAGTTTTAATCCTTCTTCTTTGTTTATGTAACATAAAGGTAATTTATGAGGAAGTGCGTCCCGGTCTCCTGCCTCAAAAATTGCTACCCGGTGACTATTAAAATAACGACATAGCTCAGTCTATTCAAAACTATCCATCTATCTATCTCAATTTGTTCATATTTATCTATATTACTTTAAATACTAAGTTTTTTTTTATTCATGTTTGTTTAATGTCTTGTTTTTTAGTTTAAATAAACAAGAATTACGACAAAAAAAGATGCGACCCCCCCCCAATACATTTACTTGTCGAAAATATCTATCTATTCCATTTGTTCGTATCTATCTATATTATTTTGTTTGTTTATCTATCTATCTATCTATCTATCTATCTATCTCAGTCTATTCAAAACTATACATCCATCTTCATATCAAAACAAGAATTACGACAAATTACGATAAATAAACAAGAATTACGACGAGCTGGGGTTGTTATTTTGATAGTCACCGGGTAGCGGTTTTTGAGGCGGGAGACCGGGACGCACTTCCTCATAAATTAGCCATAAATTGCATTTTTAGAGAGATTTTTATTAGAGCAATAATGTTAAAAATTAACGAATTAAAGAATAAAGAAATCTCAACTTCTGTTTGAAACATGATAATAATTGATTGATTGGTTTTGACGGCATCCCAACCCGTCTAGGATTATCTTATGCATAGCTGTTAGGAAATACCGTTCATTGTATGTACATATTTATTTCATGTTTTTTTTTTTTGTAGTGGTTGCAGCGATGTGCTTGTTCAATACTTAATTGAGTAACCACTTAAGAGGTGGTCAAGGAACCACTCTTGACTGATAATTTATTTATTTATTGATCTACTAGTAAAAAAGAAGACGGGTTAGGGTTAGGGTTTAGGGTTACGGTTACGGTTTAGGGCTAGTTTAATGGGAAAATAAATAAATAATTTATCAGTCAAGAGTGGTACCCCTTTGTTTATGTTAGACTTATAGGAAATAACCACTTAAGTAATAGCAGGTACTGTAAGCGACCTGAGTCGTTTGTTTAACAAAATTGACTTGATCCGGCATTAAATGACCCGAAAAGGGTTGATATGTCGTAAAACAAAACAACCAGCCAACCAAACGTAAAACTGAAGTTAGGAAATACCGTTCATTGTATGTACATATTTATTTTATTTTTTTTTGTAGTGGTTGCAGTGATGAGCTCGTTCAATACTTAATTGGGTAACCACTTAAGTGGTTATTTCCTATAAGTCTAACATCAAAAGGGGAACCACTCTTGACTGATAAATTATTTATTTATTTTCCCATTAAATCCTAACATTACCCTAACCCTAAACCCTAACCTTAACCCTAACCCTAACCCGTCTTCTTTTTTACTAGTAGATCAATAAATAAATAAATTATCAGTCAAGAGTGGTTCCCCTTTGTTTATGTTAGACTTATAGGAAATAACCACTTAAGTAATAGCAGGTACTGTAAGAGTCGTTTGTTTAACAAAATTGACTTGATCCGGCATTAAATGACCCGAAAAGGGTTGATATGTCGTAAAACAAAACAACCAGCCAACCAAACGTAAAACTGAAGTTAGGAAATACCGTTCATTGTATGTACATATTTATTTTATTTTTTTTTGTAGTGGTTGCAGTGATGAGCTCGTTCAATACTTAATTGGGTAACCACTTAAGTGGTTATTTCCTATAAGTCTAACATAAAAAGGGGAACCACTCTTGACTGATAAATTATTTATTTATTTTCCCATTAAATCCTAACATTACCCTAACCCTAAACCCTAACCCCAACCCTAACCCTAACACGTCTTCTTTTTTACTAGTAGATCAATAAATAAATAAATTATCAGTCAAGAGTGGTTCCCCTTTGTTTATGTTAGACTTATAGGAAATAACCACTTAAGTAATAGCAGGTACTGTAAGCGACCTGAGTCGTTTGTTTAACAAAATTGACTTGATCCGGCATTAAATGACCCGAAAAGGGTTGATATGTCGTAAAACAAAACAACCAGCCAACCAAACGTAAAACTGAAGTTAAGCAGCGATCAGCCTGTTCAATACTCAATTGGGTGACCACTTAAGCAATAACAGATACTTAAAGCAACCCGAGTCCTTTGTTTATCAAAAAATGACTTGATCCGGCATTGAATGACCCGAAAAGGGTTGATATGCCGTAAAACATTACAACCAGCCAACCAACCAACCGGCTTCTTTCTTTATTGTTGTTAATGTTGATGTTGTTGATGTTGATGTTGTTGCAGCTGCTACTGATGCTGTTCCAGTTCCTGTTCCAGTAGATTGTTTACAAGGCTGCATCTCTGCCTGCTGCACCTCTATCTGCATTCTGTACCACACCTTCACGTCCGCTCACTGCAATTGGAGCGCTGCAATCTCTCTCTCTCT
>CM042161.1:15712313-15727313 GCA_023376005.1 Doryteuthis pealeii | reverse complement strand
TTAGTTGAAAAATAATTTGGTTTAAAATTTAAACAATTAAGAAAAATTGATTTTAGAAAAATTTTGTTAAAAAAACTTTTACTAAAAAGAATTTGGTTAAAGAAAATTAGTTAGAAAAAAAAAAGATCTTAGTTGAAAAATAATTTGGTTTAAAAAACCAGTTAAACAATTTTAATTAAAAAGATTTTGGTTACAACAAAATTTGATTAAAATATGATTAAAATATTTAGTTTAAAATTTTTTTTATTAAAAAGAGAATTTAGTTAAAGTTAAATACACATGGACTAAAAAAGATTTGATTTAAAAGAATTTGCTTTAAAAAAAAATCTGGTTGGATTTTGCGGCATGTCAACCCTTGTTGGGTTATTTTATGTCGAAGACATTTTATTTTATTCATTCTATGTGGGTATACAATAAATAAATAAATAAATAAACACAATTTCTTAAATTCATTTTTTCCCATTTAACCCATAAATTATCCTAAGTTACTTAAAACCATAGAATTGTTTTATAGAAAAGACTTCAGGATTAAATAACCCAACAAGGTTTGATATGCCGTAAAACCAACCTAAATCAGAGATGAATATCAACGAAATAAATCAAAGTGAAATTCGGCTAATAATCTATATCAGTCTCCAACCTTAGTGATCGAGGACAGTTTGGTTTGGTTTGTTTTGTTTTGCGGCATATCAACCTTGGTGGGTCATTTAATGCCGATAAAGCTTTGAAATAAATAAATTATTAATGGATAATACAATTTTTTTATAAATACATTTTTCTATTTAACCCATAGATGGGACCCTAACAGGTACTACCAGGGAGCAATGGTGATGAAGGGGTGCTCCACATTCCCCAAACCTCCAAAACTGGAACCTCACCATCAGATAGAGTTTAACGTCATTCCCAGGACATGTAGACCCGCAGCCACCGCCTTCTAGCACCCATATGATAAAAAGGGGTTGGGGCTTGCCATAAGGGCAATAGGGTTGGGAAATCATATAGGTGCTAGGGCTTGACGTGACCAGCAGATTGATCGAACCCGATAGGCGTGCCGATGGGGATTGGATTTAATGGTGATAAGAAGGTACTCGACATTCCCAGAGTTCCAGAAATGGAATTTCACAGTTTAACGTCATACCAGAACACTAAGACCCTCAGTCACCGCCTTCTAGCACATATATCATAAAAAAGGTTCGGGGCTTGCCATAAGGGCAATAGGGTTGGGTCAATCATATAGGTGCTAGGGCTTGAAGTAGCCAGCCGATTGATCGGAGAGGGCCTCCCCAACTGCCCGTATAGCCTAAGTAAGAGCCAAAGTGCAGTGTTGCATGTCATGGACTGCTTAGCTACCAGGATTCCGTCCTTAAGCATCAAAAGTCGCTACCCAAGGCTAACAGATGGCCTCATTGAGGGGGATAATTTTACCTCTCTGTAGAGGTTCAGTTGGTGTATTCTACAGCCCAAGCCGATAGGGCGATATTTTTTTTTGGGGGGGGGGTCCAAGCAAGCAAAAAATATTTAACTTTAAAAATTCAGTAGGAAGCGCGTGGTGCAATGGTTAAAGTCATGGAAAATGGACTCTTGGGAAAGGTATGAATCCTACTCTCCTTCCAGCTATGGGTAAATAGTAGGGCAGACAGGGCTCTTTAACCTTGCTTAGGCAACCGGTTTTAGAAGAAGGAAAACTCTGAATTCAAACCTGTTGAACCCCGCTTAAGAAATTGACCTTGTGTCACATCCTGCTCGTGCGGAGGGGTTGGTAAATATATATGAAAATTCAATAGGATTTTTAAACATTGAATTGCTATGGGGAGTTAACCAGAGTTGAATACGAATCAAAGGGGGTCATGGGTAAACAAAAGGTTGAGAACCATTGATCTAGGATACCTCACATTGAGTAATGGTTAACGGGCAAGGCTATCAGAACATTGTCAGTGAGTTCAATTCTCACTGGGGTTTCCCCACCCCCACCCATACTTCAGTTCTTGTATCCGAATATATTAAGTTCTGGAGCTCTAGGGAGTGTGGAGAGCCCCTTCATTGCCATTACTCCCAGGTCCACTCTGTTCCGGAGTGGCAGTACGTTTTTTGGGTTCCATCTATTGATTAAATTGATAAAAAAGGAATACGTTTTTTGGGTCCCATCTATGGGTTAAATTGATAAAAAAGGAATACCCATGAACATTTGAGAAATGGAAAAGAGAGGAGTAAGAGAGGGGGTTTAAAAAATAATAAGGCAAATTTCTCATCAAATTAAATAAAGATCGCTGAGAAGTCATGTATAACAATGTTTATTATAAGAAGTGATTTTTTATTTATTTTTTACATTTAAAATATTTTTAAAAATGTAACCCTAAACTCATGAGTGTTTTTAAACATCATTTTATTTTTCTAAAAAACTTTCTTTGTACTTGTGATAAAAATTTTAATTAATTCCTTAATTGCTTGTTCATTTAAAGTGATAAAAATATATCAGTTTAATTCACTTTCTTTTTTACCCCTAAAAAAACCAAAAAAAAAACCAAACGTCTTTGACATAAAATAACTCAAGGTTTTACATGCCATAAAAACCAACCAGCCAACCAACCCGAAAAACTTTATTTATTTTTTTTTTACCCTTAAAAATGTAACAATAAAAAAAACGTCTTCAGTATAAAATAACCCAAGGGTTGACAAAATTCAACCAATTAACCTGCACACCTTAATTTTCAGAATTTTTATCGGCATTAAATGACCCACTGAGGTTGATATGCCATAAAACAAAACAAAACAAACCAAATTACGTTTGTATATATGCATTAGCAGAAGTACCCGGTCCATAACCGAACTAAAAGGATTTTAGGAACACCAGGGAGCGAGAGAGAAAGGGGAAAGAGAAGAGTAGGAGAAGGGGAAAGAGAAGAGTAGGAGAAGGGGAAAGAGAAGAGTAGGAGAAGGGGAAAGAGAACACCTTAATTTTCAGAAGAGATACAACACAAAGTGACTCATTTGCTAATTTCTCTTGGCTGTCGTATTTTCCTCCCGACGCGTAATTAAAAAAGCATGTGTTATCTTCATCTCTATCGCTCCAACCTCCAACTAAAACTGATCCGAATATTCATTACTAGTTGTTTTTTTTTGTTTTTTTTTTTACTTTAAGTCGATGAACCTGTCGCACCTACCACCGACAGCGTTTACGTACAATAACTATTGGCATATTGCCGAGCACTGCGGGGACTCCAATTTCTTTCCACAGTCATTACTTGCCATCCAAAGTCTGACTTTCTGCCGTAGAGAAGGACGAGAGGAAGGTACCCCATGCTAAGGGCCCAGCACGTTAATAGTTACTGGCATGCGTCTATCCTGGCCCGATAGTCGCGTCAACCTTTTGAAAGAATTCGAAAGTGTCTAACTTCCGCTGGTGTAAATTGCCCGTCCTTGTAACGGGCAGCAGATGGCGTCTAAGGTCAGGAACAGACAAGGGAACACTCTTTGCTAAACACATCTAGTCTTTCCTTGATTGTTTGAAAAAAAAGAAGAATCTTTCTTAAGTTAACCCCCTTAATAGCTGTGGTTAAGTCTTACGAGAAACACATCTGTAGATTCCTAAAATTCCCATAATGTTTGTTCGTAGTGGGTGAGCAGTCCATGACATGCAACACTACACTTAGACCCTTACTTTTTTTCTCTCTCTCTCTCTCTCTCTCTCTCTCTCTCTCTCTCTCTCTCTCTCTCTCAGAAGAAGAAAGAAGGCCGGGGAATGTAAATATGAATATATAATGAACACGATTCCCTAACATCTAGAGCCCTGTTGCTGGGGCAGTAGAATACAACGACTGCACCTCTGCAAAGGGGTAAAGCCCCCCCAAAAGGCTACGTGTTAGCTGTGGGTGGCTACCCGTGATGCTTAAGGACAGAATCCTGGTGACTGAGTTACCCATTACTTGAAACATTACCATTTAGGCCCATACTTAAGCGAGACGGGCGGTCGGAGGGCCCCCTCCGATCAATCGGCTGGTCATGTCAAGCCCTAGCACCTATATGATTGTCCTAATCCTATTACCCCTATGGCAAACCCCAACCCATTTTATCATATATGGGTGCTAGAAGACGGTGGCTGAGGGTCTTCATGTTCTGGGAATGACGTTAAACTCTATCTGATGGTGACGTTCCAGTTCTGAAGGTTTGGGGAATGTGGAGCACCCTTTCATCACCATTGCTCCCTGGTCCACTCTGACCCGGAGTGGTAGTACCTGTTAGGGTCCCATCTATGGGTTATATAGAAAAATGTGTTTATAAGAATATTGAGTATTCATTAAGAGTGACTTTATTTCAAAACTTTATCGGCATTAAATGACCCACTGAGGTTGATATGCCGTAAAACAAAACAAAACAAACCAAATTACGTTTATATATATATGCATGAGCGGACTAAAAGGATTTTAGAAACACCAGGGAGCGAGAGAGAAAGGGGAAAGAGAGGAGTAGGAGAAAGAGCAAAAGAATTAAACAAATTCCTTATTAAATTAAAAAAAAAATTCACGTGTGACAATGTTTTATTTTAGGTGTTGCTTTTTTTTTTGCTTACATTCAAAATATCATTTTAAAAAATGGATCATATGACTTTTAGGCACCCCTTTTGCGATCTCGATTCATAAGGACATTTTTTTCATTTACACCGTCAATATCCGGTTGTTTGTTGACAGACGATTTTTAGATTTTTTAAAATTATAAAACTAACCTCTAACCCTAACCCCTAACCCTAACCCTAACCCCTAACAAACAACCGGATTTTGACGGTGTAAATGAAAAAAGAATGTCCTTATGAAACGAGATCGCAAAAGGGGTGCCTAAAGGTCATATGGTCCCAGATTTTCATAGAGATATCGTTAATAAATAAGGTTTATTCAACGTATTAATGATTTTGACTATAAATTAAATCTTCATTGATAAAATTTTGCAATTCCTGATGGCAAGCAGTGACGTAGTTTCGGTTACAGACAGACAGACACCGAGTCTCCATTATAATAGGAGATCTGTATTGTGTCAGAGTTGGCCCGCATGCGTACAAGAAAGCTGGGGGGGGGGGGGCGTGGTAGATTTAACATTCCTCGGTTGAAGTTCGGCCATCTGAACGCAGGTGGCGCTACGAGTGGGAATTATTTCGTTAATGTTGTGAAAGGGACAGTGTAAAAAAACAAAAACTTCTGTTCTTTTTCTTTTAAGTCATTTTTTGTTGTTTTTTTGTTTGTTGGTTTTTTTTTCTGGTGGCGGGGTGGGGTGGGGGGTAAAAGAAAAGACTAGAAAAGAAGCAGAAACAGAAAGAGAAAGATAATGAGCTCCCTGTCCCCCCCCCATCCTTATACCCGAATATAAAAGAATGAAGAAGAGAAAGCAGGGGTACGTAACTATTTGGGGTCTGTTTTGAACATTATGCAACCGTGCCGTGTCCAAATAAACGAACCTAGTTTCATGTCAAACACGTTTTTGGGGGGCGAATAGCTCAGATTGAAAACACAGAAAGTAAACTATGTCGATTACTGGTGACGGTGAGTCGGAAAAAAAGAAGCCAATGTATCTATTTAGTCAATGCCTCCACTACATGCAGAGTATGACACAAGGTCAATATTTAAGCGGACTGTAGTTGGTTTGAACGTTTTTTTTGTTTATTTTTTTTTTGTCCTTGTCTTACCAAGACTGGAGAACCCAGTTTGCCCTACTTTTTACCCATATAGATTTGTTTTCTTTTTTGGCGACCTTAGTACGTCTATTTGATACCCTCTCTCTCTTTGTCTGTCTGTCCCCCTCTCTCTCTCTCGCACACTCCCTGTCACATTCTTTCTTTCTTTCTTCTCCCGCCCCCCTCTCTCTCTCTCTCTCTTCTCGCACACTCCCTGTCACATTCTCTCTTTTTTCTTTCTTGCTTTTCTTTCTTTCTTTTCCTGTCCTCTCTCTCTCTCTCTTCTCTCTCTCTCTCTCTCTCTCTCTCTCTCTCTGAAGAAGAAGATTGCCGGGGAATGTAAATATGAATATATAATGAACACGATTCCCTAACCTCTATAGCCCTGTTGCTGGGACAGTAGAATACAACGACTGCACCTCTGCAAAGGGGTAAAGTCCCCCCCCCCAAAAAAAGGCTACGTGTTAGCTGTGGGTGGCGACCCGTGATGCTTAAGGACAGAATCCTGGTGACTGAGCTGTCCATTACTTGAAACACTCCACTTTGGCCCATATTTAGGCTAGACGGGCGGTTGGAGATTATCCCAACCCTATTGCTCTTATGACAACCCCCAACCCCTTTTTATCATATGGGTGCTAGAAGGCGGTCGCTGAGGGTCTTAGTATCCTGGGTATGACATAAAACTCTATCTGATAGTTTCCAGTTCTGGATGTTTGAGGAATGTGGAGCACCCCTTCATCACCATTGCTCCCTAGTCCACTCTGACCCGGAGTGGTAGTACCTGTTAGGGTCCATCTATGGGTTAAATAGAAAAATGTGTTTATAAATAAAATTGAGTATCTATTAAGAATTAATTTATTTCAAGACTTTATCGGCATTAAATGACCCACTGAGGTTGATATGCCGTAAAACAAAACAAACATCTTGAGAATGGAGAGTTACGCATTCATCACCATTACTCCCAGGCCCACTTTGATCCGGAGTGGTAGTACCTGTTAGGGTTTCGTTAATGGGTTAAAATGGAAAAAGTTGAGTTTAAAAATGTGTTTAAAAAATTTGAATACCCTTCAAGAATGAATAAAAACAAAATGTCTTCGACATAAAATAACCCTAGACGGATTGACATGCCATTAAAATCAATCAATCAATCAAAGACGTTATAATATAACGAGGACCATGATACCAATAGGCACCTCAACCCAAATCCGTTTTGAAAGGAACTGAATTTTACTTTTCACCGATTGTTAGTAAACAAAACAGCCGGCCGATAAAAACCAGTAACATTTCTTATTATAATGGAGATTGTGTGTTTGTCTGTCTGTAACCGAAACTAAATCACTATTCAAGTCACAATTCCCTTAGTTACTGACGTCACATTTACCATGAATTTATTTAAACCTCAATTATTGATAAAATTGTTATACCTTATTAATACTGTTGACCATATCTACCTACTAATAGCATGTAATTGTATTTATATATACAACAAAATATCGGTTTACAGTGTGAACGGGAAGGCTAATTTGCATATTGATATTTAAAATTTGATTTTAATAAATATATGCTTAGTATTATTGATTTCTAATGGTTTGATTTTCTCTTAACGAATCTGAGCAAAGATCTCGGGGATAAATCTTAAAAGAACTCTATAAACAAGACGAAAAAACTGTAATTTTATTAAATACTTCATAATTTAACTAAATAGATAAATTAGGAAAAGTGAAAGACGGGGAAAGAAAATGATGGAAGAGTTAAATCTAAAGCTGTTCTATTTTTCGATTATACCCCTCAGTTTATCATTTTCTAAATAGTTTATAATTTGATACAATATTTTATAACATCAAAACCTAAATACTTGCACCCGAAGGGTGCATATATTTGCTAGTTAATACTAAAATAGCTTTTGATTTTAATAAGAAAAAAAAAAGAAATATTTCGTGTTAGCAAATGCGAAAAAAATTAATTTTGCACAAAAGATAAACAAATATTGTTATTTATTTTTAAATAAAACTTAAAACGAAAGACATGTTTATTTATTTTCCATGTGCCTCTACGGATAGTTAATATTAAAAAGGATTTGCATTATTAGCGTTATTCGGACTATTGTCCCTATCTTCATTGTTATTTGTACAACGTTTCGGCCGATATACCCTCCGGCCTTCTTCAGGTATTTCTTGTCGGACTCTGGAACTTCTCGGACTCGGGAACCTTCTTTTCGAACTCGGGAACTTTCTTGTCGTATTCGGGAGCCATCCTTATGGGATGAAGTTAGAATAATAGATAGAGAAGAACATTGGAAGAGAAGACGCCTCAAAGAATCAGCACATATAGTAAAAAGTATTTATTCAAAAAAAGATTTTTAATAGGGTTAGGGTAAGGGGTTAGGGTAAGCAGTTATTATTATAACCTTATAATATACTTATTATAGCTTTAATCATTCCCGTTTAAATGTGTCTAATGTTAAAAGTTTTATAATTAAAAAAGAATTGCTATTGAATTAACAACAACATGAAATTTTTAAAAAGTGTCTTTAATATAAAAACGTGTCTTTCGTTTAGAGTTTTATAATTAAAAAAAAACAGTGCGTCTAAAAATCGTCTGTTAACGAACAACCGGATTTTAACGGTGAAAAGCAAAACATGTCCTTTTGAATCAAGGTATCACCTGGGGTGCTTAATGGTGTCTTGGTCCGATAACGATGGGTTGCTAGAAATGTCGGCTGGATTAAAAAGGGTTGGTTGGTTGGATGGGTGTTTTTTTTAGGGGGTTTACGGCATGTCAACCCATCGGGTCATTTTGTGCCGAACATATTTTTGTTTTATTCGTTCTTGGTGGGTACTCAATTAGTTTTAAACATATTTTGTTTTATTTAACCCATAGATAGGACCCTAACAGGTACTACCACTACGGGCCAGAGTGGACTAGGGAGCAATGGTGATGAAAGGGTTCTCCGCATTCCCCAAACTTCCAGAACTGGAATGTCACCATCAGATAGAGTTTAACGTCATACCCAGTACATGAAGACCCTCAGCCACCGCCTTCTAGCACATATATGATAAAAAGAGTCGAATGTTGTCCTAAGAGCAATAGGATTGGGACAATCATATAGGTGCTATGGATTGACATAGCCAGCTGATTGATCGGATGGAGCCTCTCCGACCGCCCGTCTAGTTTAAGTATGGGCCAAAGTAGAGTGTTCCAGCCATCAGGATCCTATCTTCAGGCATCGCGGGTCACCACTCACGTTGAGCGGGGGGGGGGGCGGTCGTACCCCTCTACAGAGCGGAATGCAGTTGGCTCGAGTTCAAAGTTGTTCTTCTCCTAGACTGGTTGCCAGTCTTTCTATTTAAAATCAACCAATCAATGAGATTTAGGTATAGATGTAGGGGGGGGGGTATGTTTTCCAGCTTTTCGCCATGGGATTAGCGCGAAGTGAAAAAGAAGCAGCTTCGTCCTGGATTTGAACCCGGATTGTCGACTCCAATCTTTTTTTATTTTTTATTTTTTTTAAGTAAAAATTATCAAATCTGATTGTTAATTTTCTACCTCTGAATTAATATCAACAATCCCAGGCCGGGAATGTTCTCACGGAATCACTTGAACCCAAACAAGTGGAAGTCGGGTAAGCGTTTCGTTAGGTATTGTTTAATCAAAAAGCCGGTGTCATTGAAATGGTAGAGGGTCGTTTGTTATTTTGGTAATGGATGTATAAAAAGAAATAAAAAAAAAAAAAAAAAAAACCTACTTGGGAAAAGGAATTTATTAAATCGAAAAATAAATAACTGACGTAATGAACCAATTAAACTTCAATGTATTTCTATTAACATTGTTTTATTTTTATTGTTTTTTTTTTTTGTTTTTATTGAGGTAGGCAAAATTTTTGTATTCTCGGAGCGTCTTACAGGCTGAAATAAAATTGTTTTAAGCTAAATTTCACAGCGCAGCCTCCAAAAATAAAAAATGAAAAAGAAATGATAACGGAAAGGACTCTTTGGGGATCCAGGCAATAGGGAACCGAAAAAATGATTGTGGGAAAAAGAGGGGCTTTTTTTTTTTTAATTAGGGGCCGTATTAACAGTTTTTAGGTCAGTCACAACCAGGAAACATTTTTGGTGTTACTTTGGTATATATTAGGTATACCCAAAATTGACCTAAAATCCGTTTATGACAAAATGAATTTAACCCCCTTCCAGAAAATAATTTACCAAAAATCAGGGAATTATCAGATTTTAATGAAATTTTCAGTGTTGATTTATCAATGAATGAACTTTATAATGCATTATTTATTTTATTTCAAAACTTTCTCATTTTTTTCAGGTTACTTAATTTTGCCCTCCCCTTATTTTGG
Organism: Doryteuthis pealeii; assembly: GCA_023376005.1. NCBI lineage: Eukaryota > Metazoa > Mollusca > Cephalopoda > Myopsida > Loliginidae > Doryteuthis > Doryteuthis pealeii. Next base: position 15,717,306 of record CM042161.1, on the reverse strand, counting down.
GGGGCGTAAAATCTCGGCGAGTTGGTCAGTGTTCGATACTAATTACAGTATGAATAAAAATATTTTTAAATAAACCCGAAGTTATGAATAGAAAAAAAAATTTAATGGGGGTTTTCTATAAGAAAATAAGTACCGAAAATCGGAAAATAAAATGTAAAAAAAAAAATTTTTAAAGTAATTTTTGGAGATTTCTTTTTTACTCATTTCGGTAATTGTTTAATTGGCTATTATCTTATGAAATAAAAAAATTATACATCGATACTTTTTCTGCTTAAAAAGGGTTGGGAGTTAAATTTTCAATAGAGTTTTTCAAAACTTATTACTTTTTGCACCTAAAATAAGGTTTGCATTAAGTAGATATTTATTTCTAGAATCTAAAAAAATAACATTTTAAACTTAACATCAGGATTTTCATATTTTAAATGAATTCTATATATTAATTTTTTTTTTAAGTTTAAGTCCAACAAGGGTTAGGGTTTGTGTTTAGGGTTAGGGTTGGGTTGGGGTTTAGGGTTAGTTTAATGGGAAAATAAATAATTTGGGTTCTATTTTTTCTGGGTCATTCATGTTACTAAACTAGGAAATAACCCATTAAATTCTATCTGATGATAAAGTTAATGTGAAGTATCCCTTAATCACCATTACTCCCAGGTCCACTCGGAGTGGTAAAAGTCGTCAGAGTGGCCTAAAGTTGGTATCAGCCAGACGTCGAGGGAGTCTATCCCCTTTTCACTAGCGCTAGACCAAGGAGATTATTTGAGCATCTGAAGGTGGAGCACTTTACCGCACAGATCCCCGTGCTACGTATTCGCTGAGTTGGCCAGGGCCGGTATCGAACCAATAACCTTGTGATTCCTAGCCGAACACTCTACTGACTGAGCTAAACCGGCCTTAAATCCAACCAACCAACCACATAACTTTACATTGGGGAGGGGGTGTTAACGTGAAATCAGCAAATTTGACTGGGGTTAACCTGTCCTTAGCGACCTGTCGGTTGGGGCGTTAGAATGCACCGATTGCACCTCTGCAGAGGGGTAAGAGTCCCCCAATGGGGCCACCTGTTGGCCGTGGGTGGCGACCCGTGATGCTTAAGGATAGAACCCAGGTGAATGAGCAGTTCATGCAATACTCCACTTTGGCCCTATCTTGGGCTGGACGGGCAGTCGGAGAGGCCCCCTCCGATCAATCGGCCGGTCACGTCAAGCCCTAGCACCTATATGATTGCCCCAACCCTATTGCCCTTATGGCAAGCCCCAACACTTTTCATCATATGGATGCTAGAAGGTGGTGGCTGCGGGTCTACATGTCCTGGGAATGACATTAAACTCTACCTGATGGTGAGGTTCCAGTTTTGGAGGTTTGGGGAATGAGGAGCACACCTTCATCACTATTGCTCCCTGGTCCACTCTGAAACCGAGTGGTAGTACTTGTTAGGGTCCCATCTATGGGCTTAGATAGAAAACATGAGTTTATAGACAAAATTGTATTATCCATTAAAAATGAAATTATTTCAAAAATTTTTTAGCATTAAACATTTTTTTTTTTTTACCAATAGAAGTATTCGGCATAAAATAACCCAAGGGGTTGACAGGCCGTTAAATCCAACCAACAAAACCAACCAACCTGTCCTTAGTGGCTCCTGACTCACCAACCGGTCGTGTTTACAAGCAAAACACTAAAGGCGCCAAGCAAACTGAGGTACTCCATCCCAGAACTCTTACCTCTGTACGTCTCTTCTATCAGTTTTTTTCATTTAGAGAGGAAACATGGCCGACAGACTGAAAAACGCGGCAATTTGGACAGTTTATTGGAAGCCATTATTTCCTTCCGGAAAATTAATCTTTTTGATTTTGGGGTTGGGTGTGGGGGCGGGATTAGTGTGGTGGTGGTGGGGGGGTCTTTCTAATTTAATCCAACTTTTTTTTTTACTTTGATCATTTTTTTACGTTTTGTTGTCTTTGGTACCTGATCTTTTTATTTTTATTAAAGTTTGTTCATGTTTTTCATATTTTTTCTTTCTTTCATTTTGTCTCTTCTCTCTCTCTCTCTCTCTCTCTCTCTCTCTCTCTCTCTCTCTCTCTCTCTCTCTCTCTCTCTCTCTTCTCTCTCTCTCCTCTCTCTCTCTCTCTCTCTCTCTCTCACACACACACACACAAGCACATGCACGCATACACATACACACACACATACTCTCTCTCTCTCTCTCTCTCTCTCTCTCTCTCACACCACACACACAAGCACATGCACGCATACACATACACACACACACACACACACTCTCTCTCTCTCTTTTTCTGCTTTTTCTCTTCTCTTTTTTCAATTCTATCTCTTTCTTTAATTCTCTTTTTTTCCCTCTTCTTTCCTCTTTTTTTCTCTTCTTTTTCTCTATTTTTTTTTTTTCTCTCGCTCTCTTCTTACCTCTCTCAGTCTCTCTTCTCTCTCTCCTCTCCTCTCTTTCTCTCTTCTCTCTCTCTCTCTCTTCATTTCATCTTTCTCTTCTTTTTTCTCTTTCTTTTCTCTATCTTCTTTTTTCTCTCTCTCTCTCTCTCACTCACTCACTCACTCACACACACACATACTCTCTCTCCCTCTCTCACTCACTCACTCACTCACCACACACACATCATCTCTCTCCCTCCTCCTCTCTCTCTCTTTCAATCTTTCTTCTTTTTTCTCTCTTCTTTTTTCTCTCTTCTTTGTTCTCTTCTTTCTCTTCTTTTCTCTATCTTCTTTTTTTCTCTTACTCACTCATTCACTCACTCACTCACACACACATACATACTCTCTCTCTCTCTCTCTCTCTCTCTCTCTCTCTCTCTCTCTCTCTCTCTCTCTCTCGTCTTTCTTCTTTTTTTTCTCTTCTTTTTTCTCTCTTCCTTTTTTCTGTCTTCTTTTTCTCTTCTTTTTTCTCTTCTTTCTCTATCTTCTTTTTCTTCTCTCACTCACTCACTCACTCACTCACACACATACACTCTCTCTCTCTCTCTCTCTCTCTCTCTCTCTTCATCTTTCTTTTTTTTTCTCTCTTTTTTTCTCTCTTCCTTTTTTCTCTCTTTTCTTTTCTCTCCTTCTTTTTTCTTCTCTTCTCTCTCCTTTTTATCGCCTATCATTTTTATCCTTTCCTTTCCTCCCCCCCCATTATTCTTTTCTCTATTTCTTTTCTCTCTCTTTATTCTGTCTTCCTCTTTTTGATCGATGCATTTAGTTTTGTCGACACATTTAATAGATTAGTTTCAAATTTCTATTATTTTTATTTTCTAGAATAAACGTATAAAAACCAGAATGTTTTATTCAATCCATGATAAACAAATGATATATGCAGATCACATACTAAAATAAAATTAGACTTTTGGAGAATACCTTGGTCCGTAGATCGCATACCAAAGTAGCACCCATTATATATACTAGCAAATATATGCACCCTCCAGGTACAAGTATTTAAGTTTTAATGTAATGAAATATCGTATTAAATTAGAGGCAGACAAAAAGATATGTAACAGAGTGGGGGTATAATAGAAAAATAGAAATGAAACTTACTCTTCCATCACTCCCGTCTTTCATTGCTGAATTTTACTTATTTAACTATTTAGTTAAATTAGGAAATAAAGAATAAAATGACAGTTATTTTTTCTTATTAATGGATTTCATTTAAGATTTATTGAAGAGATTTTTGCTTATATTCATTAAGATAAAACCAAACAATTAGAAATCAATAATACTAAGCACATATTTAATAAAATCACATTTTTAATATCAATATGCAAATTAGCCTTCCCATATATATATATATATATATATATGTGTGTGTGTGTGTGTGTGTGAAGAAAAAGTGGAAGTGAATCTGACATTATGTATTATAAAAAATTGAAAGAATAAATATCTTATTATAATGGAGATTGTGTGTTTTTCTGTCTGTAACCGAAACTATATTACTATTCAAGTCACAATTCCCTTAGTTATTTACATCACATTCTCCATGATTTTATTTTTATTTAAACCTCAATCATTAATAAAATTATTTTACATTATTAATACTGTTAACCATGTCTATATACTGACAACATGCTATTATATTTATATATACAACAAAATAGTGGCTTACAGTGTGAACGGGAAAGCTAATTTGCATATTAATATTAAAAAATCGAATTTAATAAATATGTGCTTAGTATTATTGATTTCTAACTGTTTGGTTTTATTCTAATGAATATAAGCAAAAAAATCTTCAATGAATCTTAAATGAAATCCATTAACAAGATAAAATAACTGTCATTTTATTCTTTACTTCCTCTTTTAACTAAATACTTAAATTAGAAAAAAATAACAATGAAAGACAAGAGTGATGGAAGAGTAAGTTTCAGTTGTTCTATTTTTTTTATTATACTCCCTCTGTTTCAAATCTTTTTATCTGCATTCTTATTTAGTTTCATTAGCCTTTCTGATTTAATACAATATTTTATTACATTAAAACTTAAATACTTGCACTCGGAGGGTGCATATATTTGCTAGTTATAATAATAAATGCAATAATTACTAATAAATTTTACCCACACACACATACACTCATCACGTAATTAAAAATATTGTAAAAATATTGTCTTAATAAAATAAAAAATTGTGTGTGTGTGTGTGTGTGTGTGTGTGTGTGTTGATTGGTAATTTACAGGATCGAACATATGTTTAAGATAAATATATATTACATATGTATTTTCGATGTTCATCAGGACAAAAATAAATATCGTCTGTTGCTGTAAGTTTCAATTATTTTTCTATATCAGTATAGAGAAGAGATTTATTTTTTTTACTTAATAAATCCCGGGCAACGCCAGATAGCTCTTCTATTAAATAGATAAATGAAAAAGAATAAAGTTTGAAATTGTTCAGACAGATAGAAATACTCTGTCTGCATTTCTCGAAGTTCTTTTACTTACATTTCTCTTGTTTGTTTTTTTCTTTCATTTCTTTCTGAAATGTTTCTTTCTTTCTTTCTCTC
>CM042161.1:15710244-15712213 GCA_023376005.1 Doryteuthis pealeii | reverse complement strand
TATTAATTTAAAAAACAAACAGTGGTCCTAAAATCGTCTGCTAACAAGACACAACCCCGATTTTAACGGTGAAAAGCAAAACATGCTCCTTTTGATCAAGTATCACCATGGGCTCTTAAGGGGTCTTGGTCGATAACGAATGGTGCTAGACAATTGACGCACTGGCATTAAACAAGCGCGTCTAGTTGGTTGAGTGGGGGGTTCCACAGGGGTTACGCCATCGCGTCATTCCATATGCCGAACATATTTATCTGTTTTATTCGTTTCTTCGGTGGTCGGGGTACTCAATTAGTTTTAAACATATTGTCTTTATTCTAACCCATAGCATAGGACCCAACAGCGGTACTTCACCACTACGGGCCAGCAGTAGGACTAACGGCGCAGCAATGGCTGATGAAAAAGAGCTGCGCCGCATTCCCCAAACTTCCAGAACTGGAATCTCACCCATCAGATAGAGATTTACACGTCATACCCAGGAGATGAGACCCTCAGTCACCGCCTTCTAACACATATCATGATAAAAAGAGTCGACATGCTTGTCCATCAAGAGCCAATAGGATTGGGACAATCAACTTATAGGCTCCTGCTAGGGATTACATAGCCAGTTGATTGCATCGGATGGAGCCTCTCCGATCGCCCGTTTACTTAAAGTATGGGCCAAGCTGGCAGTGTTTCAGCCACAGGATCTATCTTCAGGCATCGCGCGATCCGCCCACTCACGTTGAGCGCGAGTAGATCCGGCAGCGGCGGTGGGGCGGCCGGTCGTACCCCTCTACACGAGCGGACATGCAGTTGGCTCGAGGTCCAAAGTGTGTTCTTCTCCTAGACGTTGCCGACGTGTCTGTTCTATGTGTAAAGAGTCAGAGCCCAGAGCTCAAATGGTGAGGGAGTTGGGTGGATTGGTAGTGATGAGGTGTAGTGGTGTGGGGTTGGTGGTGTAGTTTGTGTTCCAGCGGCGGTCGCCATCGGCCAAAGTGGCAAAAAGAAGCAGCCTTCGTCCTGATTTGAACCCGATCATTGTCGACTCCAATCTTTTTTTTTTTTTTTTTCGTAAGTAAAAATTATCAAACTAGATTGTTAATTTTCAACCTCTGAATATAATATCAAACAATCCAGGCCGGGAATTGTTCTCACGGAATCACTTGAACCCAAACATGTGGAAGTCGGGCGTAAGCGTTTCGTTAGGTATTGTTTTAATCAAAAAGCCGGTGTCATTGACAATAGTAGAGGGTCGTTTGTTGATTTTGGTAATGGATGTATAAAAAAAACAACAAAAAACCTACTTGGGAAAAGGAATTTATTAAATCGAAAAATAAATAACTGACGTAATGAACAATTCAACTTCAATGTATTTCTATTAACATTGTTTTATTTTTATTGTTTTTTTTGTTTGTTTTATTGAGGCTAGCAAAATTTTGTATTCTCGGCCAGCGTCTTACAGGCTGAAATAAAAATTGTTTTAAGCTAAATTTCACCAGCGCAGCCTCCAAAAATAAAAATATGAAAAAGAAATGATAACGGAAAGGACTCTTTGGGGATCAGGCAATAGGGAACCGAAAAAATGATTGTGGGGAAAAGAGGGCTTTTTTTTTTTTAATTAGGGGCCGTATTAACAGTTTTTTAGTCAGTCACAACCAGCGAAACACTTTTTGGTGTTACTTTGTATAATTAGAATACCCAAAATTGACCTAAAATCCGTTTATGACAAAATGAATTTAACCCCACTTCCAGCAAAGAATTAATTTACCAAAAATCAGGAAATTATCAGATTTTAATGAAATTTTCAGTGTTGATTTATCAATGAATGAACTTATAATGCATTATTATTTTATTTCAAAACTTTCTCCATTTTTCTTCAGTTACTTAATTTTGCCCTCCCCTTTTATTTTGGGGCGGGCGTAAAATCTCGGCGAGTTGGTCAGTGTTCGATACTATTACAGTATGAATAAAAATATTTTAAAATACACAA
>CM042161.1:15692744-15705244 GCA_023376005.1 Doryteuthis pealeii | reverse complement strand
AAGTTACGTCGATTATTGCTGAGTTAAATATTTTTCTTGTTGACAGAAAGACAAACAACATGAATCCCGATCTCCAAGACGACAAATTCCTCGAAATGTCTGAAAAACCTGACGTTAATTATTAGGTTAAAGATTTCGGGGCGTGTGCTTTCAAATAAATAAATAAATAAATAAAAGAAAAGAAAGAAAGAAAGAAGAAAAAGAAGAGTCCAAGAAGTGAGAGTTTCATGAGTGAAACCACATGTCCAAATACGGTGACGTAAATTACCAACATTAGCATTTACGACACACACAGTAAGAAAGTTCCAGTTTATGACGTTTCTATCTTTTCTTTTCTTTTTTTCTTTTCTTTTTTCTTTACACATTCTTCTTTTTTTTCATTCTTTCTTTTTTCTTCTTTCTTCTTTTCTTTTTTCTTTAGACATTCTTTTTTGCATCTTTTTTCTTTCTTTTTTTTTTAGACATTTTTTTCATTCTTTTTTCTTTACGCATTCTTCTTTTTTCATTCTTTCTTTTTTTCTTTTTTTCTTTTCTTTTTTCTTTAGACATTCTTTTTTCATCTTTTTTCTTTTCCTTTTTTAGACATTCTTTTTTTTCCTTCTTTTTTCTTTACGCATTCTTCTTTTTTTTTTTTTTTTCTTTTTTTTTTTTTTTTTCTTTTTTTTCTTTTTTCTTCTTTTCTTTTTTTCTTTAGACATTCTTTTTTTTCATCTTTTTTCTTTCTCTTTTTCTTTTCCTTTTTTTAGACATTCTTTTTTTTCATTCTCTTTATCTTCTTTTTTTTTTTTTCTTTTCTTTTTTTTTTTTTTTTGTTATACTAACATTTCTATCCTTTTTTCTTTTCTTATTTTCTTTTAAACATTCTTTTTCATCCTTTCTTTCTTTCTTTCTCTTTTTTCTTTTCTAATTTCTATTCTTTTTCTTTCATTTCTTCTTTTTTTTCTTTCCACTTCTTTCTTTTCTTTCTTTCTTTCTTTCTTTGCACATTTCTCTTTCTTTTTATCTGTATATTTCTCTTTACTTTTGTACGATTTTCATTATTTTCTTTCATTTCGTTATTTTATATTTTTTAATTTTTTTTCTTTTTTTCTTACCATATTCTTCTTTCTTTTTTCATTCCTTCCTTCCTTTCATTCTTTCTTTCTTTCTGTCTCTTTTCATTTTGTCCCTTACGGATTAATTTTTATATTGTATCTTTTTTATTTCAGATATGTTTTCTTTCTTCTGCTTCATTCCCCCCCCCCATTTTTTTTTCTAAAATGGCAAAATGACATTTGGAATAAAAATAAATAAGAATATCCAGTAAATAATGGATAAAACAGACGATGAGAAAAATTAAAATGGTGGCTCATTTTCTCAGCACCATCCATTCGTTATTGTTACTATTTGATTGCTTCCCCTCAAGTTCAGTGAATGACACACTGGTTCCAGATTTGGTGAAACTGGGGAGGTGCTGTCGAAGGGTTTGAATCTCACGTTCCAGACTCGACTCATTTTTATTTTATGTTCTGTTCGAGGATAAGGCCTGATAAAAATGAACTCATAGCACATTAATCGAAGAACAGTGAAAATTGTGGTCAGAATGATTCCTCAAGAATGGCATCAGGCGAATTTATCTACATTAGTTAATTTGAAATATGTGTATTTGGGCAGCATTCTTTCATTTATACATGTAGAATTAAACAAAACAGATGTCTCCTGTTTAACGATTTTATTAATGATCTTTTCAAGCTTTCTGGACAACTTTTTTTTTAAATATTTGGATGGAATTCGTGGATTAGTCAACCGAAGTTCATATCACGAGTACTTTCGGCACTTCGAAGTGCCATCATCAGGGGTGATGTGTTCCAGTTTTTTTTCTTTTTCAAAGTATATTAATGGATGTGGAGGCTGGAATGAAAATACCTACATCGGTTTCACCTCCACGACTTTGTCACGTCGTTTAACTTTTCATATGACAGATAATAGCTCCATTTCACAACACCTAAAATTACATTCATGTCCCCACTCTAATTTCTGAAATATTCTAACGTAAAATACACACATTCTGCGCAAAGAAATAAATAAACAATAACTCCAAATACCAGAAGCTTTATACATCAAACAATACAAACCATCCTTAAATAAGATTAATTTTGAATACAGTACTCACATTTTAAAATGCCTATAACACCTTTCTCACCAATTCTTCTCCTTCCAGCCCCCCACATCCATTAATATACTTTGAAAACAAATGGAACACATCACCCCTGATGATGGCACTTCGAAGTGCAAAAAGTACTCGGGATATGAACTTCGGTGGACTAATCCAAAAAATTCCATCCAAATATAAAAAAGATTGGCCAGAAAGCTTGAAAAGATCATCAATAAAATCGTTAAACAGGAGACATCTGTTTGGTTTAATCCTACCTGTATAAATTAGTTAATTTATAACAATTCATCTGCAATAATAAATTTCTTATAATCTACCTATTATAATAAACCTATAACAATCTATAATAATAAATCTATAATAATTTATCTATAATAATAGATTATAATATATGTATAATAATAAATCTATAATAATTTATCTCTAATAATAGATTATAATATATGTATAATAATAAATCTATAATAATTTATTTATAATAATAGATTATAATATATGTATAATAATAAATCTATAATAATTTATTTATAATAATAGATTATAATATATGTATAATAATAAATCTATAATAATTTATCTATAATAATAGAATATAATATATGTATAATAATAAATCTATAATAATTTATCTATAATAATAATTATAATATATATAATATATAAATATATTAAAACTTTTATCTATAATATATAGTATAATAATAATCTATAATAATAAATCTATAATAATAGATTATAATATATGTATATAATAAATCTATAATAATTTATTATAATAATAGATTATAATATAATGTATAATAATAAATATATTAATAATTTATCTATAATAATAAATTATAATATATGTATAATAATAAATATATATAATTTATCTATAATAATAGATTATAAATATATGTATAATAATAAATCTATAATAATTTATCTATAATAATAGATTAAATATATGTATTAATAAAATCTATAATAATTTTATCTATAATAATGATTATAATATATGTATAATAATAAATCTATAATAATTTATCTATAATAATAAATTATAATATATGTACAATAATAAAACTATAATAATTCATCTGCAATAAAAGATCTGGCCAGCATTTAAAAATTTTTCCAAGGGTCAAAGGTTTACCAAGTGATATATGATCTCCATTTTATGCTGACTTCAAAAATACCATTCGTTGTGTTTAGTCAGGTCTGGTTTTTAAGATGTGTTTGAAGACTTCACAATAAGTTGTACACAATAATAACACTTATTCAAAAGTCTGTGGACTGTAGAGTTATAATACTGTTCTATACCTTTCAAGTAAGAGCTTGTATATTAAAAATTTGATCTGATTAGAAAAAATGAGTATGATTTTTTAATTTGGCGTAAAAGAACACCATAAAATCAGCTATTATATAATAATTTTACAATAATAAATCTAAAGCAATTTATCTACAATAATAAATTCATGACAATTTATCTACGTTAATATCTTATTATAATGGAGATTATGGGTCTGTCTGTCTGTAACCGAAACTATATTATTACTATACAAGTCACAATTCCCTTTAGTTATTTACATCACATTCTCCATGATTTTATTTTTATTTAAACTTCAATTATTAATAAAATTGTTTTACATCATTAAGACTGTTGACCATATCTACATACTAATAACACGCAGTTGTACTTATATATACAACAAAATAGCGGTTTACAGGGTTAATGGGAAGGCTAATTTGCATATTGATCTTAAAAATTTGAATTTAATAAATATACGCTTAGTATTATTGATTTCTAATTGTTTGGTTTTATCCTAATGAATATGAGCAAAAATTTCGGGAATAAATCTTAAAAGAAATCCATTAACAAGAAGAAATAACTGTAATTGTATTATTTACTTCCTATTTTAAATAGATAGAGGGTGCATATATTTGCTAGTATCTATAATATTTTATCTATAATAATAATATAATATTGAAAAAATTGAAAAAATCTTTTTTAAATGAGTGTCCCGACCTTATTCCCCTTATGGCAAACCCTTCCAACCCTTTTTATCATATATGTCTCTGAGGGTTTTATTGTCCTGGGTATGACGTTAAAGTGCATCTCACGACGAAGTTCCAATTCTGGAGCTCCGGGGAGTGTAGAGTATCCCTTCATTGCAATTACTCCCAGGTCCACTGACCCGGTGTGGTAGTATCTGTTAGGGTGTCCCATCTATGGGTTAAATAGATTTTAAAAATGAGTTTAAAATGTATTCAAAAATGAATTTACGAACAAAATTTAACAAAAACGTCCTCGGCATAAAATAACTCAACAAGGATTGACATGCCGTAAAACCCAACCAGCCTGGACTAGCTAAATGATGGGCAATGAGAAAGATTTCCCCAAGATATTTCGGTGATAGAAACTAAATACAAAGGGTGCTTCAACCCAACAAATGATATGTTATACTGCTGCTTTCTACAGCGAGAGACCACTTCATCTAACGTTTATCGTCGTAAGGAATGAAATTGGTGACCCGCGTTCAAATCCTGGATGAGTGTCTCAGAGCTAATGCCCTTGGAAAAAGGTATTAATCCATCTGTTCTTCTTCCAGCTCCAGGTAAATAGCAAGGCAGACTAGGCTCTTTAGCCTCGGTTAATTAACCAGTCTAGGAGAAGGAAAACTTCAATTCAAACTAGTAGTAAAAATTAAAAGTAATATCGGTGGTATTATCTGCGTTATTCAGACTATTGTCCTCATCTTCATTGTTATTTGTACAACGTTTCAGCCGATAAAAAAAACAAAAAAAAAACACAATATGAGTCTAGGTAAAAAATCATACATAAGTAAATATTCTAGCCAAATCAAGACATTAGGTTTATAAGTTCCCAAAATTCGCACTCAATTGTCCAATTGGACACACGGCCTAGTGGATAAGGTAGTTAGGTTAAGACAGTTCTCTCTGGAACCCGAGTTCAATCCTGAGTGAAGGCAGTTAGAAAAATAATTAACACAACTCCTACTCCAGCAATGGTTAGCGGAATGAGAACAGGATACCCCCGTGGACTAAATAAAGGGTTAGGTTCAAAGTTCCATAATGGCTCCCGATTACGACAAGAAAGTTCCCGAGTTCGAAAAGAAGGTTCCCGAGTCCGACAAGAAATACCTGAAGAAGGCCGGAGGGCATATCGGCCGAAACATTGTACAAATAACAATGAAGATGGGGACAATAGTCCGAATAATGCAGATAATACTAATCTTCAAGCCTCATCTCAAACATTCAGAGAAATAATATCGGTGGAGTAGCCTATTGGCAGGACAGCGAGAGAGTCTATCCTCTTTTCACAAGTGCTAGACCAAGGGAGATTGTTTTTGCAATCGGATAGTTTGTGTGATGTGTGGCAAGTGGCCGTACAGCTGTTTTCTGGTGAGGTGTTGTTTCCACGTCTTGTTTAAGATTGCACGCAGTATTCTTGTGCAGCTTCCCATCTAGATTTTTCTCTATGATGTGGAGCGCCACATCTACAATCAACTCCCCACTTTAAAGCACAGACCCAAGCTGTGTTACTCACGCGTTGAGTTGGTGAGGGCCAGTATCGAATCCGGAACATGTTATGGTTTCTAGTCAGATGCTCTACCTATTGAGCTAATTGTGCTAAAAAAAATAATTTGTGTCACATCCTGCTCGTGCCGGAAGAAGTTGAATAAACACACAGAGCGGGAGTCCATCACTTCCCGTGGAGCGTCACACCTATCATCAGTGTGGATGTAATGAAAATAACATACCTCGAAACCAAAGCGTGCGCGGACGTATCTGGCTTGCAGGGTCATCGCGGGAAAGAAATATGGCTGCTGTAAGCACTATACTTAACGATGGGCGATCTCGAACCAGCGAGAATGGGATTTCACGTATGCAAATTCTCTCGAGATTGGGCGTGCATATAAGCATGCGGCGACGGCCAGTTGTCAGAGCGAAGCAATTACGTACAGCGACTGGTGTGTTTGAAGGGGTCAGGAAGGGAGTAACGTGCTCAGTTGGTAGAGACTGTGCTGACGACGAAAAGAATTACATTTCGTTTGCTAAAATCAGCTCCCCACTTTACCGCACATATGTAGCGAGATGGAAGGTCCTGAGTTTTGCGAGGACTACTATTAGAAAAGAAGAAATAAGAGAGTGAGTAAAGGCTTAAAAAAAGTGATGAACATAAAACAGGTTGTCGTGAGTTTGACCGGGGCGTGACCCCCCGAATGGAGAATTGAAAGCCAACCAGAAGTTTCGGGTGTTGACCGGAACCGGAAGTCACGTGGTGACGTGGAACGACGAAGAAAAATACGGGCCTCTTTTTGCTTTCCGAGGCCTAGGGGGACGGACGGGCCTCTGGTCCCTGGTGTGGGATACAGTAATTTAACAGTGTTCTCTCTCTCTCTCTCTTTCTCTCTGCCTTTCCCCCTCTCCGACACAACCCACGAGATGAGCCTAGCCTGGATATAAAAAGCTAAGCAGCTTGTGATGATATATTTCTCGCGTTGTACTTTTTTATCGAAAAGATGACCGCCACGTGCCGAACACCTTTTTAGTGTCGTGAATTTGGAGGCACGTTGACAAGACCTGATATACAACATATATCGATACCGCCACGTTACACGTATCAGATTACTCAATTTGTGCTACTCATGCGCTGAATTTGTCGGGGACCAGTATCGAACTCAGAACCTTGCAATTCCAAGTCGTATGCTCTACCGACTGAGCTAACACCCCATCTCTAACATGTAATGTTGCCCATAGCCGCTTTTTGCATGTTCATTAAATATAGCCTCATCCACTTGAAGCGAATAGAAACTGGTATTTAGGAATATCAAACCGAGAAAGTGAATTCAACGTAATAAGCTTTTATCTTCGCCCTGTTTTCTGTTATTTGTATTATTTCTCATGCCACAATCTGAAATAAATTCCAAACGAATATCATATTCTTTTTGTGTGTTCGGTATGCGCTTCCGTTTGTACCACGAACGATTTCTAACGGTGTGTGGAGTGAACCAATACATAAAAAGAAGAGTAAGGTATATCACCTTACTCTCCTATTTTGTATCGGTTCTCTCTCTCTCTCTCTCTCTCTCTCTCTCTCTCTCTCTCTCTCTCTCTCTCTCTCGCTCTCACGTAATTTTATTCTCTCCCTTTCATTATCCCTCTCTTTTCCAGTAATTTTCATATCTTCTCTCCCCCCCTTTCTCTTTCTCTTTCACTCCCACTTTCTCTCTCTCTCTCACTCTTTCTCTCTCTCTCTCTCTCTCTTTCTCATATATTCTTTTATTATTCCCTATCTTTTCCTGTATTTTTATCTTTTCTCTCTCTCTCTCTCTCTCTCTCTCTCTCTCTCCCTATCTATCTATCTATCTATCTCTATCTATCTATCTATCTATCTCATTCTCTCCCCCTCTCTCTCTCTCTCTCTCTCTCTCTCTTGTATATTCACTCTTCTCGCTTTCATTATACCTCTCTTTTCCAGTAATTTCTCTTTCCCTCCCCCTCTCTCTCTCTCACTCTCTCTCTCACTCTTTCTCTCTATCTATCTATCTCATTCTCTCCCCCTCTCTCTCTCACTCTCACTCTCTCTCTCTCTCACTCTCTCTCTCTCTCCCTAGCTATCTCATTCTCCCCCCCCCATCTCTCTCTCTCTCTCTGTTCTCTCCCCCCTTTACAGTTCTCTGTGTATCGTTCATTCCACTTCTTTTTATATCACTCCTGTTGGTGAGGCTTTGAACATGCCGACTGCATCCTGTGCAGATTGGGGGGGGGGGGGGGTAAGGCAATCATCAAAAAAAAAAAAAAAAAAAAAAGGTGTCCCGGGTAAATAACATTTAATGGTGAGCATACAGTTCTGGAACACTTGGGTATGTGGAGTACCCCTTCACCACCATTACTCCCAGGTCCACTCTGGCCTGGAGTAGTAGTACCTGTTAGGGTTCGACCTAATAGAAAATGAGTTTAAAAATGTTTATTTTAATTTAGTTTTTTTCTTAAGTTGAGTACTATCAAGAATGAATAGAAAAACACGCCTTCGGCATAAAATAACCCAACAAGGGTTGGCGAGAGATTATCATGGATATCCGTGCTAATTGCGCGAGATGATGATGATGATGATGATGAAGGCATTCTTGTTGAAATGCAATAATCAAAACGGACCATATGACCTTAAGGCACCCCTTTTGCGATTTCGATTCGTTGGGACATTTTTTTCCATTTACACCGTCAAAAACCGGTTAATTGTTAATATACGATTTTTAGAGTTTTTTATTATAAAACTAACCCCTAACCCTAAACCTAACCCCTAACCCCAACAAACAACCGGATTTTTACGTGTAAATGAGAAAAGTGTCCCTACGAGTCGAGACCGCAGAAGGGGTGCCTAAAGGTCTATGGTCCACCAAAACGTACACAAAAAATAAAACTACAAGAGTTAAACTTTCATACGGTTTTTACTAAATGATTCTATCATTTGTACCACTGCACAGAGGACGTCCCGGAGGCGATGAGTGATAGATAGGGACGGTTGGCGAGTGATTGTCATGGGCATCCGTGCTAATTGCACGACATGATAATCAAAATCATTGTATGATGATGATTATGATGATGATATACATGTACACAGGGTGTCTATAAAATCCTGCAAGATATAAAATACAACAAAAAAGGCAATCTTGTTGAAATGCTGTAATCAAAATGTACTCAAAAAAACAAAAAACAAACTAAGTGTTGAACTCTCGGAGGCGATGAGTGATAGGGACTGTCGGCGAGTGAATGTCATGGGTATCCGTGCTGCTGGTGCGACATGATGATGATGATGAGGACGATGATGATATATATATTTACCAAACCCTCCGCACGAGCAGGATGTGACACAAGGTCAATTTCTTAAGCGGGGTTCAACAGGTTTGATTCAGAGTTTTCCTTCTCCCAGACTGGTTGCCTAACCAAGGTTAAAGAGCCCAGTCAGCCCTACTATTTACCCATAGCTGGAGGGAGAGTAGGATTCATACTTTTCCCAAGGGTATTAGCGCTAAGTGAAATGCAATTAGCACGACCAGGATTTGAACTCGGGCGACGAGTCCATTTCCCATGACTTTAACCATTACACCACACGCTTCCATACATTTTGTATACGTATATATGTTTACGAACCCTCCGCGCGAGTAGGATACTACACAAGGTCAATTTCGTATGCGGTGTTCAATAGGTTTGAATTCAGAGTTTTCCTTCTCCTAAACCGGTTGCCTAAGCAATGTTAAAGAGTCCAGTCCGCCCTACTAGTTATCCATAGCTGGAGGGAGAGTAGGATTCATACCTTTACGAAGGGTATTAGCGCTAAGTGAAATGCAATTACCACGTCCAGATTTGAACTCGGGGCGACGAGTCCAATTCCCATGACTTTAATGATGATGATGATGATGATGATGTAAAACCTTGACATCAGAAAACATGGCGCCTACTTCCGATAAGGGTTTTTTGGGGGTTTGTTTAGGTGTGTAACACTGTTAATTGCGAGGCCTGAGTCACCCGGATATCTTTGGTTAAAAAAGGAACCTTTTCAAAGTTTCACTTCGAAAGATAACATAAGAATTAATGTAAATTCCGAAGACTCTCAACATTATCGGTCCTACCGCTGACCTTACCTCTTTACGTATCTCTCTTACAGAAGGAAGGTACTTGAAGGTCTATATAGAAACCATCAAACCTCTTCACATTCTGAGCGTTTCTCAAGTAGATACACATGGCCTCGTCATTGTGTCTCGTTCTTCAAGATAGCAACCAATTTAAGCCAGTTATGCCTAATATACTCACTTACAAGCATTAAGTTTATGAAGTAGACACGTGGTTTATAAGCCAGAGACTCAATTAAATTTTAGTTGGAGATCCTAGAAGGAGAATATTGATTTCAAATTAAACGTTAAATCAGAAGAAGTATGAAATACTATTACCATATCTGTACTTATCCAAGTACATCTATATCCATACATATATAAAGGTTTGGTTTGTTTTGTTTTACGGCATATCAACCTCAGTGGGTCATTTAATGCCAATAAAGTTTTGAAATAAATCAATTCTTAATGGATAATACAATTTTTTTTTATAAATAGATTTTTCTATTTAACCCATAGATGGACCCTAACAGGTACTACCACTCCGGGTCAGAGTGGACCAGGGAGCAATGGTGATGAAGGGGTGCTCCACATTCCCCAAACCTCCAAAACTGGAACCTCACCATCAGATAGAGTTTAACGTCATTCCCGGGACATGTAGACCCACAGCCACCGCCTTCTAGCACCCATATGATAAAAAGGGGTTGGGGCTTGCCGTAAGGGCAACAGGGTTGGGAAAATCATATAGGTGCTAGGGCTTGACGTGACCAGCCGATTGATCGAAGGGGGCCTCTCCGACCGACCGTCTAGTCCAAGATAGGGCCAAAGTGGAGTATTGCAGGTCATGAACTGCTCATCCACCTGGGCTCCATCACACGGGTTGCCACCCACGGCCAACAGGTGGCCCCATTGGGGGAGTCTTACCCCTCTGGAGAGGTGCAGTCGGTGCATTCTAACGCCCCACCGACAGGGCGGCATATATAAAGGGCAATTGTGTGTATATGTATGTCCGGAGGAAACTTTGAAAATAAAAGTATTAACGACAAAGCAAATATATATATACACATTAAATATCACCAGGGTTTGTTTTTTGAGTAAAAAATAATAGAGATTTGATTTGTATTCGTGAAGATAATTAAAAAATAAAATTTAATTTTAACTTAAATCAAAATGAAAATATCGAAAAAAAATATTTACATTTACTCGTCGATAAAAAAAACGTAAGAAGGGCGGCTGTAAAATATCGCTTATTCCTCGCATTAATTTGTTGATAAAAACGCCTTCAAACCGCTAGTCGGTTAATATCTAGTACAGGTCAAATTTTCAGAAGGCGCCGCCTAGCGTATTTTAGGACAGGAGGCCAGGATGACAAAAATCGAAAATAGCCCCCAAGAGTATTAGCGCTATGTGAAATTGTGAAATGCAAACAGGCCGTGCAGGATTTGAACTCGTCTGGCCGCATCCATTTCTTACGACGATAACTATAGCACCACGTTCCTTCTACCCACGTACATTATTTAAAAAGAAGTTAGTGTCATAAAACAAACGGTTATCTATACATATATGAAAGGTAATTGTGTGTATATGTATGTCCGGGGGAAACTTCGAAAATAAAACAATTAACGACAAAGTAAATATATATACACATTAAATATCACCAGGGTTTGGTTTTTGAGCAAGAATAATAGAGATTTGATTTATATTCGTGAAGATAATTAAAAAATAAAATTTAAATGATAACAGCATGGATTTTTTTTTACAAATTTAATATTTTAGATAGTAGACATTAACATTTCTTTTCAGAGTAGCTGGATCAATGCAAGTTTTTTTTTTTTGTTTTTTTTTACATAGGGATTTAAATGGGGCATCCCACGAGGATTCAACTCATGATTCAGTAATAATGGATTCGCGGACTAACTTTAAAAATCCCCTCTACCTAGGCGACGCAAGGTAGCTGCTGTTAGTTGGGTAATAAAGTTTAAGAATTTGGGGTCTATCTCTAAAAACATAGTAGGAGTTCGTGAACAAACAAACTGACAGGAACTACAGCTTAATATATAGAAATTGATAGAGATACATACCGTATTTGACGGCATATAAGACGCACGGGCATATAAGACGCACCCCCATTTCAGCAGGTCAGATTTAGGAAAAAAAAGTTTTTTAGTGTATTTAAGCATATATTGTTGAAAACAGTCTAGCTGTGCATTGATTATACAAGCAGAAACATAGCTGTATAAAATCAATTTGGCAGTACAGACAAGCAATAAGCATACACAAGACATCTCAATAGCAGGAAATAATAATAATAATAATAATAATAATAATAATAATAATAAGCCTAGGCCTACGGGAGGTCTCAAACTTTACCTACGATGTATAAGACGCAGGGCATTTTTGAGCCAAAATTCCGGAGAAAAAAAGTGCGTCTATATGCCGTTAATACGGTAATTCTTATGTACTGTAGTTAGATATTTTTTTAATCAAGTTCGTTAGATTCAGAATAACGGGATTCCAATGGAAAGTTACCTCGACAGTTATTGACGGGTAGTGATATTCCACTTGACCTTTCGGAAGCGCGCCATTACAGGCGTGAGACAATTTAGACCAGTTAAATTAAAAATAACGGGATTCCAGTGGAAAGTTACCTCGACGGTTATTGACGGGTAGTGACATTTTGCTTGACCTTTCTGAAGCGCGCCATTACAGGCGTGAGGCAATTTAGTTCA
>CM042161.1:15685244-15687744 GCA_023376005.1 Doryteuthis pealeii | reverse complement strand
CAGAACACTATGGAGTGAGAAAGAAAGGGAGAAGAGAGGACTAAGAAAGTAAAATTATTTAGTAATTCCTTTATCAAATTGCGATGTTTATTTATTTTAGCAATCGTTTGTTTAGTTTTCTTTTTCTTTTTTTTGTTTACATTTAAAATATCATTTTTTTAAATTTAACGCTAATCTCATGAGTGTTTTGAAACATTTTATTTTTTTAAACACTTTTTTGTACATATAACAACATTTTTTAACGGATCTATTTGACACATGAATAGAATCCTAACAGGTAATACTGGACCTGTGAGTAATGGAAATGAAGGGGTACTTCACATTGTCTGCAGCTCTACAACTGGAACTTCGCCATAAGATGCAGTTTAGTGCCATACCTAAGGTACTCCTTTTTTCCGAAAAATATCCGAAAAACCACTAGTTAAAACCGGCGTGAAAACTCGCAGACAGTGAAAATAATTATCTGGTAATTCCATGTCAAATCATCCAGTTCATGTCACCCACCCACTTCAATTACGCAGAAATTTTGTCCACGAATGGACTATATTAAAGTAAGTCAATCCTGAAAATTTGAGCTTCCAATTCCAAAAACTGGCCGCGTTATGTCGATTTAAAACTCTCCAATTTGGAGGGGTGCGCAAAAAATAGCGACCTTTTGTAATCTATTTTTGTCTGTAAAATGAGTTCTAGAGCTTCACTACTCCTAAAAATTGGTTTATCAAAGTTTTTTCGCTCAAGGAATTAGTCATAGAGTATGACACGCATAAAATTCTCTGGGACTTTGAGATGTAGACGGATCACCTAATCCCGGCTAAGAGACCAAACCTAGTATTAATTAACAAGAAAAAGAGAACTGAAGAATGAAGATGGGAGAAAATGAAAAGATAAAGAAATACTTGGACCTGTTGGATTATTTGTGGGATATAAGACGTGCTACAATACACCACTTAAATTTATAGACTAAGCTAGGTCATACTGTTTAAACCTCAGCCAATCAACAGCACAAGTGCGTGGCTGATTGACTACTTAATCACTGATAGTGAAGGACCATTTGCAATCATTGACGAAGGACTTGTAAGACTGAGGAGCACCAAGGAACAACCCTAGGATCCTTTACCAAGGATTTCCGCTGGACAATCGCTCTTGCTTGAAGCTTAAAGGATGGCCCATTAAATCGTAACAGGATCTGGCCAGATACATAAAATATCTGTGGTTGTACCAATTGGAATTGGTGCCCTTGGGAAGATTTTCAAGGGTTTGAAACGGAGTCTGGATGAATTAGAAATCAAAGCAAGAATTGAGACCATCCAAAACAACAGCATTGTTAATATTGAAGAGTACTAGAGACCTGAGGTGACTTGCTATCACTCAGCCTCTGAGTGAAAGACCACTAGCTAACGCTGATTTGGAAAAAAAACCCCGCAGAACTATAATAAAAGATTTAGTATTATTTGTATCATTCGAACTATTGTCCTCATCTTCATTGTTATCTGTACAACATTTCAGCCGAAATGTCCTCCGGCCTTCTTCAGGTATTTCTTGTCAGACTCAGGAACGTTCTAGGACTTGGGAACCTTCTTGTCGTAATCGGAAACCTTCTTGTCGTAATCGGGAGCCATCACGTAACTTTGAACCTAACCCTTTATTCAGTCCACGGGGGTATCCTGTTCTCATTCCGCTAACTGGGGCACAGGTGTTAAGCTGTGTTAATTATTATTCTGTTACTGCTGCCCTTGACCAGGATTGAACCTGCAGTCTAGGGATAACTGTCACTTAGAACTGTCTTAACCTAACTCCTTTATCCACTTGACTATGTGTCCAAGGGAACATCGGCCGAAACGTTGTACAGATAACAATAAAGATGAGGACGATAGTCTGAATAATACAAATAATACTAATTATCAAGTCTCATCTCAAAAATTCAGAGAAATAATGAAAGATTTATTCAGTACGGTCCTCTGATTGGGCAAAACAATTTAAGTGTGGCCTTGAAAGAGTTTCCGCGCGTGTTTGAAAGTATCGAGGCTAATTCTAGTTAAACGACAGGTGCTTTTCGCTTGCATCTTTGCTTGTTTGCGCATGGATTCTCATTTAGAAACAATAATCAAAATGGCGAATAATATTCTTCTTCTTCTTCTTCTTCTTCTTCTTCTTCTTTATCTTAAGATACGTTCTCTTCTTCTTCTTCTTCTTCTTCTTCTTCTTCTTCTTCTCTTCTAAGATACGTCTCTTCTTCTTCTTTCTTCTTTCTTCTTCTTCTTCTTCTTCTTCTCTTCTTCTTCTTCTTCTTCTTCTTCTTCTTCTTCTTCTTCTTCTTCTTCTTAAGATACGTCTCTTCTTCTTCTTCTTCTTCTTCTTCTTCTTCTTCTTCTTCTTCTTCTTCTTCTCTTCTTCTTCTTCTTCTTCTTCTTCTTTCTTCTTCTTCTTCTTCTTCTTCTTCTTCTTCTTCTTCTTCTTCTTCTTCTTCTTCTTCTTCTAAGATACGTCTCTTCTTCTTCTT
>CM042161.1:15655244-15680244 GCA_023376005.1 Doryteuthis pealeii | reverse complement strand
GGCCTATTAGGCCTCATCAGCATCGATTTGTTTAGCTTTACATTTGAATAGGTATGCCCGCCTAATTAATCAATTATTAATTAATTAACTTCCAAAATTAGGTACGACTTCAATTAAGCACATATTCTCCCAAAAATTGTCGGCTAAAATAAGCCAGATCAAAAACACATCGTGTGGTATTTACTTCTCATACTGTCGTGTAGAAAAAGTCACTATAAGAGGAATAATAACCTACTTCTAAACAAAACGAAAATCTAAGAAAGTCCGGTTGGTGTAGGGGTTACGGTTCCCGCGTGTCAGCTTGACAGTCAGGTTCAAATCACGCACAAAGCGGTCTTCCTATCTATAGCTCTGCTGATCAGCTGATAGGCCGAAATGTACATACAGAGATTGATTTTTCTCGATTTGTTTAGCCTTACATTTGAATAGGTATGCCCGCCTAATTCATTAATTATTTATTAATTAACTTTCAAAATTAGGTACGACTTCAATTAAGCACATATTCTCCCAAATATTGTCGGCTGAAAATAGCCATATCAAAAACACATCGTTTGTGAATTTACTTCTCATATATATATATATATATATATATATATATATATATATATATTAGTCTCCAAAAATGGAATATAACTGAGTTCAAAACAAACGAAAAAACTGGCAAAACCAGCTAGTGTAATGGTTAGAATCTCCGCATGTCAGCCTGGCAGTTAGGGTTCGAATCACACACAGAGCAGTTCTCCTGTCTATAACTCTGCTGATGAGGCATAATATGCCGAAATGTACATACAGAGATCGACTTTTTCACGACTTGTTTACGCCTTACATTTGAACAGATATGCCCGCCTAATTCATTAATTATCAACTAATTAATTTTCAAAAATTAGGTATGTCTTCAATTAAGCACATTGTTTGTTTGTTTACTTTCACACACACACACACACACACACACACACACACACACATATATATATATATATATATATATATATATATATATATTAGGAGAATATGCGTAAACAAATCGAGAAAAAGTCAATCTCTGTATATACATTTCAGCAATCCCTGTATGTACATTTCGGCATACAGAGATTGACTTTTTCACTATTAAGCACATATTATCCCAAAAATTGTCGGCTTTCGCTATCTCAAACGGATTGTTTGTTTACTTTCATATATATATATATATATATATATATATATATATTATATATATAGAGAGAGAGAGAGAGAGAGAGAGAGAGAGAGTCATCCTCATACAGTCCAGTTTTCCCGTTTCACGGCTCATCAGTGTGACTAAACAAGTCAGGCTGCTTCAGGCTGGGATCGAAACTGATTCGTCATCAGTCAGACACCATACCACCGTGCGATCTACTCACCCACTTTTTAGAAATGGAACTTTACTGTTATGAACATACTACGCCACCTGGAGAGCTCTATCCGTTTTAAAGCAGAGCTATGCAATTTTTGTGCGGTAAAGTAAGGAGCTGATGGTAGGTGTGGCGCTCCACCTCAGACGCTAAAATAATCTAGCGCTAGTGAAAAGGGGATAGACTCCCTCGCTGCATGGCTGATACCAACATTAGGCCGCAGCGACGACTTTACTTTTATATATATATATAATAGTCTTGTTTCGCCGTATCACATCAGTGTGACTAGACAAGGCAGGTTGCTTTATTGTGTGTGAGTGTGTGAGTGTGTCTGTGTGTGTGTGTGTGTGTGTGTGTGTGTGTGTGTGTGAGCAAGACTCAAATAGACGTTTGCCCAAAAGGTCAATAGTGACAGAAGGAACGGAAATAAATCAACACTTGCAGACAAATGTCAAAGATCCCATCGACTCATTTTATCTTCTTTTTTTTATAAACAATGTTCATTTTACCATTTGTTTTTATATTTCAAACTATAAATCAAACCGTTTGGCCGTATATAAAGGGCAGATAACTCAAATTTTCCTAATCATTAATACTAACAACAAAAGTCTTCCGGGCAGTGTAAAAATACATTCTTTGCCTGAGTGGGTGAAAAAATTAAATGAATGAAATAAAACGTTTAATATTTTTTTAGAAAATTAATTACTTACATAAAAAGCATCACATTCACTTCATTCCACAGAGATGTTTGTTTTGTTTTACGACAGTAAAAACCTCCGAAACGTTTCTAAAAAAATCTGATTTAATTATTCAGACTCTTCTCTTTAGAGAAAATTTTTTAAATCGTACGAGTAAAATATATTTTGTTTGGATTTTATAAAGTTAAAAAGAGGCTGTCGACCTAGTAAATAAGATATTTCCCCTAATATATTTTAGGCAAAAACCTATTTTAAACATAAAGTCATCTAAAGGTGAATAAGTATCGAAAAAAATTGACAATTTATCGTAAACATTTGACAATTAATTAATTCTTCTTTGAATTTTAATATTTTTAATATGAAACACCTAAACAAGGTCCGGGGTTACAGCGACCAGAACGTGTTTATTCATACAACAATAAAGATGAGGACAATAGTCCGAAATATCAACATTATTCATATCAAGCCTCATCTAAAAATACAGGGAAATAATATTAAAATTCTAAGTTTAATGTTGCTTTCTTTTCAGGTATAGAAATTTCATTTACTGGAACAGAAAAAGTGTTTAAATATTAAACATTGAACATAGAATTTGGGTTATTTCCTATAACTCTAACATAAACAAAGGGAAACCACTCTAGACTGATAAATTATTTATTTCCCATTAAACTAACCCTAACCCTAAACCCTAACTCTAAGCCTAACTCTAACCCTAACCCCGTCTTCTTTTTTACTAGTAGATAAATAAATAATTTATCAGTCAAGAGTGGTTCCCCTTTTTATGTTGGAGTAATAGGAAACAACCGAATTTTGAGTTCTTTCTACACATGCTGTTCAAATTTAAGATTAAGTGTGTATGTGGATGTATGGTTGCGTGTGTATCTCTGTGTGTGTATATATGTATATATGTATATATATGTGTGTGTGTGTGTATGTATGTGCTTGCTTGCGTGTCTATGCGTGTGTAAACCTGAATGTATGTGTGTGTGTGTATGCGTATGCGTGTGTGTTTGCATGTATGAGTGTGGATGTGTCTGTGTCTATCTATCTATCTATCTGCCCCCTCTCTCCTCTCTCTCTCTCTCATATATATGTGTGTGTGTGTGTGTGTGTTCTGTGTCTGTGTGTCTGTGACTATCTATCCTATCCTACCTACCTATCTCTCTCTCTCTCTTTCTATATCTATATATATATATATATATATGTGTGTGTGTGTGTGTGTGTCTGTCTCTCTCTCTCTCTCTCTCTCTCTCTCTCTCTCTGTGTGTGTGTGTGTGTGTATGTGCGTGTGTGTCTGTCTGTCTGTCTGTGTGTCTGATGATTTCTCTCTGCGGTTTTAGATTTCCCTTGTTATTTGTTTGCTTTCTTTAAAACTCTGTTTATTCTGGCCTAAATTTTAATTAACTGAACCAGTCGAAAAGAAAGAACAAAAAAAGAAAAAGAAAGAAGAAAAAGAAAGAAAAAGAAAGAAAGAAAGAAAGAAAGAAAGAAAGAAAGAAAGAAAAGAAGCCCGTATTCCCAAATAATCTAAATAGAATATCAGATGAGTCGTTTTTAAAACACAAATGACGCACTGATACTAAAAAAGGCCGAACCTTTTTTCCATTTCCGAGTACCAAGTGACTTTGCCGAACATCTTAAGTCATGACAAAACACAGACACAATCCCTAACAGGTGGAAAAAAAAAAAAAAAAAAAAAAAAGATTGTTCGTGTGTGTGTATGTCCGTCTGTGTGTATATATTTACCAACCCCCTCGGCACGAGCAGGATGCGACACAAGGTCAATTTATTAAGCGGAGTTTAACAGGTTTGAATTCAGAGTTTTCCTTCTCCTAGACTGGTAACCTTACCATGGTTAAAGAACCCAGTCTGTTCTGCTATTTATCTATAGCTGCAGGGAGAATTGGATTCATACCTTTCCCAAGGGTATTAGCGTCATGGCAAATGCAAACAGACAATAAATATATTCATTTTGTATATAATAGCTCTATCACTGATATTGGGAAACTCCACTAATAATACCGTAAACACTGGATGATCATTATCTCATTAGCTCAGTCAGTAGAGCGTTCGGCTAGAAACCACAAGGTTTGATTGTATCCCAAACTCAGTTGAAAAAAAGAAAGACCAAGATATTCGTACCAACAAAAAATAATCTATTGTACAGTATTTGGCAAAAGATTTATTGTATATATATGTATATATATATATATATATTCATATATAGGAGAATAATTTGTAAAAAGGGCTCGAACCTAAGTAGACCAAGTAATAAAAATCTATGAGTCAGACGCTCTATTAATTTCGCATAAAGTCATCATAAAATCTGACTTTACCCTATGAGCTTTATGCGAAACTAATAGTTTTTACTCAGTAATTATCCTTATATATATATATTATATATATATATATATATATATATTGGTTTGTGGTTGGTTTTGAAGGCTATCACAATGCAAGTGTAAAGAAAAAGAAGTAACTGTGTGTTGTTTGTTAACCTGTAATTTATTCTCAATATTTCGGGATAAAAATCCCTCTACAGGAGATTACTAGAACTGAAGTTGTTGCTAGTGGCTGTTCATTTGTTCTGTCTCATGTCTTCCAAATTCTGTGTGTGTGGGTGGGTGCTTGTTTATGTGTGTGTGTGTGTGTGTGTAAGTGTGTGTGTGCGCGTTTATGTTTATGTTCATTTGTTTTTTTTTATCCTGAAATATTGAGAATAAATCACAGGTTAACAAACACACCACAGTTACCTTCTTTTTTCTTTACACTTGCATTGTGATAAAACCAACCATCAAACCAATATAAACACAATGCCTCAAGCAAATTACAAAACCCTTTTATATATATATATATATATATATATATTACTAACTCCGGTACACGAGTAGGATGTGACACAATGCCAATTTCTTATGCGGCGTTTAACAGGATTGAATTCACAGTTTTCCTTCTCTTAGACTGGTTGCCTAACAAAAAGAGCCCAGTCTGTCCTATTATTTACCGATAGTTGGGGGATAATAGTAGATTCTACCTTTCCCATGGGTATTAGCGCTACCTGAAATTTGAAATTTGAACTTGATCCGTCATGTCCATTTAAGTAACCAATTACACCACTCGCCTCAGATTATGTATATCTATTATACGAAACCCCTCCGCACGAGTAGGATGTGACACAAGGTCAATTTCTTAAGCGGAGTTTAACAGGTTTGAATTCACAGTTTTCCTTCTCCTAGACTGGTTACCTAGCCATGGTTAAAGAGTCCAGTCTGCCCTGCTATTTACCATAGCTGGATGGAGAATTGGATTCATACATTTTCAAGCGCTATGTGAAATGCAAACAGCTTCGTCTAGGAATTGAACTCAGGTCGACGAGTCCATTTCCTACGACTCTAACCATTAGACCACGCGCCTTCGTATGTTAGTTTGTATAAATGTCTATGCATTAGTGTGTATCTGTCTGTGAATTTCTATTTCAATTTATTGTATGTTTATATTTCCTCAAAACCCAATACCCAGTCGACGACGAGTTAAGGCTCACACTTTCTTTAATTTTCACCGACTGGTGTCTTGCTAGAGTACACACGAAAACTTGGGCAAAATGTTATTATTACTAATGGGTATTAGCGCCATGTGAAATGCCAACAGCTTCGTCCAGGTATTGAACTCGCGTTGACGAGTCCATTTCCTACGACTCTAACCATTAGACCACGCACCTCAACCAGATTGTGTATACCACTTAAGAGTGGAATGTTAAAATTCCCATATATCACGGAGTCTGATTAAATGTCAGTGAAAATTGCATTACACTTTCTCTTAATAATCAGAGTTGAATTACGACAAGCCATTACGACACTAATGCATAATCTCTGTCATATTGTTAGTTGCTTTTTGCTTAGTCTGCTACACAGGACTCAGGTTGCTTAGCGCACCTGCTGCTACCACTAAGAGGGCACCAATTTAATTATCTAGTAGTCTCGTGTGTGTGTGTGTGTGTGGTGTGTGTGTGTGTGTGTGTGTGCGTGCGTGCGCGTGCGTGTGTGTGACTATACAAGATGCTACCCAGGGATTTTGCCGAGGAAAATATATTGATTTGCCCATGTGTGTGTGTGTGTGTGTGTGGTGTGTTTGTTGTTGTGTGTTGTGTTTCTGTGTATGTGTGTGTGTGTGCGTATGTGTGTGTGTATTTGTTTGTTGTATTGTGTTGTGTGTGTGTGTGTTTCTATGTGTTTGTGTGCGCGTGTGTGCGTGCGTGCGTGTGTGTGACTATACAAGATGCTACCCAGGGATTATGCCGAGGAAAATACATTTGATTTGCCCGTGTGTGTGTGTGTGTGTGTGTGTGTCTTGTGTGGTGTGTTTCTCTGTATGTGTGTGTGCGTATGTGGGTGTGCGCGCGTGCGTGTGACTATACAAGTTGGATTTTGCAGAGAAAAATACATTTCGTTGGCCCATGTGTGTGTGTGTGTGTGTGTGTGTGTGTGTGTGTGTGTGTGTGTGTGTGTGTGTGTGTGTGTCTGCCTCTGTCTATGTGTCTGTGTGTGTGTGTATGAGTATACAAGTTCCTACCCAGGTAATTTGCCGACAAAAGTACACTTGGTTAGCCTGTGCTGTTTCAATTTCTTGAGCATCTAAATACATTTCACCCCCTTTTTCGTTATTCCTTTTATAATTGAAATAAAATTGCATTTCATTAACATTTTTGTAGAATAGTTAAGATTATGGTATTCCACATGTGCTATAATTCCTCTCCCTATGCCCTTAATTGGTTCCTTTAGTCGAAATTGCCAGTGTTTAGATGCAATTATCAACCTACGCCTAGCCTAGCCAAGCCTAGTTTTTGTTAGCATACGTAATCGATAAATTTCGGTAAAATATGAAACCTGCCGATAGCTTAGCCTTGTTTTTTATGTTAACCTGTGTGGGACCATATGACCTTTAGGCACCCCTTTTTGATCTCGATTAAAAAAGGACATGTTTTTCATTTACACCGTCAATATCCGGTTGTTTTAACAGACGATTTTTAGATTTTTTCAAAATTATAAAACTAACCCCTGACCCTTTGACCTAACCCCTTGGATATTGACCATGTCCTTTCTTATCGAGATCCTCGCCTGCGTAATGTGGACTATCCTATATGTGAGTCAGTGTGAACTGTTATCAAACAAAGGATTATGAACCTATTTATGAATATCGACCTTATATTTATATTGGTTAATTGGAATGAATTTATTTCAAAACTTTATTGGCATTAAATGATCCACTGAGGTTGATATGCCGTAAAACAAACCAAATCAAACATTTACTTCTCGGGTACGAAAATAAGCGTTAACAATAGACACAGTCCGGAATTAACGTTATCATAGGGTATGGATGATACAACTGTTTTTACAGACGTCTTAAATATTATAATATTTTATGTAGCTTGTAAAATTCTAATATTTAGATAATTTTGAAAAACGACGTATCTTTAAAAATGACGTAAGTCAAAACGACGTAAATTGAGTAATGACTGTGTTGTTTAAATATCAGTGTTTCACCTATGTTGAGTTGAAAATACTCATTTTTTTTAAGTGTACGAATATTTTCCCCTAACTACGAGGGTTGGTCAAAAAGTAATGCCATCTTGTTTAGGACAGGTATAATTACCAACAGAGGAACATGTAGCATACATCAAAATGAAGCTGGATCACACCCCTACTTCTCTCAATAGCAATGTTTCACCTTCGAATGAGCGCATGTATCTCTGTCCCGTAAAATTCTGTTGACTGTTCTTTGAGCCACTTCTTCACTACAGATTTTACTTCCTCTTCACTGGAATGTTTGCTTCATACGATCATCTCTTCAGTCGCATGGAAGAGAGTTTGAGGGGCAATTATTCCAGTGACAAGGAAATGAAATCTGTAGTAAAGAAGTGGCTCAAAGAACAGTCAACAGAATTTTACGTGGCAGGGATACATGTTCTCATTCGAAGGTGGAACATTGCTATTCAGAGAAACGGTGACTATGTGGAGAAGTAGGGATGTGATCCACAGAGGACCAGCTTCATTTTGATGTATGATACATGTTTCTGTGTTGGTAATTATACCTTTCCTAAACAAAATGGCATTACTTTTTCACTCACCTATGTGGAGAAGTAGGGATGTGATCCACAGAGGACCAGCTTCATTTTGATGTATGATACATGTTCCTATGTTGGTAATTATTCCTGTCCTAAACAAAATAGCATTACTTTTTGACTCACCCTCGTATATATATTTACCAACCCCTCCGCACGAGCAGGATGTGACACAAGGTCAATTTCTTAAGCGGAGTTCAACCGGTTTGAATTCAGAGTTTTCCTTCTCTTAGACGGGTTGCCTAACCAAGGTTAAAGAGCCCTGTCGCCCTACTATTTATCCATAGCTGGAGGGAGAGTAGGATTCATACCTTGCCCAAGGGTATTAGCGCTAAGTGAAATGAAATTACCACATCCAGGATTTGAACTCGGGGCGACGAGTCCATTTCCCATGACTTTAACCATTACATCCTCGTATATGTGTACGTATTTCTGTACGTATAAATAAGATAAAATAAAATAAAATGTATGGCTTTTTTTTTAATTCAATCTTCACTGCCAAAAGGTTTTAGATTTAAACTGGAATACCTCCAAGCTAAACAGGCAGACAAATATTTCCAAATAAAAAAAAACTTATTTCTATTTGTATTTGTTTTCGTTGTGTTTATAACCGAATTTTTTCTTTATTCATCTAAATGGAATCTGCCCTGCCTGCTATTCTAGCAGAGATCAAAAGTAATTGTGTTCATTGCTGGAATTCCGAGTGTCTGGGATTTCAAATGACAAATTCGGCCACCCGATTCTGTTAAAGAAATCGGCCCAAAACGACGACTGAGACGAACCGGTATGACATCGTGACAAACTTGTTCTTTTTCTTTCTTTCTTTTTTTCTTTTTTTTTTTTTTTTTTTTTCACCTAAAACGAATTCTGAGGAAAACCAAAATTCTTTTAAAAGGTGTGGTAACTTTGTAAACGAGAATCTTGTCTCTCTGATTTCATTTCGTTATGAAAATGTCCTCACGTCGAATCAAAAGCTCTTTTCACTGAAACCACCAGTGCGTGAAAGTCTTTGCATGTTTATCTCAACTGAAAGCCGCCCTGTCGGCTGCGGCTGTAGAATACGCCGACTGCACCTCTGCCGATCGGGAAAACCCCTCCCAAATGGGCCAACCGTAGGACTTGAGTAGCGACCTGTGATGTCTGTAATGCCACTAACCGTGGCTGTGCCGGGGACTAAGGGGTCTCATGACATGCAACTCTCCACGCTAGACGGCCGGTCGTAGAGACTCCATTCGATTAAGTAGCTGGTTGTGTCAAGCCCTAACAACTATATTCTTCAAATTTCTCTTATGGCAAACACCCAACATTTTCTATCATTTATATATTTACCAACCCCTCCGTGCACGCAGGGTTATTTCCTATAAATCTAACATAAACAAAGGGGAACCACTCTTATCGGACACATTATTTATTTATTTATTGATCTAATAGGAAAAAATAATACAGGGTTAGGGTTAGGGTTAGGGTTTAGGGTTAGGGTTAGGGTTTAGGGTTAAGGTTATGGTCAGGGTTTAGAGTTAGTTAAATGGGAAAATAAATAGATAATTTATCAGCCAAGAGTGGTTCCCCTTTGTTTATGTTAGACTTATAGGAAATAACCACAAGCAGGATGTGAGACATTTCTTAAGCGAAGTTTAATAAGTTTGAATTTAGAGTTTTCCTTCTCCTAGATTGGTTGCTTGACTAAGGTTATCGTCGTAAGAAAATGGAACAACGAACCGAGTTCAAGCCCTGGGCGAGGCTGTTTGAATTTCATATCACGCTAATACTCTTGAGAAAGGTATGAATCCAACTATTTTTCCTCCAACTATGAGTAAATAGTAGGGCAGACTGGGCTCTTTAACCTTGGAATAGCAACCAGTCTAGGAGAAGGAAAACTCTGGTCCGGCTCAAGACTCACCACATGTGTAAACATGCCCACGACCAAATCAGTGACCAGTGCAAAAAATATTTCATAAGTTTTCAAACTTGAACTTTATGACTAAGAACTACAACCAAGGTCAAATTCACCTCTTTATCTCCATTACTCCCATGTCCACTCTGACCCGGAGTGGTAGTACATGTTAGGGTCCCATCTATGGGTTAATTAGAAAAATCAGAAAGAAATATTTCAATTCAAATAATATTAGGGATCTGTTTGAGAATACTTGCATAAATTACATTTTATCCTTCTTAAGAGAAATAAAAATATATCGAAAACTATGAATCAGATATAAAATTACATCCACGAAATACATCTACAAAAATTACATCAGTAAAGGAAACTTGAATACCAACTTCTTGTGGTTTCCGCAGGGATCGTGGTGGTGGTGGTGTTGAAGAAATATTTGTATTGTTTGAGGAATCCTGTGTCATTATTAAGGCCGTGAATATGTGTAAATAGACATGTTATCCATTTAATACCAACCTTTATCTCATAATCTAACCGTTTTTGGCATTAAATAACCCACAGGAGTATTATGCCATTAAACAAACCAAGCCGAACAAAACCCAATCAAATGAAGTTATTGAAAATTATTTATACCAACTTGGAGATATGACGAACTTGATACATAGAAACTTTTATCAAAATGACTGGTTTCTGCATTAAATAACCCTGAAAGGGTTGATATGCCGTAAAGCAAACAAACCTAAATGGTTAGTTGGTTGGTTGATTGAGTTTTACGGCATGTCAACTCTTGTTGGGTCATGATGAGTACTCAATTTGCATTAAACACATTTTTACTATTTAACCCATAGATAACTAGTACTACCACTCCGGGTCAGAGTGGACCAGGGAACAATAGTGATGAAGGGTTGCTCCAAAATCCCCAGACCTCCAGAACTGGAACCTCACCATCCGATAGTGTTTAATGTTATACATAGGACATTATAAAGTACATATCCATGTAGTTTCTTCGTAAAATAGTGTCCGGTTGTTTCGGTCACTAGACCGGTAATATAATAATAAACAGTGTGTCTACCATCCCATGAGCTTCGGTTCGTGAGTGGTCCCACATTAATAGGATTACTCAGGACATGAAGACCCTCAGACACCACCTTCTAGTACATTTATGAGAAAAAGAGGCGCGTGGAAAATGTACTCGTGGAAAATGTACTCGTCGACCCGAGTTCAATTCCTGGACGAAGCTGTTTGCATTTCACATGGCGCTAATACCCTTGGGAAAGGTATGAATCCAATTCTCCCTCCAGCTATGGGTAAATAGCAGGGTAGACCGGGCTCTTTAACCATGGCTAGGTAACCAGTCTAGGAGAAAGAAAACTCTGAATTCAAAACTGTTAAACTCCGCTTAAGAAATTGACCTTGAGTCGCATCCTGCTCGTACGGAGGGGTTGGTAAATATATATATATGATAAAAAGAGTTAAATGGAAAAAATAATAAAAATTTGCTTTAAAATGTATTTAAAAGATTGAGTTTTAAAGAAATGTTAATAAAAAAAACCCGTCTTCGACATAAAATAAACCAGCAAGAGTTGAGATGCCGTAAAACCAACCAACCAACCAACCAACCAACCAACCAGCCAAGGTCAAATTCCTTTCCACTTTACTCGTGAGTGGGTGGGTATTTTTTTATAAGCATCACTTGTATTCGCGGGAACTCCATAAAAGAGAAAGTCACAGATTTCATAAGTGAACAAAAGGGTGTGGACGCCATTTTAAAATGGCGTGTTGATTCCATTTTTGATCGAAAAGGGCGGTTTCTCCGTTCAATATATTGATTTATTTCTTCTCCCTCGAGAATCAGTCGGGGAGTCCTTTAAGGCCATTCATTTCGTCAAAAATGATTAATGTTTGCAATTAATGAAATTTATGCCATCGATAATATATATATATATATATATATATATATATATATATATATATATATATATATATATATATATATATATATATATATATATATATATATATATATATATATATATATATATATATATATTATTATTATTATTTAATTAATTTTCAAAATTAGGTACGACTCCAATTAAGCACTTATTCTCCAAAAAATTATCGGCAAAAAGCCATTCTAAAACAAACCTTGTTTACAACTTATCACACCGTCGTGTAATAAAAGTCACTAGAAGAGGAATGTTAACCTACTCTAAACAAATCATAAAATCTAAGAAGTTCGTTTGGTGTTGGGGTTATGGGATCGGCCTGTCAGCTTGACGGTCCGGTTTCAAATCACGCACAGGGCGGTTTTCCGATCTATAGCTCTGCTGATGAGGCCTAATAGGCCGAAATGTACATACAGAGATTGATTTTTCTCGAGTTGTTTAGCCATACATTTAATAGGTATTCCCGCCTAATTCATTATTAATTGATTAATTTTCAAAATTAGGTACGACTCCAATAAGCACTTATTCTCCAAAAAATTATCGGCAAAAAGCCATTCTAAAACAAACCTTGTTTACAACTTATCACACCGTCGTGTAATAAAAGTCACTAGAAGAGGAATGTTAACCTACTCTAAACAAATCATAAAATCTAAGAAGTTCGTTTGGTGTTGGGGTTATGGGATCGGCCTGTCAGCTTGACGGTCCGGTTTCAAATCACGCACAGGGCGGTTTTCCGATCTATAGCTCTGCTGATGAGGCCTAATAGGCCGAAATGTACATACAGAGATTGATTTTTCTCGATTTGTTTAGCCATACATTTAATAGGTATTCCCGCCTAATTCATTATTAATTGATTAATTTTCAAAATTAGGTACGACTCCAATTAAGCACTTATTCTCCAAAAAATTATCGGCAAAAAGCCATTCTAAAACAAACCTTGTTTACAACTTATCACACCGTCGTGTAATAAAAGTCACTAGAAGAGGAATGTTAACCTACTCTAAACAAATCATAAAATCTAAGAAGTTCGTTTGGTGTTGGGGTTATGGATCGGCCTGTCAGCTTGACGGTCCGGTTTCAAATCACGCACAGGGCGGTTTTCGATCTATAGCTCTGCTGATGAGGCCTAATAGGCCGAAATGTACATACAGAGATTGATTTTTCTCGAGTTGTTTAGCCATACATTTAATAGGTATTCCCGCCTAATTCATTATTAATTGATTAATTTTCAAAATTAGGTACGACTCCAATTAAGCACTTATTCTCCAAAAAATTATCGGCAAAAAGCCATTCTAAAACAAACCTTGTTTACAACTTATCACACCGTCGTGTAATAAAAGTCACTAGAAGAGGAATGTTAACCTACTCTAAACAAATCATAAAATCTAAGAAGTTCGTTTGGTGTTGGGGTTATGGGATCGGCCTGTCAGCTTGACGGTCCGGTTTCAAATCACGCACAGGGCGGTTTTCCGATCTATAGCTCTGCTGATGAGGCCTAATAGGCCGAAATGNTACAACAGAGATTGATTTTTCTCGAGTTGTTTAGCCATACATTAATAGGTATTCCCGCCTAATTCATTATTAATTATTAATTTTCAAAATTAGGTACGACTCAATTAAGCACTTATTCTATCTCTCTCTAAAAGAGAGAATGACGAAGTAAGTTTGCAGTTTTCTATTTTTCGATTATACCCCCTCTGTTTCAAATATTTTTATCTGCATTCTTATTTAGTTTCATTAGCCTTTCTAATTTAAGATAATATTTTATTACATTAAAACTTAAAAACTTGCGCCCGGAGGGTGCATATATTTGCTAGTCTTATTATAATGGAGATTGTGGGTTTGTCTGTCTGTAACCGAAACTATATTACTATACAAGCCACAATTCCCTTTGTTGTTTACATTACATTTACCATGTTATTAGTTTTATTTATACCTCAATTATTAATAAAATCGTTTTACATTACTTATACTGTTGACCATATCTACATACTAATAACATGCAATTGTATTTATATATACAACAAAATAGCTGTTTACAGTGTGAATGGGAAGGCTAATTTGCATATTGATCTTAAAAATTTGATTTTAATAAATATATGCTTAGTATTATTGATTTCTAATTGTTTGGTTTTATCTTTTTGAATATGAGCAAAAATCTCGGGGATAAATTTTAAAAGAAATCCATTAACAAGAAGAAATATCTGTAATTTTATTCTTTACTTCCTATTTTAACTAAATAGTTAAATTAGGAAAATTTACCAATGAAAGAGGGGAGTAATGGAAAATGATGGAAGAGTTGTTTCAAAGTTGTTCTATTTTTCAATCACACCCCCTCTGTTCCAAATATTTTTATCTGCATTCTTATTCAGTTTCATTAGCCTTTCTAATTTAACATGATATTTATTATATTAAAACTTAAATACTTGCACCCGAAGGGTGCATATATTTGCTAGTATATATATATATATATATATATATATATATATATATATATATATATATATATATTTGGGCAGCATTCTTTTCATTTATACATGTAGAATTAAACAAAAGACACATCTCCTGTTTAACAATTTTATTTTTGATCTTTTTGATAGCTCCATTTCACAACACCTAAAATTACATTCATGCCCCCCCCCTTCTAATTACCGAAATATTCTAACGGAAAATACACACATTCTGCACAAAGAAAAAAAAACTCCAAATACTAGAAGCTTTATACATAAAACAATACAAACCATCCTTAAACAAAATTAATTTCCAATGCAGTATACACATTTTAAAATGCCTATAACACCTTTCTCACCAATTCTTCTCCTTCCAGCCTCCACATTAATATAATTTTTTAAAAACTGGAGCACATCACCCCTGATGATGGCACTTCGAAGTGCCGAAAGTACTCGGGACCTGAACTTTGGTGCACTTATCCACGAATTCCACCCAAATATTAAAAAGTTGGCCAGAAAACTTGAAAAGATCACAAATGAAATTGTTAAACAGGAGATGTGTCTTTTGTTTAATTCTACATATATATATATATATGTGTGTGCGTGTGTGTGTGTGTGTGTGTGTGTGTTTAGCAACCCTCCACACGAGCAGGATGCGACACAAGGTCAATTTCTTAAGCGGAGTTCAACAGGTTTGAATTCAAAGTTTTCCTTCTCCTAGACCGGTTGGCTAACCAAGGTTAAAGAGCCCAGTCTGTCCTACTATTCATCCATAGCTGGAGGGAGAGTAGGATTCATACCTTTCCCAAGGGTATTAGCGCTAAGTGAAATGCAATTACCACATCCAGGATTTAAACTCGGGGTGACGGGTCTATTTTCCCATAACTTTAACCATTACACCTCGTGCTGCACACATACATATATGTATAGTAGAAAGGTATATATAGATAACCTACTTAAGTTTCACCAAGAAAGGAACATCAGGGTTAATTGTAATGAATTAATAAAGAAATTGATTAATGAAATACAATTGCGGAAGAGAATTATTGCCGTTGAAAAAGGTTTCGCAGTGAAGATAAACGTAGTTGATTGGGTCATTCAAAAGTCAAATATCAAATACATTCGTTGTCAAATGCCGAACGTGACTACTGACGTTGAATAGGTTATCTAACTATACCTATCCGCTCTACTAACGTATTGAGCATTTCATATTCTTTATAAAGGTAAGGAGCTTTACAGACAAAAATTATGTCAGGCTTCGCTGTCGGCTAAAAGTAGCTGTTAAAAAAGTCGAGCCGCACTGATGAGACGTAAACGTCGAATCACGTGTCTGTGGGTGACTAATAATAATAATAATAATAAATATTATATATATATATATATATATATATATATATATGAGGTTAAGTAAACAAACAAATGTGTTTATTTTTATATGGCCTTAAGCCGACAATTTTTTGGATGATATGTGCTTAATTGAAGTCATACCTAATTTTGAAAATTAATTAGATAATAATTAATGAATTTAGGCGGACATATATGTTTAAATGTTTAGCCTTACATTTGAACATATATACCCGCCTAAATTCATTAATTATTGACTAATTAATTTTCAAAATTAGGTATGACTTCAATTAAGCACATATCCTTAATATATATATATATATATATATATATATAAAATGGATAAAAGTAACCTACTCGAGTTTCATCGTCTGCATCGTCAGGGTTACATCCGCTGAATTAATCGAGTTTTCGATTAATGTCAGTTGGTACCGTGTATGAC
Organism: Doryteuthis pealeii; assembly: GCA_023376005.1. Taxonomy (NCBI): domain Eukaryota; kingdom Metazoa; phylum Mollusca; class Cephalopoda; order Myopsida; family Loliginidae; genus Doryteuthis; species Doryteuthis pealeii. The sequence continues at coordinate 15,663,982 of CM042161.1, read as the reverse complement.
CGTTGAAATGGGTCTTATTTTATATATATATATATATATATATATATATATATATATATATATATATGTATGTATATATATATATATATATATACTGAGGGTTATCATAGTGATCACCATGGAATGAAAGGAATCACCATGGAATGAAAGGAATAAAAAAAATGTTTACTAGTAAAACAAGGGCCCTTTCGTCCGGTGCTTGTCAAGTTATACACCCGGAATCGATTAAAAGTCAAGTTGTAAACAAATTTTTGACACGAATGGATATGGAAGGATTATGGAAACGGTTTGGCAAGAGGGGGGGGACAAAACTAAGAAATCCCCCATCAAGTTACACCAGGCCCAAGCCGCTCACTCAATAAAATAAGTCAGTGCTTAGGCCTAACGTATACAATATATATATATATTATATATATATATATATATATATATATATATATATATATATATACTAGCAAATATATGCACCCTCCGGGTGCAAGTATTTAAGTTTTAATGTAATAGAATATATTAAATTAGAAAGGCTAATGAAACTAAATAAGAATGCAGATAAAATGATTTGAAACAGAGGGGGGTATAATCGAAAAATAGAACAACTGAAACTTGCACTTCTATCACTCTCGTCTTTCATTACTAAATTTTCCTAATTTAATAACTTAGTTAAAATAGGAAGTAAAAAATAAAATCAGAATTATTTCTTCTCGTTAATCGATTTCTTTTAAGATTTATTGAAGAGATTTTTGATCATATTCATTAAGATAAAACGATACGATTAAAAATCAATAATACTAAGTACATATTTATTAAAATCAAATTTTAAATTTCAATATGCAAATTAGCCTTCCTGTTCACACTGTAAACTGCTATTTTATTGTATATATAAATACAATTGCATAATATTCATTTGTAGATATGATTAACAGTATAAATAATGTAATACAATTTTATTAGAAATTGAGGTTTAAATAAAAATAAAATCATGGAGAATGTGACGTAAATAACAAAGGGAATTGTGACTTGAGTAGTGATATAGTTTCGGTTACAGACAAAAAAGCAAACAATCTCCATTATAATAAGATATATATATATATATATATATATATATATATATATAAATGGACTCTCCCGTCGATTTTCGACGTATGAGGGTTCATACATACAATGAACTCCCACACAGGGATTTGTTTATAGTGGTGAAGGCTTGTGTTGGACCATCCACACAAGGCGCATGGGCTAGTGGTTAGAGTCGTGAAAAATGGACGTCGATTCGAGTTCAATTCCTAGACGAAGCTGTTGGCATTTCACATAGCGCTAATACCCTTGGGAAAGGTATGAATCCATATATTCTCCCTCCAGCTATGGGTTAAATAGTAGGGCAGACTGGGCCCTTCAGCCTTGGGTAGGTAACCAGTCTAGGAGAGGGATAACTCTGAATTCAAAATTCCTGAGGTCGGTCGTTGATTGGGTTTGTGGCGACCCTTGATGCACCAATTCTTTCCTATCGACTGTGCCACATATATATATATAAAGTTTGTTTCTTTATAGTATCATTGAAGCATTGTGTGTGTGTGTGTGTAATATAAAGATTTTGAAGGCAATTTACAATGCAATATGTGTTGAATTTATTTAACTTTTTTTTTTTTTTTTCAAAACTAAATATTTTCGGAAGTAAAATTCCATCTTCAGAGTTATTCAACTTCTTAAACAACAGAAGATTACAGTATCGCCGTGGGATAAGTACTATAAAAAAAATCACCTAGTACTTTCAATACTTTCAACTTTCAATAACTCTGAAGATGGAATTTTACTTCCGAAAATATTTAGTTTTGAAAAAAAAAAAAAAAAAAGTTAAATAAATTCAACACATATTGCATTGTAAATTGCCTTCAAAATCTTTATATATATATATATATATATATTATATATATATATATATATATATAATGTGTGTGTGTGTGTGTGTGTGTGTGTGTGTGTGTGCGGAGAGAGAAAGGAGGTCAAATTCCTTTGACTATAGTAATTGACATGTAGTCTTATTGATAAAGGGTCCCGTGTGAGTATAAACAGACAAGGGCAGATGTAGCCCTGGTACCCCATTATTAGTGTCGTAATGCACAAACTAAACAAACCTTTAATAATCCAAGTGTATTCCCATAGAATGTGACTATTATGTATATAGTAAGCACTTTCGTTTTTGTTTGTTTATTTTGAATCAATTTCGCTGAAAGTTTTGTTCAGCTGGAACTGATCAGCTCAAAATCTTCTTTGATCAATTACTTCCTAATGGATTTAATTAGAAATTTAATTAGGATATTTTTCTCTTCATATTTCTCTCTCTCTCTCTCTCTCTCTCTCTCTCTCTCTCTCTCTCTCTCGCTCTCTCTCGCTCTCTCTCTTTACGCTGACACAGTAACATGAATATGTTTTACTATTTGTGGTATATAAACAGTCAGCCAAGAATGATTTGTCGTGAATTGGGTTGGCTTAGGGCTGATTATATATATATATATATATATATATATATATATATATATTATATATATATATATATATATATGGGAATAAAAGGCCTTAAATACATGGGTATCGTGGATATGGATCATTTCCACTCGCGAGTATGCTCAAGTGTATTTTGTAAGTGTATTTTGGCAGCATTTTCTCTTTTAAACATGTTTGGTTGAACTCGAGTGACAATTCCTGTGGATTGCAACACCAGTTCCACCAAAAACATGGCCAGACACCTTGAACGGATTGAACAGAAACTTGTACGACAGGAATTGTCACTCGAGTTCAACCAAATATATAATATATATATATATATATATATATATATATATTTGGATTTGAACCTATCTACTTAGCTGTTTTCATTTTTTAGATAGACGGGCGGTTGGAGAGGACCCCTCCGATCAATCGGCTGGTCACGTCAAGCCCTATCACCTATATGATTTTCCCAACCCTATTGCCCTTATGGCAAGCCCCAACCCTTTTTATCATATGGGTGCTAGAAGGCGGTGGCTGAATGTCTTCCTGTCCTGGGAATGACGTTAAACTTTATCTGATGGTGAGGTTCCAGTTCTGGAGGTTTGGGGAATGTGGAGCACCCCATCATCACCATTGCTCCTGGTCCACTCTGGCCGGAGTGGTACACCTGTTAGGGTCCTATCTATAGGTTAAATAGAAAACATATGTTTATAAACAAAATTGATTATCCATTAAGAATTAATTTATTTCAAAACTTTATCGGCATTAAATGACCCACTGAGGTTGATATGCCGTTAAACAAACCAAACCAAACGACATTAACGAGATGCATTAATTCTCAATGAGAAATGAACATATCGGGATTGTGTGAAAAAAGAGGTTGAACTTGTAACGATCCCAGGAAGAGATGATGGTTCTTCATTCAGGATTATTTTCTCTCCTTTCTGACTCATTGTAACACGAGCCAAACATTGTTTCCCCGTGGGGATCGTTGATGCAAAACAGTTCACTATTAACCAGAAATAACGCGCAGATGCTCAATGCATAATTTAAAAGAATGCACATCTGTTGACGACACTTGCCATACCATCGATTTTCATTGCTCAACAAAGAATATTGGGCGATCGTAAAAAAACGTTTATTTGCTTTTTCTATACATAATTATTTTTCCTTTGGCCAGCAAAACAATGACCAATTAAAAATATTTTAACAATTAAAAAATCCAACGATCAGAGAGGCAATGTTTGGTTTGGTTTGTTTTGTTTTACGGTATATCAACCTCAGTGGGTCATTTAACGCCGATAAAATTTTCAAATAGATTTCTTAATGGATACTCATTTATTTTTATAAATACATTTTTCTATTTAACCCATAGATGGGACCCTAACAGGTACTACCACTCCGGGTCAGAATGGACCAGGAAGCAATGGTGATAAAGGGGTGCTCCACATTCCCCAAACCTCTAAAACTGGAACCTCACCATCAGATAGAGTTTAACGTCATTCTCAAGACACGAAGACCCTCAGCCACCGCCTTCTAGCACCTACACTCGTGAACAAAATGAATGGGCCAAGCAAGTATTATACATTTTATTGTACAAAAAGCTAAATTAAATATATATATATATATATATATATATATATATATATATATATATATCAATGATATTGAACATTCTTTACTTATAAGTATACCAAAATATACTATCAATATTAAAGAAATTGTATATATACATATATATATATATGTGTGTGTGTGTGTGTGTGTGTGTGTATCAGTCATCCACAGACACGTGTTTCGACGTTTATGTCTGATCAGTGCGGCTCGACTTTTTAACAGCTACCTCTAGCCGGGAGCGAAACCCGACAGAATTTTCAAAGGCGAATTTTATTAATATATACTTGCAGAACACCGTGGAACTCAAAATGTAAATTGAGTTTGTCATATCCCATTAGCCAATACGTGAGCAGAATCATTTTTGATTGGAATCGTCAACCTTTCAACCCGATTCGTCATTTCGAATTCATTCCATATGACCAACTTAATAAACGCAAATAAAGACACAAACTACAAGTGCGAAAATTAATTACTTTCTTTTCTTACGGCCGCAATTTATACGCACTCGCTTTTCTCTTTTCTCTCTTTTCTTTCTTCTTCATTTATCACAACTTAAAAAGAAATTCAGTACATCTGAGGTTTCACTCATAACTATGTCGACTGACACAGTTATTATAAACAACAGATTCGTAAATGGAACTAAACTTGAAATCAGAGAAGAGGTTGGTTGGTTGGTTGGTTGGTTGATTATTAGCGCATAAATTCGTCCTGACTCGAAAGAAAATTAAACAATTGATATATCCGGGGTAAGGCATATATTATGAAGTACAAAAGTAAAAAGTCGTCGGGGTGGCCTAAAGTCGGTATCAGCCAGTCAGCGAGGGAGTCTATCCCCTTTTCAATCGAACTAGGAACCTTGTGGCGTTTAGCCGAACGCTCTACCGACTGAGCTAACCCGGCCCCTAGGTAAAGTCGTCGGGGCGGCCTAAAGTCGAGGTGGCGAGGACCGGTATCGAACTAGGAACCTTGTAGCTTTTAGCCGAACGCTCTACCGACTGAGCTAAAACGGCCCCTAGGTAAAGTCGTCGGACGGCCTAAAGTCGGTAACAGCCAGTCAGCGAGGGAGTATATCCCCTTTTCAATGGCGCTAGACCAAGGATATTATTTCGGCTCTGGGGTGGAGCGTCACACCTACCATCAGCTCCTTACTTTACCGCACAGATCTCTGTGCTACTCATACGCTGAGTTGGCGAGGACCAGTATCGAACTAGGAACCTTGTGGTTTCTAGCCGAACGCTCTACCGACTGAGCTTAAGGTATATTATCGCAGTAGAAGCTGGTGCGTCGAGTAGCAGTAATAGCATACGTCTTCCGAGCAGTTGTCGTGGTAGTCTTGCTAGTAGGCTAGTAGGCGCTTGTACCACCGCAGTGTCGAATATTTATAGAGGACACTATCCAATCATAGTGAGGTGGGTATCTAGGTATTTACATATTCATTACATCAATAATCTTTATGAATATGTAATTTGTATGTGTTTTTGTCGAATTAATTATTTTTTTTCTCTGAGAGTTCAAAAATATAAAAAAATTGGCTTCGGACAGACGCTTTCTATGATAGCGATGTTGACAAAAACGCAGTCTATGCCGTTCAGCTCAGAATCTCTCGCCTATTTATGGTCCAATTTTTTAAAATATCTACATAGTTAGAAAGAAAAGAAAATAATCTTTATGAATATGTAATTTGTATGTGTTTTTATCCAATAATTTTTTTTCTCTCTCTGAATGTTTGAGACGAGGCTTGATGATTAGTATTATCTGCATTATTCGGACTATTGTCTTCATCTTCATTGTTATCTGTACAACGTTTCGGCCGATATGCCCTCCGGCTTTCTTCAGGTATTTCTGTCGAACTCGGGAACCTTCTCGGATTCGGGAACCTTCTTTTACGACAAGAAAGTTCCAGAGTTCGAAAAGAAGTTTCCCGAGTCCGAAAAGAAGGTTCCAGAGTCCAAAAAGAAGGTTCCCGAGTTCGACAAGAAATACCTGAAGAAAGCCGGAGGGCACATCGGCCGAAACGTTGTACGGATAACAATGAAGATGAGGACAATAGTCCGAATAACGCAGATAATACGATTTTTTTTTTCTGCGAGTTAAAAAATATATTTTGCTTCGGACAGATGAGGATACGATGTATCATTTTTTTAGACTAAATTTTAACGAAAAATCAAATCTTATTTATCGCATATTTCTGGTCCAATCTTAAAATATTCTTTTGGTTAGAAAGAAAAGAAAATAATCTTTCTAAATATGTAATTTGTATGTGTTTTCATACATAGACTTATTTTTTACAGGTAATTAAATAACAAATCAAACGAAAACATTTAATGATAACTCAACTTTTTTTTATTAATTTATTATTGAATTTTAGAATAGTCAGTATAACTAAAATCTCTTTTGAAAGAAACTATTCATGAAATAAACATTATTAAATAAATACACGAAATATTCCACCTACAAATAAGTTAATTTTTAGTTATTAGGTTCTTTGTTAATTTTCGGGGTTAAAGAAGGAAATAAATTAAACTGATAAATTCTCCAACAAGGAATTAAGAACTGAATTTAAATGTGTTGTATGTACAAAAGATTTTTAGAAAAATAAATGAATAAATAAATAAATAAAACACTATAATAAATTTTAAAAAAGAAATTGTAATACGGACAATTGTAAATATTTAATTCTTAGCATTTATTGTTACATTAAATGAATACATTTTCTATCATGGTAAATCAAGATTGTTTCAAAATTGTAAACAACAAAAAGAGACTATTCTTAAAATAAACGGATATCATAATACACTCATTCTTAGCTTTGTTTATCGTCAAATCTTTAATAAACGAACAATTTACATTCAATATGTTTCAAGAATTTTTCCTCCTACAAATAAATACACATGGGTTTTACAACATGATAACCCTTGAGTGTTTTAATGCTGAAGTCCTGTTTGTTTTATTCATTATTATTGTCTTTTTAACTCATTTTATTTATCTATTTACCCCATAGATAGGACTCTAAGAGGTACTACCACTCCGGTTCAAAGTGGACCTGGGAGTAATGGCAATACAGGGGTAATCAACACTTCCAAAATCCCCAGAATGGGAACCTCACCACAAGAGGCTGTTTAACGTAATACCAAAGACTCTCAGCAACCGCCTTTTAGCACATCTATGATAAAAAAAAAAGCGATGGTAGTTCGCCAGAGCAATACGGTCGGTATAATCATATAGGTTCTAGGGCTTGACGGGACCAGCCGATTGATCGAGATGGGGGCCTTTCCGATGAACCGTCTAGCCAAGTAAGGATCAAAGTGGAGAGTAGCATGTCATGGATTGCTCAGCCATCAGGATTCCATCCATAAACATCACGGGTCGCCACCCAAGGCTTACAGGTGGCCCAATTGGAGGAGGTCTTACTGCTCAACAGAGGTGCAGTCGGCGTATTATACAGTCCAAATCGACAGACCTAAATAAATAAAGAAGTTTAAGACATAACTCCTTTAAATTGTTACTTTTTTTTAGGGGTCAAAAGAAAATAAACTAAACGAATTTATTTTTATCACTTTAACGCAACCAGCAATTGAATTTAAGTTTTTGTCATATATACAAAAAGTTTTTGAAAAAAATATATTTCAAAACACTCAAGTTTAGGAATACATTTTAAAAAAATGATATTTTAAATGTAAACAAAAAGAAAAATATTTCCTAAAATAAACAAACATTGTATTATACGAATTATCGGCGATTTTTTAAATTTGATTAATCATTTTCCTCTCTTTTTAAAATTTGATAAATCATATTCTCTCTCTCTTACTTCCATTTTCTCTTTCTCACTCACTCTCTGGTGTTCCTAATTTTTTTATAGTCCGGTCATGGACCGGGTACTTTTGCTAGTATTATATATATATATATATATATATATATATATATATATATATATGTGTGTGTGTGTGTGTTGTGTGTGTGTGCAAAACCAAGGGTTTATCCGCTTTTTATTGGGTCATCTTTAACTTTCCAGGACCCGAACTACACTACCTCTCAAGTGATTCTACTGGAGGAGTAGGTTTAGTTTCTGACCAATCGACTATGCAATAGTTCTAAGTCACGTGGCAGAAGTTGCACTCTTCGAGAAACCAGACTTTCACTAAATAATAAAAAATAAATATTCAAAGTCAGCAAATCAGGTCTCAAATTAGGAATATTTTGAAACTTATCTGGGTGTTTTGTTCTCCACCCTGTCAGCAACTGGGTGAACTGGTGATTTTTTTATCAACAGCGCCATCTGCAATTTAGAAAATGAAATACTATCCACGAATTCTTCGAATTACCATTCCTGTTTTTCTGTTAAACACCGACAGTCTGATTTCTTTCTTGCCGTTCTTCGTTCTTTTCTTTTAAAAAAAGACAAAAAAAAGCCTAAACTAATGTTGCAGTTTGCCGACCCATTGCTGGTGGCAGCCGAGGCGTGTTAGGTGCCAAGAACATGGGAGGAGCCGTAATTCACACGTGTCACGAACGCATAAATCTATGACTCGTGTCTTCTTAGGGGGTTTTAGGCACTGACAGTTCTGATTGCTCGATCGGTGATGCCAAATACCAAACAATTTGAAATCCAGTGCCGTGGAATTTTCGAAATCCGTGAT
>CM042161.1:15632744-15645244 GCA_023376005.1 Doryteuthis pealeii | reverse complement strand
CCCATAGCTGGAGGGTGAATTGGATTCATACCTTTCCCAAGGGTATTAGCGCTATGTGAAATGCAAACAGCTTTGTCCAGGAATTGAACTCGGGTCGGCGAGTCCATTTCCTACGACTCTAACCATTAGACCACGCGCCTCCACAGAGAATGAGATATATAGACACAGACACAGACAGACAGGGACAAAAATAAAAAGAGAAAGAGACAGAAACAGATAGAAAAATATGCTGAGATTGATCCATAGTGCTTCTTGCTTTCCTAAATTTTTACTACGTGAAACTGGCAATAAAATAGCTTTAAAATTACCCCCGGGTAGTAAAAAAAAAAATCTTGCATGTAACGATTACTGGCAGATCAACATACCAGCTGATGGTGAACGAGAGGTCCTATTTTGCTTAGCAAGGCTTTTTTTTTTTAAATTCAAACTGGAGATCCGTTTTCATTATCCCCTCACCATGAAATATGGGTCATCCATAAGCAAGTGATTTTCCCCCAGATTCTGTGCTATGGAAAAGGAAACTAAACGAGAGAGAAAGGGAGGGAGAGAAGCATATATATATATATATATATATATATATATATATAGAGAGAGAGAGAGAGAGAGAGAGAGAGAGAGAGGGGGGAGGGGGCAAAGAGAGAAGTGTGAATAGACAAGTTCTGGGTCGAAATGCGCGAATTCATGTAATGTCTCAGGTTTCTTTTCGGGCTGTTTAATATGCTCGCCCTGATCCAACTGTGAGTCATTCTGGAAGCTCCAATTTTGACGCGACGGCCGGTAAAACGTTAAAGATGTAATTGTAGTCTTTTAAGGTCATGCTTCGCTAGATTTCTGGTGGTTTCGTTCGGAATGCGACGATGTAATAAAAGATGAGAAACCATTTACTTAGCTTAGCTTAGCTTGGAAAATATCACCCTGTCAGCGAGGTTTAGAATACGCTGACTGTGTCCCCTGCAGAGGGCAATCCCCACTCCCCCCAAAAAGGGATAGTTCGGGTATGACACTTGTCATATCGAACCTAACTAATGAAAATGTTTTTCATCTTATTATAAAAGAGATTCGGTGTTTGTTAATCTGTAACCAAATCTACATTACTGCTTACGTCACAATAACCTCAAAAATTGCGTATTTAATTTATAGTCCAAATCATTAATACATAGAATAAACTATAACTTACTTATTATCGATTTGTTTATGAAAATCTGAGTTAAATTTGCCTCAAAATGTGATGTGTTGTTATGTTAGCAGCCTTCCGTCTACGAGAGACGATGGAGTAGTGTCAAAGTTTTTTTTCTTCTTTGAACTACATAGCCTGGGCGGGTTCATATGGAGGATAAACTGTTGCCCATGCAGCAAATCCCCTCCTCTCCACACTGCCGCTGTGATCCAAAGGAAAGAGGTAAGGAACCAATGTGGTTTAGCAACGGTAGTGTCACAGGAGTTGATCGGTAATACTGGATTTCAGCATCACACTACCTTAGGGACCCCGGTTCCTGATTTGTTTTCGGGGTTTACTCCCCTAGCCTTTCCTTGAAGGCAGCAGAGGTTTTGTGTCTGACTTTTCTTGACTGATGGGTTGCCTCAAAATACCACATGTTATTTGTGAGTTTAAAACCCTGCAATGTGTCTTATATATCACTAAGAAATAAAGGTTTACATAATATACTGCGGGGTTAATTTGCATACTGGTTTTAACAAAACTGGGTTTAATAGATAATTACTTGGTGTCATTGATCTCTTATATTATTGTTTTATTCTACAACACACACAAAAAAGATTACTTATATCAACTTTAAAGGAATAAACCTTTGTTGTAATCATTGAAAAAAAAAAAAGAAAGAAAGAAATGAAAGCTTCATAAACCCCTTATCTTGGAGATCCTCGTTTTTTTAGACGTACATTCTCATTTTTATCTGGCCTTGAGTCCAACTTAGCTTCTTGCCTTTATTGTGGTCCTCTCATTATTTTCATTTGGTAACTCTGGTCTGTTTCAATCACAATGTTATATTTTCTTATCTTCTACCTGAAAACCAATCCAATCATAGAAGTCTGTTTAAAGAGACAACAAAGATGAAGTAGTTTCTTTAGACTAATAAGAGGAAACTAGACAATTAGTGAACTTGTTGGGTTCCCATTGAACGGTGAATGCTTTTTATATAGAAACCAATTAAGTTATAATTATAATATCTAATTATGTAATCTTTTTATATGTGTTATTTAATTTCTTTAGTCTTTCTAAATTAATATATTTCATTACATTAAAACTTAAATACTTACACCCGGAGGGCGCATATTCTTGCTAGCTTAAATAATGTCTGACGAAACCTCGAAAGAAAGAAGTAACGTGATTTAACTGGACTTTTTAATATAACCTAGCAATTGCTAGTTACTCTGTTCACCTTGTATTTTTGCTTAGTAAACCTTTTTCCTATCCTTAATATTCTTTGCGTTTCTTCCTATTATTTCTCTGTTAACTCTGATATACGAGTTACAACACTAAAAGGGATCTGATAGTGAGGCTCCAGTTCTGGCGATCTGTGGAGGGTGGAGCACTCCTTTATTTCCATTACCCCCCGGGTCCTCTCTAAACCGTAGTGGTAGTACCTGTTAGGGTATCATCTATGAGACAAATAGATCTGTTAAACAATTTTTAAACATTAATACATTAGTGGCGTATGGTGTAATGGTTATTGTCGTAGGAAGTGGACATGGCGACTCGAGTTCAAATCCTGGAGGAGACTATTTGCATTCATTAGAGCTCTAATATCCTTGGTAAAGGTGGGTATTTACCCAATCCGTCTGCCATGGGTAGGATGTGACACAAGGTTGCTAGTATGGGTCATCCAGCGGAGATCGAACTAGTTTATTCAGTAGTAATTGATCTGTGAGACTAGCTTGCTAACCATTACACCATGATGGGACGCCCTTCTACCTGGGAGTATTATACGCATGGTTATAAAATTTGATGAGCAATATATATATATACATATATATATATATATATAATATATATAATATATATAAAAATTTTATTACATCTAATAATATAAAACAGAGATTTTGGTATGTACGTGTCGACGTATAACAAAAAACGGGAGGTCACTCAGATTCAAAATCTTGCATACACATTGATATCGTTCTAACTAAGAAAAACTCCAAATTTGGTTATTGATTTTTACTGATTAAGGATTTAATCGATTAATTAATCCAAAATCACCCAATTTGCGGAACTGTCCGTATATCAGCCCCTCCTGATAATAAAATATTGTCTCTGCCTGCTTATTGTTAAAGCGATAACAGTTTGTTTTGATTTTAATGAATTAATTTTGCAGTCTAAGCCGTTCAGCTCCGAATTTATGGCCTATTTATGGTCCAATCTTTAATAATTTTTAATCGTTAGAAAGATAGAAAATACTCTTTCAAAATATGTAATTTGTGTGAGTTTTTATCAATTGAATCATTTTTTACAGCGAGTTAAAAATTAAAAAATGGCTTCGGATAGCCACGCTGCCTATGATTATTGCGATACAAGCAGTGCAGTCTATATCAGTCAGATCGGAATCTCTTACCTATTTAGGATCAAATCTTTAAAATATTTATATCTTTAGTAATAAGATGAAATAGTCTTTCTGAATATGTAATTTGTATGTGTTTTTATAGATTTTTTTTTTTTTTTACAGCGAGTTAAAAAAAAAAAAAATACTACGTATTTAATCGTAAATAACAGTATCATGAAAATCAGTTTACGTCACAAGTACGGTTACATATTTGTATAAATTAAACTAAGATTTTCATTCGAATAAAATGACTTTTAATTCTTTAATTTATTTATTAATTTTTATTGTTAGAGTTTTAAAGGGTTAAAAATAACAATAAGATTGACGAATTTCCTTAAAAACTGTTTTTCTTTTGGTTCGTTAACTAATTATTTTCTCAAACCACGATAAAAAAAACCCAAAGGTTACTAATACGGACAAAATCCGGTGTTTTATCTTTAGTCGAAGGCTCGACTGGAGATAAGTAGTCAATTATTTGTAAGACGAAATTTATTTCAAGTTTATCTGACAATATCCAGTTATTGGAACATTTAAAAAAAAATTATATGTAAGTACGAAAAATTGTAAGCGCTTTGTTTATCAAAATGACATGATTCGTTAGTAAATTACCCGAAAAGTTGATAAAACAAAACAACTAACAACCAACATTTAAATTATTATTCAAAATACAATTTAAAATATTCCTCAGAATTTGCCTTACAAATTAAATTTTAAGTTTTATGATTTTACTCTTTATTGTGAAGTCAATAAACATCGCTGAGTTTATAGTGCAACTTTTCAGTTCTGAAAAATTGGCATGTTTAAATAGAGATTTCATAGGTGACATTTGAACTTTTATGAAAATTGATGTTTTGTAATTAATATAAATTTTGTAATAAAACTTAATTTTAACTAGGGGGGGGGGGTAGGGGTTAGGGTTAGTGGGGGTAGTTTAATGGGAAAATAAATAAATAATTTGGGTTCCGTTCAAGCGGTTCCGATATGGGGGATCAATTTACTATAAACTTATACGAGGAAATGAGCACCCGTGAATACTCAAATAATAAAGAACTTTTAAGAATTTTTTTTTCAATCTGATAGATTGGTGTGTAATCGATAATAATCAACTGAAGGAAAAAAAATAGAGGGGGGGGAGTCCAGATAATCAGGTCCACCAAAACGTTTTTAAACAATGTTTTTAAAATACTAGGTACCACCAATTTTACCCTGTGAAATTTACCCCCCCCCCTATATTTAACACTATGAAACTTGCAGAAAAATTAATATTTTCTTGAAAAAATTTTTCCATTTGAAAGAAAAAACATTAAATAAACTCCTGATGATTTTTAAACTTTTTTTCAGCTTACAGAAATAATGAAAATTATGATTGAAAACAATGTTTTCATTTTTGCACTGTTAAATCAACTGAAAATTAACGTAGCTAAAAACAAGTTACGATAAGAGTTTTTTTAAATTCTATGAAAAATCAATTAATTATAAATAATAACAAATATTTCCGTTTTATTCAAGATGGCCTAAACTGATCAATTGGTGGTCCCTATAATACTATCTTAGGTTTTAGCAAAAATAGATATTGCAATACGAAGAATTTAAATTTTCGATTCTCAGCTTCTTTTTAAACTCAACATGCAATTAAGAACTAAATGTGAATTGTTGTCATGTACAAAAAATTTAAAACAATAACAAACAAATATACAAACGAATACTTTCAATTTGTTGTATAATAATATGAAATAATTTTAAACTATAAAACAGAAAATACAAATCCTGAAATATACAAATTCTCAATGATTTTAGTTTCAAGAATTATTTTCCTCTTACCCCCTCTCTAACTACTGTCTTCCACTTTCTCTCTCACTCCCTGGTGATCCAAATTTCATTTTAGTCCGGTCATGGACCGGGTACTTTAGCTAGTTTCTATATATTTGATTTACTAAGCTTTGACAGATCTGTTTAATTGTGGAGCGCCCAATTTCTTAAGCGCATTTTAACAGGTTTGAATTCAGAGTTTTCCTTTTCCTAAATTGGTTGCCTAACCAAGGCTGAAGAACCCACTCCAGTATATATGCATATATATAAGAGACAGAGAACAAGTGCGTCAGACAAAGAGAACGTGTGAAAGAGACGGAGGTAGAGACAGAGATAGAGAGAGAGGGGGAGAGAGGGGGAGGGAGGGAGAGGGAGGGAGAGTGAGTGAGTGAGTGAGATATAAAAAGACGGAAAGAGAGAGAAAGGGAGATTGATAATATATATATATATATATATATTATATAGTATATATATATAGAGAGAGAGAGAGAGAGAGAGAAACAGAAAGAGATGAATAGAGACGATAGATAGATAGATAGACAGAGAGAGAGAGAGAGAGGAGAAACAGAAAGAGATAGATAGATAGATAGATAGATAGATAGAGAGAGAAACAGAAAGAGATAAATAGAGAGATAGATAGATAGATAGAGAGGAGAGAGAAGAGAGAGAGAGAGGGAAACAGAAAGAGATAAATAGAGAGAATAGATATAGAGAGATAGAGAGAGAGAGAGAGAGAGAGGGAAACAGAAGAGATAAATAGAGAGATAGATAAATGAGAGATAGATAGATAGATAGGTAGAGAGGAGAGAGTGAGTGATGAGTGAGAGATTAGAAAGACGGAAAAAGAGAGAGAGAGAGAGAGAATAGAGAGTGAGAGAGATAGAGAGAAAGACAGAAAGAGAAAAAGATAGAGAGAGAAAGAGAGAGGAGAGGGAGAGAGATGAAGTTATGAAAGGAAACAGTAAGCTTTATAAAAAGCCATCTCTCCATTCGTGTTATGAATATCTAATGAGTTTTTTCTCGCTTGTTTTTTTTCTTGCTCGCTTAACAACCATTAACTCCTTTTAAAAAAAATGTCAGTTTCCTCCTCTTCTCCAGGTAAAAGTGCACAAAAGATGCTTCTTCTTTCACATCACAGTGCACGAACAGAGCGAGAGAGAGAGAGAGAGGGTAGGGAGGGGTGGGGGGTGATTGTCTCAGTGGCTGATTTCTCGGCGTACGTGCGTAGGTGTGTACGCGGGTATTTACAAATGTACTCGTATCGGTGTGTTTCTGACAATCGACACTGACACGTGTACTCGCGTGTGCATTCCACTTGTGCACACAGATGGTGGGCTGCACTTTTCATCGCTAGATTTCGTTTACATTTTTGCGCTGCGTCTTCACAACCGCGGAATGAGAAGAATAGGATATGAGAATTATTAGCCGATGTAACACACACACACACACACACACACACACACACACACACACACACATACATACACGCGCGTGCACACACACACACACACACATATATATATATATATACTAGCAAATATATGCACCCTCCGGGTGCAAGTATTTAAGTTTTAATGTAATGAAATATCGTATTAAATTAGAGGCAGACAAAAAGATATGTAACAGAGTAGAGGTATATAGAAAATAGAAATGAAACTTACTCTTCCATCACTCCCGTCTTTCATTGCTGAATTTTACTTATTTAACTATTTAGTTAAATTAGGAAATAAAGAATAAAATGACAGTTATTTTTCTTGTTAATGGATTTCATTTAAGATTCATTGAAGAGATTTTTGCTTATATTCATTAAAATAAAACCAAACAGTTAGAAATCAATAATACTAAGCACATATTTAATAAAATCACATTTTTAATATCAATATGCAAATTAGCCTTCCCATTCACACTGTAAACCGCTATTTTTGTATATATAAATACAATTGCATGTTATTTATGTAGATATGGACAACACTAATAAAAAGGTGAAGAAATTTTATTAATAATTGAGGTTTAAATATAAAATCATGGAGAATGTGATGTAAATAACTATGTTAATTGTGACTCGATTAGTAATATAGTTTCGGTTACAGACAGAAAAACACACAATCTCCATTATAATAAGATATATATATATATATATATATATATAGTTTTTTCCCGTAGTTAGGGTCTTTCCATGTGTGGTTTAACCAAGCTGATGCAGGTAGACCATAAGGAGAGCTCAATGTGCCTAATACCTGTGAGTAAAAGGACAGAGCAAGATATTTAGTGAATGAAGAAAAACTCTAAACTTGCTTCATTACAATAATTTATTTCAACCGTATTAATACAGCATCTTCAGGTAATCACAAGAACATGACTCTCAGTAAGAGTCATGTTCTTGTGATTACCTGAATATGCCGTATTAATACGGTTGAAATAAATTATTGTAATGAAGCAAGTTTAGAGTTTTTCTTCATTTACTATATATATATATATATATATATCGATTAATTCAGTGGATTAAACCCTGAAGATCCTTATGGTGAAACGCGAGTAGGTTATCAATTGTACTTATATTGTAATATGCATATACATAGGCGCGTGGACTAATTGTTAGAGTCGTAGGAAAGAGACTCGTCGATCCGAGTTCAGTTCCTGGGCGAAGCTGTTTGCATTTCACATGGCGCTAATACCCTTGGGAAATGTATGAATCCTACTCTCCCTCCACCTATGGATAAATAGTAGGGCAGACTGGGCACTTTAACCTTGGTTAGGCAACCGGTCTAGGTGAAGGAAAACTGAATCAAAACCTGTTAAACTCCGCTTAAATTGCCAGTGTGTCACATCCTACTGGAAACAGCAATATAGACGAATAAATGAAGGAAAAGACTTTCAATTTGCTTTAGGTAATAATTTATTTCGACTATAACAAGCTTAGCTCGTTACAGCATATTCAGAGTACTACTCATGTTTTGCTCCATGTCTGAAGATTCAGTAACGAGTTAAGTTTGTTGCAGTTGAAATAAATTATGACATGCAGCAGATTTATTTTCCTTCATTTATTAACACACACACACACACACACACACACACATACACCCATACACACGTATATATATATATATATAATATATATATATATATATATATTCCACGCAACGCACACTTCTATATGCTTATATGAATGTAAGTATTCACGTTTGATATGAAAGAAACTCTGTCAGAAAAAGAAATAAAAAGAATGTGAGCCATAAAGCATTTAGCAAATATATATATATATATATATATATATATATGCGTGTGTGTCAGTGCGAGTCTCTGCCTACGTTTACTGAAAAAACTGTAAAAAAAAGCATTTAACGAATATATATATATATATATATATATATATATATATATGTGTTGTGTGTGTGTGTGTGTGTGTGGAGAAAAGTAGACAAACACAGGATGTTATGGAAACTGGATGTTTATTGTCGACGATGCAACGTTTCGGTCATTTAGACCATCATCAGGACCAAAGCCCAGTTCTTGCTTCAATGAAGGACATTATATATATATATATGTGTGTGTGTGTGTGTGTATGTGTATATATATATATATATATATATATATATTATATATATATATATATGAGTGTGTGTATATATATATATGTATACAAACACATACACACACACATATATATATACATATATATATACACACACACACACACACACACACATATTATATATATATATATATATATATATTATATATATATGCGTGTGTGTCAGTGCGAGTCTCTGCCTACGTTTACTGAGAAAAATGTAAAAAAGCATTCAACGAATATATATATATATATATATATATATATATATATATAATAAGCGAGTGTTTGGGAGCGGCGCGCCTCTGCATATGTGTACCGAGAGGAATGTGTGAGAAATGAGAGATAATATAAACGTTAGCAGAATGCGTGACCCTCAAAGCAAAGCTATGCAATAGAAATCCCATCTCCAAAACGTCCTGATCTGTCGCACCTGCCTATTCATCTGCAAACCCGGGGGGGGGGCGAGGGGCCGAGGGGAGCGCTCCATTAATTCCTTTGGGGGGTTTCACTTCTAACAGATTCTGACAAGCGTGGATTCTGCCTTCAGATACCAAGAATCACTATTCTTATTGCTTTGTTTTTGCACTGTGGTTTTATGGGCGACCATATTGCGGCTTTTGGGGGGGTCGGTCGGCTGCGGGTGCGGGCGTGCGGGTGTGCGGGGTGCGAATCAACATTTCTACGCAACTGTCTGTGGTAAATGATACTGCTTCCGGGATAGAAATGCCAGGTGACCATAAAATTGACGAAGATTTTATCCGCTAGAACCCCCCCCCCTCTCTCTCTCTCTCTCTCTCTCTCTCTCTCTCTCTCTCTCTCTAATATATATATATATATATATCTTAGCCTGTTTCAATCAATCTATCTATCTATCCATCTATATATATATATATATATATAATATATATATATATATTATATGTGTGTGTGTGTGTTATTTGGGCAGCATTTTTTCATTTATGCATGTAGAATTAAACAAAAGACACATCTCCTGTTTAACAATTATAATTGTGATATTTTCAAGTTTTCTGGCCAACTTTTTAATATTTGGGTGGAATTCGTGGATTAGTCCACCAAAGTTCATGTCCCGAGTACTTTCGGCACTTCGAAGTGACATCATCAGGGGTGAATGTGTCCCAGTTCTTCAAAGTATATTAATGGATGTGGAGGCTGGAAGGAAGAGAATTGATAGGAAAAGTGTTATAGGCATTTTAAAATTTGAGATCAAATGAGACCAATGTAGTATACAGATTTAAATGTCACTTAGGAGATTGCAGTCTCACAGAAAATGAAAATACATACATCGGTTTTACATCAACGACATTGTCACGTCGTCTAACTCTCCATTTAACAGATAATAGCTCCATTTCACAATACCTAAAATTACATTCATATATATATATATATATATATATATATATCTATATATATATATATAATTACCGAAATATCTTAACGGAAAATACACACATTCTGCACAAAGAAAAAAATAAACAAAAACTCCAAATACTAGAAGCTTTATACATAAAATAATATAAATCATCCTTAAACAAAATTAACTTCCAATGCAGTATACACATTTTAATTGTTTCTGTGTTTGGTAATTATACCTAAACAAAATGGCATTACTTTTTGACTCATCTGTGGAGAAGTAAGGATGTGATCCACAGAGGACCAGCTTCATTTTGATGTATGATACATGTTCCTGTGTTGTTGATTATACCTGTCCTAAACAAAATGTCATTACTTTTAGACTCACCTATGTGGAGAAGTAGGGATGTGATCCACAGAGGACCAGCTTCATTTTGATGTATGATACATGTTCCTCCGTATACGGAGAAGTAGGGATGTGATCCACAGTGGACCAGTTTCATTTTGATGTTTGATACATGTTCATGTGTTTGGTAATTATACCTGTCCTAAACAAAATGGCATTACTTTTAGACTCCCCTATGTGGAGAAGTAAGGATGTGATCCACAGAGGACCAGCTTCATTTTGATGTATGATACATGTTCCTGTGTTTGGTAATTATACCTATGCTAAACAAAATGCCATTACTTTTTGACTCGCTCCCATGTAGAAAAATAATTCTCTCATACAATAAGAAGCTTAAATATTTAACAAAGAGAATTACAATCTGAGGAAAAGATTAATCTAAACGCAAGAAGATGATTTTTACAATCTCATTTCGATATGGAAAACAATAGAATGTTTTTTAAAGTGATTCATTTCATCCTATTTAAGACGTGCTCTGTACACGTAGTACACGCATGTGCATACGTTTATTTCAATCTATCTTATGGTGGCGCGTGGCATAATGGTTAGAGTCGTAGGAAATGGAATTGTCGACCCGAGTTCAAACCCTAGACCAATAGTTCTCAAACTTTTTTTTACCTATTAACCCCCTTTTAATCCTATTTTCCTATGGTGGACCCCCCATAGCCACTCGTTGTTTAAAAATCACATTGTATTTTTATAGTTAAATACATTTTACTTGCCTGGTCCCCAAAAATGTTATAAGGTCCCCGGGGGTCCATATGGACTCCGGTTGAGAACCACTGTCCTAGACGAAACTGCTTTTATTTCATATAGCGCTAATACCCTTGGGAAAGGTATGAACCCAACAAATGGCAAATAGGTCTAAAAAGATTTTAGGAACACCACACAGTGAGAGAAAAAGAGGAAAGACAGGAGTAAGAGAAATTAATTCAACGATAAAAGAAGCCAAGAATTTAAGTTTAGCTCAGTCGGTAGAGCGTTCGGCTAGGAATCGCAAGGTTCCTGGTGAAGTGAGGAGCTGGTGGTAGGTGTGGCGATCCATCTCAGATGCTAGAATAATCTCCTTAGTCTAGCGCTAGTGAAAAGGGGATATACTCCCTCACTATATGGCTGATACCGACATTAGGCCGCCCGACGACTTTACTTTACTTACTTTGTTATAGGAATTTTTTTGTTTGTTTCTTTGTTGTTTATATTTAAAATATTATTTTGAAAAATGCATTGAATACCCAACAAGAATGAATAAAATAAAACGTCTTCGGCATAAAATAACCCAACAAGGGTTGATATGCCGTAAAATCCAACCAACCATCCCCAGATCATCAGATGAAATTTATTGTCACATCCAGGACACCATTTTTTTTCTTGGGGGGTGGGGAGTCTTACCTCTCTGCAGGGAATACAGTCAGCGTATTTTACGCCCTGTTGGCAGGGCAGGGCAGGGCAAGGCAGGGCAAGGCAGGGCAGATGGCTTAGAATGGGAATACAAAAAGAGAAAGAGAGAGAGAGAAGAGAGAGAAAGAGAGAGAGAGAGAGAGAGAGAGGGAGGGAGCTAGAAAAGTGCACTTGACCAGCTACGAATACCGAGTGAATTTTGGCAAGTAGTCAGAGAGACAGAAGGTTGAAACAAAAGAAAAAGAAAAAGAAAAGGAAAGAGAAAAAGAAAAAGAAAGAATTAAAGAAAAAGAAAAAAAAGAAAAAAGAAAAAGGAAGAGAAAAAAGAAAGAAAAAAAAAAAGAATAAAGAAAAAAGATAAAGTAAAAGAGAGAGAGAGAGATAG
>CM042161.1:15612744-15627744 GCA_023376005.1 Doryteuthis pealeii | reverse complement strand
TTAGATGCATGACCGCTCATAGAAGGTAAGGTATTTGATAGGTTAAGACCTAATGAAATCTAGAGTTATTCCCCTTGATCAGTAGGGGTTTGATGGGAACCCGTAAGTGTGGTTTCCACCATGATACATTTGGATTGGGGTTCGTGCTGAGTGGACGGATGCACAACACGGTTGAGCTAATTACGTCACTTTTAGGGTAGAAGCATTCTCTCACTCGTGTTAAATAAAACCTTGTTAATTTCCAACAACCTGGTCTTGTATTTTCAGTGCTAAGTATTTTATCTGTATGTAAAAACATAACAGTATTCTTGTAACTATTTCTCTAAATTTTTGGCTGTTTTACACTTGGTCAGGATTAACGGAATGAGAACAGTTCACCCCCATGGATTGGATTAAGGGTTCGGTTCGGAGTTCCGTGAAGACTTCCGGTTACGACACGAAGTCTCCAGAGTTCGACAAGAGGCTTCCCAAGTTCGAGGAGAAGGTTCCTGAGTTCGAGAAGACTCCCATCTGACAAGAAATACCTGAAAAAGGCTGGAGGGTACATCGGCCAAAACGTTGCATTGATAACAATAAAGATGGGGACAATAGTCGAAATAATCCAAATAATCCAATTTTTTAAATTCATTTTTTCTATTCAACCTAAAGATGAGACCCTAACAGGTAATACCACTCCGGGTCAGAGTGGATTTGGGAGTAATGGTAATGAAGGGGTACTCTACACTCCACAGATCTTCAGAATTAAATAATACAAACTATTCTGGGAAAGTTTTAGATGAGGCTTGATGATTAATATTATCTGCGTTATTTGGACTATTGTCCTCATCTTCATTGTTATCTGTACAACGTTTCGGCCGATATGCCCTCCGGCCTTCTTCAGGTATTTCTTGTCGGACTCGGGAACCTTCTTTTCGGACTCGGGGACCTTCTTTTCGGACTCGGGGACCTTCTTGTCGTAATCGGGAGCCATCATGGAACTTTGAACTTAACCCTTTATTCAGTCCACGGGGATATCCTGTTCTCATTCCGCTAACCATAACTGGGGTAGAGGTGTTTACCATGTTAATTGGACACATGGCCTAGTGAATAAAGGAGTTAGGTTAAGACAGTTCTAAGTGACAGTTATCTATAGACTGCAGGTTCAATCCTGGTCAAGGGCAGAAGTAATATAGAATAATAATTAACACAGCTTAACGCCTCTACCCCAGCTATGGTTAGTGGAATAAGAACAAGAACGTTGTACAGATAACAATGAAGATGAGGACAACAGTCCGAATAACGTAGATAATACTATTCTGGGAAAGTTGAGTTTTGACAAACCAGCTGCAGGTGAAAGTCTGACACAAGGTGATGGAAACGCCCGTTTTACGACCGTGCCTATTTCTATCAGTTCTCTTTATGCATTTTTTCGTCAAAAGTTTTCCTCGCCTGGAAAAATTTTATAGTGTCTGATCATTTCTGTCAGCAGTTCGTGTTGCACACTGGCTGTAATGAATTCGGCAAGAGATGAACGTCTTTTGAGGAGAACTGGCGTCTCTTATTTGCCTCTCAGCGTAAATGTACCGTTTACGGCAGAATCTCATTGGCTGAAGAAACAGCAATAATGGATTCTGAACACTCTTATTAATATGAGTGTTTTGCTTCGATATATATATATATATATATATATATATATATATATATATATATATATGTGTGTGTGTGTGTGTGTGTGTGTGTGTGTGTGTGTGTGTGTGAGAGAGAGAGAGAGAGAGAGAGAGAGAGAGAGAGAGTGTGTGTGTGTGTAAAGCAAAAATGGTACCCTAAACACATATATATATATATATATATATATATATATATATAGCTTGTGGAGTTCAATTTCTGTAAGGAATGCGTTCATAAATGAAGAAGAGGCAATATATATATATATATATATATATATATATATATATATATATATATATGTGTGTGTGTGGTGTGTGTGTGTGTGTGTGTGTGTGTGTGTGAAACAAAAATGTTACCCTAATATATATATATATATATATAATATATATATACATACATATATATATATATATATATATATATAATATATATATATACATAATATATATACACACACATATATATATATATATATACATATATATATATATACACACACATATATATATATATATATATACATATATAATATATATATATATATATATATATATATATATATATATATTATATATATATATATATATAGCTTGTGGAGTTCAATTTCTGTAAGGAATGTGCTCATAAATGAAGAAGAGGCAATACATGCATATATATATATATATATATATATATATATATATATATATATATATATATATATATTATGGTACAAATTTACCATGACTCTTGGTAACGGTAAATTAATTACTGTAAGACTTTATTTGAAACATGCTCTGCTAATTTAACATTGAGCACTTTTGAATGCAAACTCTTTTCATATGTGCTATTCTTCATTATATATATATATATATATATATATATATATATATAGAGAGAGAGAGAGAGAGAGAGAGAGAGAGATAAAAGGGAATGAAAACGCCATGTTGTTAAAATTAATATATTTTTATATAATTTTTATTGCTAATATTGACAATATTTTTCAATTTATATATATATATATATATATATATATATATATATATATATATATATTATATAGTTAGGGTAGCGTGGATATGGCGTCAACGGTGCTTGGTTACTGACAGTTTCTCACTAATGCGATTTTCAACCCAAACACTTGATTTGAATATCGCATAGGGAAAAACTGTCACTAACCAATGCTCATCCACGATATTGAGCACTATTTACTTATCAATATAGCACACATATTATCTATACTAAGAATTTATAATTTGTTTGTGGCCGGCCATGCTTTTCGTATTCGTGTATTAACATCTTTATCTGTGGATGAGATATTACTACCTAGGTATGTGAATTGTTTTATTGGTTTAAGAGACTTGCCAGCGAGAGTGGAGATCTCCTTTCTTTTTGAAAGTCATGAACATAGAGGCCGATATTCTTTGCTGCCTTCTCCAAACTATGTAGTAGTGACTCAGCCTGTGCCGGTATATCTGCAAATAGTGCGAGGTCATTGGCTGCTGCTCAGAAGACCTCCCAAGGGCAATGAGTGATAGGAAAGGTTGGCGAGAGATTGTTATGGATATCCGTACTGCTTGCGCGACATGATGATTATGAAGAATGTATATATATATATATATATATATATATATATATATATATATATAAGGACTGACATAAGTCTGACACTATCTACCTAGGTTTCATTCGAATGGCTCTTCAGGATAATTCTGACTGAAGGAGGTAGTCACAAACTTAGCATAACAGTAAAGCCTTGGAGAGATTCCATCCGACATGTCTCAGGAGAATCTTAAACATTGGGTGGCGATCACACACTCCAGACGCCACTGTCCTGCAACAAGCCAATGTGTCCAGCATAGAAACGCGCATCATTTGAAGCCAAATGCGCTGGGCTGGACATCTCGTTAAGATGGATGAAGGCAGATTACTGAAGCAACTGGGGGGACTCTAGTATGGTACACGTCCGTGACACAAACCCAAGAAACGTTTCAAGGATGTCATAAAAAACAATCTTAATACTCTTGGCATAAATTTTGAGGATTGGGAAAAGACGACTACGAATCGTTCGGCATGGAGGAGACTCGTTTGTAGTGGATGTAGAAGGTTTGAGAGAATGCGGCTCGAGCACTCCATCTTGAAGCGTGCTCTACGAAAGCGGCACAAGACAGAGGTCCTGGATACATTTCCTACATTCAAGCCTGACCATAAATGTAGTATGTGTGGCAGGGCTTGCCTGTCACGAGCTGGTCTCTTGAGTCATATTCGATCCCATGGTGACAGAGGACCCCGTGAAAAATATGTGTGAGTACGAGTGAAAGTTGGGGGTCCCATTTGTATTTTATGCGACAGGACGTGTAAAAACAAAGCTGGACTTCTGAGCCATTAGCGTGCTCACAACCTAACTTTGTAGAAATGGCACTCTTCTGTGAAAAAGTGGCAATCACCATCTATATATATATATATATATATATATATATATATATATATATATAAACGCTAATATCTGAATTAGCGACATATATAGGGGTAATTCTATGTCAAATCCTCCAGGCCATGTCACCCACCCCTTTCAATTTTTCTGAAATTTTGTACAGACGTGGACTATATTAAGGTTAGACAATTCCTAAAATTTGAGCTTCCAATTCCAAGAATTGGCGGAGTTATGCCGATTTTCAGCTCTCACGATTTGAGGGAGGTCACGAAAAATGGCGCCGTTTTGTAATCTATTTTTGTCTGTAAAATGAGTTCTAGAGCTTCCTTACTCCGAAATTGATCCTGCTATGAAAAAATCAGGAATCGTCAATAGCTTAAAATTGGTTAACTTTAAGACTTTCTATAGCAGTTTTAGATTCCTCAGACAAAAATGCTCTTATAAACCAGATTTTAGGTGTTGGGGCGCACTAGAACTCATTTTACGGTCAAAAATAGATAACAAAAAGTCGCCATTTTTCGTGGATCCCACCAAATTTTGAGAGTTAAAAATCGACATAACTCCGCCAATTTTTGGAATTGGAAGCTCAAATTTTGGGGATTGTCTCATTTCAGAAAAATTGAAGGAGGTGGGTGACAATTTTACTTTTTTCTGGATGATTTGACATGGAATTGCCCATAGATAAAAAAAATAAAAAAATGTCTTCTGTAGTTCTACTAGTCCACGTTAAAAGCGGGAACTTTTTTATACTTTATTTTTCTGAAGTCTGGCCTATTCACGAAAACCTTACTCGTTCCCCAATGATGCCTGCACCGGAAAAATAACTTCAAAGAATTTCGGCTCCGAGATACCTTTACCGCAGTTTTTTAACAATGAGTATACAGACAAAGTTTTGCTTTTTGATTTTTGTCGGAAATTTTTCTATTGTATACTTACATGAAAAAAAGAACACATCCCACAGCTGTTTAATTGTGTAGCCGCAAGTATTTTCTTTTTCTTTTCTTTTTCGTGGATTTGGTTCGTTTAACGTCAGAGACAAATATTTTTCTTTTCTTATCACAACACTATTTAACATCTTTTTTTGTCGTATATTACACGGCTCGTCGACTGGTCTTAAAATACCCCGAAAAGATGTAAAGAAACCCTTACTCCTAAAAATAAAAGAAAGGTATAAATGCAGAATAGCGCGCAACAGATAATATCATTAGAAAGAGAGGCGCGTAGTGTACTGGTTAGAGTCGTAGAAAATGGACTCGTCGACCTGCGTTTAAATCCTGGACGAAGCCACAGTTCACATATCGTTAATACCCTTAGGAAAGGTATGAATCCAACTGTTCTCTGTCCAGCTATGGGTAAATAGTAGGGTAGACTGGGTTCTTTAACATTGGTTAGGAAACCAGTCTGGAAAAAGGAAAATTGTGAATTCAAACCTCTTAAATCTCTGCTTGGGGTGGTCACTACTAGAATATGCTCAGGCCTACTTAGTGATCTGTTTTAATTTTTTTTTAATCGCATTTTACGTATAAATAGCATTAGATTACAGAAATTCCCGAAATAGCCAAACCCTAACCTAACACTAATCCTAACACTAAAACTAACACTAACCCTAATAGTAACCTTTATCCTAACCCTAACCTTAGGGTCTCAAAGGTATCGGGTATTCCCGTGAAATGTAATGAAATAAAATGTTTTTATATGTAAAAATATAAAGTACAGTCGTCAGTGTGGCCAAAAGTCGATATCAGCCAGAAAGCGAGGGATTATAACCCGTTTTCACTAGAGCTAGACTAAGGAGATTGTTTTGGTGTCTGAGATGGAGCACCATACCTACCACCAGCTCCTCATTTTACCGCACAGATCCCTGCGTTGAGTTGGCGAGGGTCAACTGAGCTAAACCATTTTTGGCGATCCCCCTAAAATTTGTCGAGCTAAAAATCGACATTACAACGCCATTTTTTGGAATTATAAGCTTAAATTTTGGGGATTGGCTAACTTTATCATAATCCCCACTTGGACAAATTTCAGAAAAATTGAAGGGGATGGGTGACATGGCCTGGATGATTTGACATGGAATTTCCCATGGGTCCTTTTGAAGTATTTCTTGAGCGCCGACTGACATCATAGATGCATTTTTGCATAGCAATCTCATTTAATAGATAAAAAATAGAATAGAATCATTCCGACCACTGACTCATCGGGTCTTTTATATATATATATATATATAGGGTCATCCACAGACACGTGTTTCGACTTATCAAGTCTCTTCAGTGTGGCTAGACATTTTCTAAGCTACCTACAACTGGAACTGAAATCCGATCGGTTGGGTGTCTGTCCGACAACTTAATCATTAGACTGTCATCACTTACAGAATGGGAAGGGAATTTTAACTGTTTTAATACACACGTCGCTTTGTATGTAAAGGCCGTCACAGAGTGCTCCATTCCTTATATATAGGAGAGCGTTGCGTTTATATATATATATATATATATATATATAATATATATAATATATATATATAAGCCTAATGAGTCATAGAATATCTACCTAAGTTTCACCTAATGGATCTTCAGGATAATTCTGTCTAATCCAGAATTAGCCTGAGGATCCATTAGGAGAAACCTAGGTAGATATTCTCTGACTCATTACGCCTACTTTATAATTTATTGGCCCTACTTAGTGTATTAAGCACTTTAGTATATTTAACTTAACCAACTCTTAATGTATTTTTCTTTTAGCCATTATAATAGTGCCGACTGATTATTTTCAGGTGGTGTGTATGATTTGGTCTTTTCTTTTTTATGTATCATTCGAAAGTTTGTATTGTGTAATTACAGACTATAGAGCCGGGAGGTTTTTTTTGGGTTTTTTTTAATGTTTTTTTCATAATCTGTCGCATGCGACGATGACATCAACATAACTGTTTTCTCCATCGCTGTAGAAGACTTTCTTCAAGCGATTTCAAAAAAGTTCTTATTTCGAACATCTCCGAAAGTCTCCGTATTTCACCCGATTTTGATTTAAAACACCAAGGATTTACTCTGACGAAGGTCGCTATTTCTTTGTATACTAAAATAATTTTTTTTGTAGTTTTTCTATTATTGTTATTTTATTTTATTTTGTATTTAAAATAATAATAGATCGAATACATGTATGCATGGATAAACTCCTGGCCGAAACACGTGTCAGTATAAAAAATAAATCCTATTTTATCTATTCAACATTTTCTTTCCTTTACTTTTCATTTCAACATACCGTCAGATTCGTTTCCCTTTTCAACTTACACACACACACACACATACACACACACACACACACACACACACATATATATATATATATATATATATATATATTATATATATAACTTTGTATACTTCATCCTTCTTCCTTCTTTGCATAAATTAATTTATTTCCTCCTTTTTTTCAATTTCCTCTTTTCTACTAAATTATTCTTTCTTCTTTTCTTCTTTCTTTCTTCTCTTTCTTTCTTACTTTCTTTATTTCTTTCTTTCTTACTTTCTTTCTTTCTTTCTTTCCTCTATTTACTCGAGTGAGTTTAAAGAATTTCAATTGATCACTGTTCCTTTGTCCTTATTTCGCCAACAAAAATTACGTCACCATCTGAACACACACATACAAATATATGTAAGTATGTATGTACCTATTAAAAGAGCCTTTATTTGTAACGAAGTTTTAAAAAAATGTTTACTTTACTCACAAGAAAAGGCAAGTAGTTTTTACTGAAGAAGACAAACTTCAAAATAAAACAATCAGAAATTGTATCTAAATGTCGCCATATGAAAAAATATATCTTGTGCAACTTTGCACAAGACTAGTTAACTGTGACGCCACATAACTTTCTTCCATAAAAAAGTTGGGACCATATGACCTTTAGGTAACCCTTTTTGATATCGATTCAGAAGGACATGTTTTTCATTTACACCGTCAATATCCGGTTGCTTGTTAGGGGTTATGGTTAGGGGTTATGGTTAGGGATTAGGGTTAGGGTTAGGGGTTAGTTTTATAAACTAAAAGAAAAACTCTAAAAATCGTCTGTTATCAAACAACCGGATATTGACAGTATAAATGAAAAACATGTCCTTCTGAATCGAGATCAAAAAGGGGTGCCTAAAGGTTATATGGTCCAACAGGTGTACTGAGAGTAATTACTTACTTGTGTTCCATTGGTTGGTTGATTGGTTGATTAGTTGGGTGGTTTTTACGGCAAGTCAACCCATGTTGGGTTATTTTATGCCGAAGAAGTTTTTGTTTTATTCATTCATGTTGGGTATTCAGATTTTCAAACTCATTTGTAATACATTCTTGGAGATCCGTGCTGTTAGTACGACATCAGGATGATGATTATTATTATGATGATGATGATGAAGGGACTCGCTGGAGAAATCGAAAAGGTTTGAAAATTGCATACACGAGAAACTCTCAGTAACCAAACGCCGTTGACTCCATATCCACGTTACACTAACTTAGATCTAAATGATCTATCAACGATATTGAGCACTGTTTACTTATAGATATAGCATCCATATCATCAATATTAATCATATATATATATATATATGTGTGTGTGTGTGTGTGGTTGCATATATATATTATATATATATATATATATATATTATAATATATGCCTGTATACGTGTCTATGTGCGTGTGTATGTCTTTTATTTTATTTCTGACAAAGAATTTTCAAACAATAGAATCTTTTGATTGAAATAAATTTATACCCGTTAATATGACTGATATTTAAGCCTTTTCTTTGTCAATCCTATATATATATATATATATATATATATATATATATATATATATATATATATATATATATATAAACCAAATTTTGGTACAACTAAATTTATAAATAATTTTAAAAAGTATCATACTTTATTGATCAGCAATTTTAAACGAATAAAAAGAAAAAAGAGCAAAAGAAAAGAGAAACTTAAGGGCCCTTTCGACCGGTGCTTTTTCAAAAGTAACGACCGGTAGATCGTTTAAAAATCACACTGTATATATATTGGGTAAAAGAGGGAGATTAATATATATATATATATATATATATATATATATATATATATATATATATAATATTGGAGAATATGTGCTTAAATGAAGTCTTGTTTAGCCTTACATTTGAATAGGTATGCTCGCTAATTCATTAATTATTAATTAATTAATTTTCAAAAATTAGGTACGACTTCAATTAAGCACATGTTCTCCCAAAAATTGTCGGCTAAAAAAAGCCATATCAAAACATATCGTTTGTTTGTTTACTTCTCATATATATATATATGTATATATATATATATATATATATATATATATATATATATATATATATATATATATCAAGGTTAAAAACAATAAATGTACTCGGATTTTTTAAGCATGAGAGACTGGTACTACTATCTCATTTGGTCAAAAAAGTCATCAGCATCAGATATGACGTCATATTACAAATAGTTCAGCCTATGAACTTTTCACCCCCCCCCCCATAATTTGTACATCTGATTCTGGTTAACAGAGAAACGAGAGGAAGGGAACATTTCAACTGCACCTGTTCTACGTATGCATCATTATCTTTCGTTTAGTCAACATTCGTATTTTGGGGAGTTTAGAATGTTGTATACACTAAATAACACATATTTCTACCAATACCCTAAATTCTACGCACAACAGAAGATGCGCCGTAGATAGAAAGTCAGGTTGTATCTAATTCTCCAAACTAACTGTTGTAGGCGACTCACCTATGACACGAACACAGACTTACCCAAAGGGTATATATTAACAGAGCAAAGCTGCTCAAGTGAGAAGTAGCAGATACATGTTCTTCGTGTACGCTGTAACAAGGAAACCCTTTCATTGTACGTTGATATATTGCTGGATACAATACATTTTAGGTCCGTGTTGAGTGATTATCTATTGACCCTTAAACAGGTCATATCACTAACTAATCACGTGATGCGCAAGGTTCGCGCCTCTAGGGGTCAGAGAGCTATAACCGTTACTGATAATTTTCCACTCTCTGATCTCAAAGCCAATGGCCCCCATATTTAGCAACAGGGTCTGTCAACAATTTATAACACTATAAATTGTAACAGATGTTTCGTTTTGTTTGTTTTGTTGGGAGAATATTTTTGTTTTGTTTTTTACTTACTTTGTTTTTTCTTGTTTTTGTTGTTGCTTTTTTTTAATCTTTTGTTGTTTTGTTGCCTTTGTTTGTTTTTGTTTGTTTTTTTTGGGGGGCGTCTATTTTCGTTTTTGCTTTGTTTGTTTGTTACTGAGGGAATGCGGAGTATCAATGAAGGAGTACTCAACACTCCCCAAAGCGCCAGAATTTAAACCTCACCACAAAGAGCTCTGGTGTATTGTTTAGTACCCCTTCATTGCAATTACTACCAGGTCCACTCTGATCCGGAATGGTAATACCTGTTAGCATCTTATCTAAGTAGCCCTTAGATGGGATGCTAAATAGAATAAAAATGGGTTAAAAATGTTTTTGTTTTTTATTTGAATACCCAACAAGTAAAACAAAAATGTATCCGGCATAAAATAACCCAAGGATTGACATGCCGTAAATCCAACCAACCAACCGAATACGAATGATTTTTAATCTTATCTTTATTATTATGATTATTATTTTATTTTTTTAGAGACCTTCTCTTTCCTCCATAAATAACACTTTTTTTCTGCTGAAACCATTGATTACGTAAACGTAACTCTACACCGAAATATTTGGTCATTTATGAGGACAGATAAAACTCTAACCCAATTATTAATATAAATTTCATTGGAATTTATTCTACTATTAATAAATGCCTACCAAATTTGGTATCTCTCCTGTAAACCTTTTCACAGTGCATAAAGGACAGACAAACAGACTTTTCTAAGTTAATCATCATGTACGAATAGATTTTGGTCAGAGAAGATGAGCAAATATAAAGGAAGGTTCAAAAACTGTGTGATGAAAAAACGTACGAAGGACGTGTCAAAACGAAGAGGGGGGGGGGCAACCAGAAAGAGAATGAAATAAATAGAGGAAATGTACATAGTCCTAGAAGGAGATACATTAGCACCATATATTCTATTAATAAAGTGCGTGGTGTAATGGTTAAAGTCATGGAAAATGGACTCGTCGTCCCGAGTTCAAATCCTGGATGTTGTAATTGCATTTCACTTTGTGGTAATACTCTTGGGAAAGGTATGAATCCTACTCTCCCTCCAGCTATGGAAAAAATAGTAGGACAGACTGGGCTCTTTGAACATTAGTTAGGCAACCGGTCTAGGAGAACGAAAACTCTGAATTCAAACCTGTCGAACTCCGCTTAAGAAAGTGACCTTGTGTCGCATCCTGCTCGTGCAGAGGGGTTGGTAAATATATATATATATTCTATTAATAATGGAGGTTCGCTTCCGGTTTTTGTCTGTAACAAAAATTACGTCACTGCCTACGTCACATTACCCAAAATCGTCATAGCATAGAATAAATACACTCAAAATTTGAACATGCAACATTAGACAGTCCTCATTGTTTTTTAAAACATGTTTTAATAAATACATGACTGGTATCATATATCTATATATAGTTTGTTTTATTTTAATATATATTTAAAGTTTACATTTCAAATTGTTTTACCAACCAACTGGAACTATAGATGAATGCTCATCAAGAATGAATGAAACAAAATGTCTTTGGCATAAAATAACCCGACAAGTGTTGACATGCCGTAAAAACCAACCAACCAATCAACCAACCCACCAACAATTAGATCTTCTTTCTTTTGTCTCCTCCTTTATTTTCATCCTTTTTTTTCCTTTCTCTTTGCAGCAGAAGTTGTTTTTTAAGGAATATCTAATGTCAGAATAGAATGAACCTCTATTCATAGTTTCGATCGCTAATCACTGATTGTAAATTAAAAAAATAAAATAAAATACTATTCCATAAAAGCGGATGTATTATTCGTAATTTGAATTACATAAGCTTTTTGTTCCCGTGTAGGAGGGGGCGTATATCTGCCACGGGAAGGAAAGAAGAATAGACAGAAATCCAGAGTTTTACAGCTGTCGAAAAATGTTTACCCGTTCAGACGTTGACGACGTGTTATTCAATAAAACGAACCCTGTAAACGGCTTGTAATTCGCAGATAACAAAGCAAAGCAGATGATAACGGTTGGGAGCCAAACAATAATTGCATCTGTGAAAGGAAACCACGTGAACAGCTTCTTTTATTTGGCGTTATCGCTCAGACATCTTCAGAGGAAATTCATTTGAATAAAAAAAAAAAAGATGGCTTCACGGGATGCTGCTAAATCAGCAAACGATATACAAAAGCCGTCAACCAAGAACTTCTATGGATTCTTCTAACAGTTCTTTCTTTTAAATAAAAAATTAATTCTCTTCTAAACAAAATACATCAGGTATTTATTATCATTTCTATTGGGAGATTTCTCGGTTGAACCAGTCTGGTTCAGCAGAGACATCTCATTGAGAACTAAATGTGCAGTATTACCGTGCCATAGTTCAACAGAGACATACTTCAACATAGACATTTCCTTGAGAACTAAATGTGCAGTATACCGTGCAATAGTTCAACAGAGACAGTGTTGTATACTGGCATCAAATTCTATATATGTTATATAGCGGCTTCTTCAAATTCACACTGCTAAATCGGTGTACGTATCGTAGCGGGTATCGTCACTAACCCAAGAGCGATGTACGTAGTAGTCAGCCTTACCGACTACTGGACTTCAATAACAACAGATACGTATGTACAAAAATATCAGACCCGTGTTTATTTTTCTTCGGTGTGTGGTAGGTGAGGGGCGCAGAGCTTCACAATGAAAATGCCGGTGGCTAGCCAAGTTAACAATGAGTGCCCGAGGGGTGTTTTGTTGACGGGAGACGTGAAGTGTCCTTTCCGCTGCCAGGCCGGCGTCTGATCCTGTCGGCTTGACCCTCTGGCTTTTTGTATTGACAACACGCCTACATATTTTTATCTTTTCGATCTGATAACGGACCTTTGTTATATATCTCTTTATCTTCACCCTGCTTCCTTGGCCGGAAACTATCTGTTTTGCTTTTTCTTTCTTTTTAAATATATATTTTTTTCTTTCTCTTTGTCCCTTTGTCCCTAAGTTCCATTTTCCGGGCGAGGGCAATACAACAACAGTTCAACAGAGACATTACCTTGAGAACTAGATATGCAGTATACTATGTCATATTTCAACAGAGACATCTCCTTGAGAACTAGATGTGCAGTATACCGTGCCATAGTTCTCTCAACTGTCTTGTGCGGTGCGGAAGCCTGGACGGTATACAAAGCGGATGCCCACAGACTACATGTCTACTACATGCGTCACTTGCGCATTATATTAAATGTCAAGTGGTGGCAGTATGTTTTAAACAGGAACATCTTGAAGAGAACTGAACTCCCTGGCATGCAAGAAATACTTGTCAAACGCAGCCTGAGATGGGCTGTCCACTTAAACAGACTTAGGGATAACAGACTGCCAAAGCAGATTCTGTACTCTCAAATAATATAGGGATCCCGTGGAATTGGTAGACCAAAACTCGGGTACAAAGATAATATCGAAAGAAACTTAAAGTACTTTAACATCCCTATAGGCAATTGGCAAGACGCAACCAGAAACTAAATAAATTGGAGGAAAAGGATTCGCGTGGTGTCATCATCGGATACGATAGACAGCAAGTAATAAGTAATAATAATTGGGAGATTATAAAAATGAAGCTGGTTGTATTTGGTTGGCTGTGACGAGAGACATTCAGCCAATTCGAAGCGTCAGTGTTGCCCGGGGTGTCTGACTGCTATTTGTGAGATGTCCCGGATGTGTGCTTGCTGTTGATCTTTTGTGTGTGTGGCGGTTGGTCTGTATCGTGGCGTGAAAAACCAGTATGTTGTAAGCTGCGAATTCATGCACCCGGATGAAAGACGACCACGTTGCTCTAGCAACGCGGAACACAGTGAGTG
Source organism: Doryteuthis pealeii (assembly GCA_023376005.1). Classification (NCBI taxonomy): domain Eukaryota; kingdom Metazoa; phylum Mollusca; class Cephalopoda; order Myopsida; family Loliginidae; genus Doryteuthis; species Doryteuthis pealeii. The sequence continues at coordinate 15,613,680 of CM042161.1, read as the reverse complement.
TTGGGAGAGACTATTCCGATTCTTTGCAAGCGAGACGTGGTTGGATACGGCTGCAATATTCTATCTATCTATCTGAACAGAATGGGATAGATAGATAGATATTTAAAGAATGAGACAGTCAGATAGACATATAAATTGATATTAATAGCAGATAGATAGATAGATAGATAGATAGATATCCCTGAATTGTACTATATAGATAGATAAATCTAAGCAGAATGAAACAGAAAGATAGATACATATTAACAGAATGAGGAAGATAAATACACATACACACCACACACACACACACACGTATATATATATATATATATATATATATATATATATATATATATGTATGAGAGAGAGAGAGAGAGAGAAGAGAGAGAGAGAGAGAGAGAGAGAGATCTGAATAGAATTAGGTAGGTAGGTATGTAGGTCTAAACAGAATAGATAGATAGATAGATAGGAACACATTGAGAAGGATAGATAGATAGATAGATAGATCTTAATAGAATTAGGTAGCTCTAAACAGAGATAGATACTGAGATAGATAGATAGATACTGAGATAGATACTGGGATAGATAGATAGATAGATAGATAGATAGATACTGAGATAGATAGATACTGAGATAGATACTGTGATAGATATATAGATAGATATATAGATAGATAGATAGATATAGATACAGAGATAGATACTGAGATAGATAGATACTGAGATAGATAGATACTGAGATAGATACTGAGATAGATAGATAGATAGATAGATGGATGGATAGATAGATAGATAGATACTGAGATAGATAAATACATACATACTGAGATAGATAGATAGATAGATAGATAGATAGATACTGAGATAGATAGATACATAGATAGATAGATAGATAGATACATACATACATACATACTGAGATAGATAGATAGATAGATAGATTAGATTGCCTGTG
>CM042161.1:15585244-15607744 GCA_023376005.1 Doryteuthis pealeii | reverse complement strand
TTAGAGTAGTTGAGGTCCAAGTATAACCGCAAAATGGCCGATTTTTAAGCCTTGTTCTTTACCACACACACACACACACACACACACACATATATATATATATATATATATATATATATATATATATATATGGTAAAGAAGAAGGCTTAAAAATCGGCCATTTTGCGGTTATACTTGGACCTCAACTTAGACCTCTAACATTCCGTCGCTGGAAGAAAGGTCCAGCTTAGAATCATCCTAATACCAACTTACCTGGTAACCCATCTACGGATATATATATATATATATATATATATATATACATATATATATATAAATCATAAACAGCTATAGACAGATTTTTGATCATCTATCTGGAAATCTGATCTCCTTTATAGGATAAAGCGAGAATTCTTCCAAGCAATGGCCGTGTCTGTGCTACTATACGACTGCACCACTTAGGCCTAGAGGAAAAGTTAGATGGGCGTTTTAAACAAAGATGCTGCATGCAATCTTGAACAAATCTTTGAGACAGCACTACACAGTCTAGGCTCTTTAACCTTGATAGGGCAACCAGTCTAAGAGAAGGAAACCTCTGAATTCAACCCATTATATTCCATTGGAGGTGCGTGGTAAAAATAAGAGCTTAATGTTTGGGGCACATGGTGTAATGGTTAATCTCGTAGGAAATGGACTCGTCGACTCAAGTTCAAATCCTGGACGAAGCTGTTTGCATTTCATATAGCGCTAATACTCTTGGGAAAGGTATGCATCCAACTACTGTCCCTCCAATATGGGTAAATAGTAAGGCAGACTTGGCTCTTTAACCATGGCTTGGTAACCAGTCTAGGAGAAGGAAAACTCTAAATTTAAACCTGATAAACACCGCTTAAGAAATTAACCTCGTGTCGCACCCTACTCGTGCGAAGGGGCTGGTAAATATAAAAGTCGTCGTCGGGGCGGCCTAATGTTGGTATCAGCCAGTCAGCGAGGGAGTTTATCCCCTTTTCACTAGCGCTAGACCAAGGAGATTGTTTTTTTGCGTCTGAGGTGGAGCGCCACACCTACCACCAGCTCCTTACTTTACCGCACAGATCCCTGTGCTACTCATACGCAGAGTTGGCGAGGACCGGGATCGAACTAGGAACCTTGTGGTTTCTAGCCGAACGCTCTACCGACTGAGCCAACCCAGCCTCAGCTTAAAAAATTGACCTTGTGTCACATTCTGTTCGCGCAGATGGCTGGGTGAATTTATATATGCAAAAAGCTTGATACCTAATCGTAGCAATGCACTTTAAAATCAAGATTCACAAAAATGATCTGATTATTAACGTGTTTATACTTCACGAAACCAACACTTGTGGGACCGGACAAAAAATATTTATTCGTTGCTTGAACTCTGCTACCCTACAACCTTGCCAAATCCCTCGTGTAATGAATATACTTTTTTTCCAAACAATAAACCCAACTTCGAGGTTGACGTTTTTATATAAACCGAAGGGCAAATACAGTAGTAGCTATCGAATAACATGTAGCTCTTTCCTTTCGACTGAACAACAGCGGCTATACTACATAACAAGGAGCTGACAAGTTATCGGAATCTTTTAGTTGGTTAGTTGGATTTTGAAAACGAATCCGGAGCCGGAGTCCTAAGATGGAGTAACGCTGAACTCCAGCGTTACACAGCAACTCCTACGACACTACCGTTTGCCCCGCCCTGTCGGCTGGGGCATTAGAATGCACCGACTGCACCTCTGCAGAGGGGTAAGACTCCCCCAATGGGGCCACCTGTTGGCCGTGGGTGGCGACCCGTGATGCTTAAGGATAGAGCCCAGGTGGATGAGCAGTTCATGACTTGCAATATTCCACTTTGGCCCTATCTTGGGCTAGACGGGCGGTCGGAGAGGCCCCCTCCGATCAATCGGCTGGTCATGTCAAGTCCTAGCACCTATATGATTTTCCCAACCCTATTGCCCTTATGGCAACCCCCAACCTCTTTTTATCATATGGGTGCTAGAAGGCGGTGGCTGTGGGTCTACATGTCCTGGGGAATGACGTTAAACTCTATCTGATGGTGAGGTTCCAGTTTTGGAGGTTTGGGGAATGGGGAGCACCCCTTCATCACCATTGCTCCCTGGTCCACTCTGACCCGGAGTGGTAGTACCTGTTAGGGTCCAATCTATGGGTTAAATAGAAAAACATGAGTTGATAAACAAAATTGTATTATCCATTAAGAATTTATCTATTTCACAACTTTGTCGGCATTAAATGACCCACTGAGGTTGATATGCCGTAAAACAAAAGCAAACCAAACCAAACTACCGTTGCCAAACTGCATTGATCTCTTAGCTTTCCTTTGGACGACAGCGGCCGTGTGGAGAGGGGATCTGATGCTTAGGCAACAGCACATCCTCCATATCAACCCGCCTGGCTACGTATTTCAAAAAAGAGAAAAAATTTTGGACACTACTCCATCGTTTTTCGCCTAAAGGATGCTATGATAATCCTTTTTTATGCTGAAGACGTTTTTGCTTTATTCATTCTTATTGGCTATTCAAATGTTTTTAAATTGGTGCAAGAGAAGATATTTTCCCCTGGAATAATGTTGGACTCGTCCAACAAAATCCATAAATGATACGAACTACACAGAGTTCGAGTAGTAGCTAGTTGCAGATTCAAGTTCTTTAAAATTAGGCCAGTCTATTATAGATACAAAGGTAATGCCAAAAGTAAGGTCTCCAAAATATTTAGTGTTGTAAGAGAAGATATTTTCACCTATAAGAAAGTTGGAGTCGTTCAATGAAACCCAGTTACTAACTACAGTTTTTAAGTTTTTTCGATATAATTTAATACCAACGATGTCCCGGTGATGGTTTGTTAAACAATCCGAAACGTTTATAACATCGGCTCCTATAATAAGATACCATCTGAATACCTAGGTTTGTCATTTTTATAATATATATACTTACATACAGCCGGATTTTTCACACACACACACACGCACGCACACACACACACACACACACATATATATATATATATATATATATATATATATATATAAATCTAATGAGTCAGACGAACCTACTAAAAGTTTCGCTTAATGCTCTTCAGGGCTAAGATCTGACTCTTTAGTCTCCTGCCGGTTTTGTATGAATATATATATCTTATATATATATATGCATATAAATTGTTTTTTTCTTTTGGCCAAATATTGTACCAACAGATTATTTTTTGTTGATACGATTATCTTAGTCTTTTCTTTTTTCCAAAATTTTTTTCTTCCCGGTTGATGTTTGGTAGTATATTTTACAATCAAAACTATTTGCTGTTTTTTTTCTCACCGCGAGATTTACCGATAAGCTGGTATATATATAATATATATATATATATATATATATATATATATATAAACAACCTGACATTTCAAAAGAAACCCTGGGATTGTCAGCCATAATTCATTGCCGGACCCAAAAAACATAAAATAATTTAAGGAATGCCATTAATTAAGAGACAATTGATACCAAAAACTATTCCACTTTTTTGCACCCCCACCTCTCTCTCTCTCTCTCTCTCTCTCTCTCTCTCTCTCTCTCTCTCTCTCTCTCTCGTATATATATATATATATATATATATATATATATATATCACAGTCTTAATTTGCACGTACTACCTTTTTTTTTACTAGTGGTTTTGACCTAAACGAAATGGATCAGTTGATGGGTGTGCTATTTAAGGGAAATATTTTCTGGACTTTTTTTCTTTTAGTAAATACCACTAAGAAAGGTGAGAAGGGTAGATTCTTGATAGTGATCTAGTATGCTACCCGACTCCCATAAGAATTAGCCAAACACCGTTCCCACAATTTAAAAAAATATGCAACGTTTAAGGATTCGTGTAAACAGACGTTAATAACTCAGAGTCGCTAAAACCAAAGTCGATGGCATTATGTCGAGTTTCATAATATAAAAAAACCCAAATCCCATCAAATTTTGCCTTACATACTGAAAACACATATGTATATAAAATCTAAAAACAGCCCTATCCACACACTCCGCATTTGTTTGTTTTTTGTTTTACGGCATATCAACCTCAATGCCGACAAAGTTGTGAAATAAATTCATTCTTAATGCATAATACAATTTTGTTTATCAACTCATGTTTTTCTATTTAAGCCATAGATGGAACCCTAACAGGTACTACCACTCCGGTCAGAGTCGATCAGGGAGCAATGGTGATGAAGGGGTGCTCCACATTCCCCAAACCTGGAACCTCACCATCAGATAGAGTTTAACGTCATTCCCAGGACATGTAGACCCTCAATCACCGCCTTCTAGCACTCGTGATAAAAAGAGGTTGGGGGTTGCCATAAGGACAATAGGGTTGGGAAAATCATATAGGTGCTAGGGCTTGACGTGACTAGCCGATTGATCGGAGGGGGCCTCTCCGACCGCCCATCTAACCCAAGATAGGGCCAAGTGGAGTATTGCAAGTCATGGACTGCTCATCCACATGGGTTCTATCCTTAAGCATCACGGGTCTCCACCCACGGCCAACAGGTGGCCCCATTGGGGTGTCTTACCCCTCTGCAGAGGTGCAGTAGATGCATTCTAACGCCTCAGCCGACAGGGCGGGGCACCGACAAGAAAATTGAAATTAAAACCACAAAATTTTAGAAGTTTCTTTGAAAAGTTTTTAAAATCTAAAATCCTTTCAAACCTTGCCTTATATACTTAACATAAGTATGTATATAAAATTTAAAGCCAGCCCTATCCACACTCTCAAACACTTACACCCTCATTTGCACCGACAAGAAAATTGAAACTAAAACCACAAAAAATTCCACAAAATTCTAGAAGTTTCGTTGAAAAGTTGTTTTACGAATGGGGTCTGCATCCGCGCTTTCCCCACTAGTCTCGTTAAAATCCGCAAGTCGCATTTGATACCTCATGGGACTGAGAATAAATAGTTGGAAAATTAATATGAAATGTTATGTTAATCTTTTGAATTTGGGTTATTGTCTCCGTTTAGTGAAGCATTTTTTGTTTGTCAAGCGATATTATTTCAATTTAAGGCATATCGATTGCTCTATAATGGTCAATATTGCACTAAACGAATTCTATAATATTTAAAAGCCCTGTCGCTGGGGCTTAGAATAAGCTTCAGTAAGACCCCACATGATTGCAGCCTTCCATCTACGGGAGACGATGGAGTAATGTCAAAGTTTTTTTTTCTTTGAACTACATAGCCTGGGTGGGTTCGCATGGAGTGTAAGCTGTTGCCCATGGAGCAAATCCCGTCTCTCCAACACTGCCGCTCTGATCCAAAAGAAAGGTAAGGTACCAATGCGGTTTGGCAATGGTAGTGTCGCAGGAGTTGATAGGTAGCACTGGATTTCAGCATCACACTACCTTTAGGGGCTCCGACTCCTGATTGGTTTTCGGGGTTTACTTCCCTAGCCTTCCGTTGAAATGCAGCATATATACATGCATAAAAAGGGTGTCCTGGATAGATACTAAACTGCATTTAATGTTCAGTTCTGGAAATATGGTGAGTGTTGAAGCATCCACTTAACAAAGCACCTTTAAAAGACACAAAAAGTCTTTTACAGGGAGAGTGCTCAGTATAAAAAATAGAGCTATTATATAATATAATAAAGTAAATATATAAAGTTTTACATATCTGTTTATTTGATGACAAAGGAACAGTTACGACCATTTGGTTTCATGCATGTATAACCGCAAACATTCTTCATTTGAAACAACGTCACCCGAAGAATGTTTGCGGTTGCGCATGCATGAAACCAAATGGTCGTGACTGTTCCTTTGTCATCAAATAAATATATATGTAAAACCTTTATATATTTATTTTATTATATATTCTGGACCCTAACGAAGCGACTAGAGAATAAACTAGATGGGAGCTGCACAAGAATGCTAAGGGTGATCATGAACAAGACGTGGAAACAACACCCCTCGAGAAAACGGCTGTACGGCCACCTGCCACTTATCACCCAAACCATCCGAGTAAGACGGACAAGACACGCGGGACACTGCTGGAGAAGCAAGGACGAACTCATAAGCGACGTCATCCTGTGGAAGCCAGCACATGGACAAGCCAGTGTGGGCCGACCAGCAAAGACGTACATTGATCAGCTCTGTGCGGATGCGGGATGCTACATAGAGGACCTCCCGAGAATGATGAGCGATAAGGACGGATGGAGAGAGACTGTCATGGATATCCGTGCTAACAGCGCGACATGATGATGATGATGATGATGATGATGATATATTATGTGGGGGGGGGCTTGTAGTTTGTATTAGATGCATGGAAAAGTATTAAAAAAATGAAAATAAAAATTCAAAATGAATATTATCTTACTTATAATCTTATACTGTAATATTTCAGACTTTTGTCTTTTGTCAAACAATTTTGTTGAAACATTTTTGTCATTCTCGATACTTCTTGTACAACCAGTAATGTTTCCCACAATCCATCACATATTTTTTTTGTCGTATTTTTATCATATAGTCCTGCTGAAGACGATCATCGACGTGGTTAAAAGCGCTTGGGCACAAAATATAGGGCACCATCTCTACCATCTGGCACTCGATATGAGAAAAACTTCACATAAAGATCAAGAAGAAATATTCCGTGTTTTTTTTTATAAAAATAGTTTGATTAATGACTTGCTGTGAAAATATACAGGATTATATATATATATATATATATATATATATATATATATATATATATATGTGTGTGTGTGTGTGTGTGTGTGTGTGTGAGTGTGTTTGTGTGTATGTATGTCTGTGCATGTATATATATGTGTGTGTGTGTGTATATATGTGTGTGCATATATATGTATGTTTATATATATATATACATATGTTTGTGTATATGCGTGTATATATATATATATATATATATATATATATATATATATATATATATATAGGCTGATAACAGAAGAATGGCCCTGCAATGTGTCACAGATTTTCAGGATTTGAATTCACACACACACACACACACACACACGTGCGCGCGCACGCATATATAAACACGCATATACACAAACATATGTATATATATATATATACAGAAACAACATATATATATATGCACACACATATATGGACAAATACGCACACACACACACACACACACATATATATATATATATATATATATACATGCACAGACATACATACACACACACACATATATATATATACATACAGAAACACACAGAGAGAAATAAACATATGTGGTGGTGATTGTGTGATCGATTGCAGATGTACATTTAGAAGAAAAGGCCAAAGTATCTCATACACACACATACACATCCATATATATATATATATATATATATATATATATATGGGGAGGAATTTGTGAACGTTTGCAGATGTATCTTAAGCCAAAAAAATCATTGTTTTTAATTCCACATGGAGGAAGAAAAATGCCACCTTCTGGCTCAAATGACACTCACTTTATATACACACACACGTGTGTGTAGGTGTATTCAATTTATATATATATATATATATATATATGTGTGTGTGTGTGTGTGTGTGTATCATCCACAGACACGTGTTTCGACTTATCAAGTCTCTTCAGTGTGGCTAAACATTTGTAAGCTACCTACAGACGGGATTGAAATCCGATCGATTCAGCATCAGTCAGACACCCTAACCGCTAGGCTATCCTCACCTACAGAATGTGAAGGGGGTTTAACTATTTTAATACACACCTCTCTATGTATGTAAAGGCCGCCATAGAGTGCTTTGTCTTTTATAGGAGAGCGTTTACGCTTTAGTTGGCGGTCATCAGCGAAATACCCTCCAAAGTGCTCCACCTCAGGGGGATGGGGAGCATATATATATATATATATATATATATATGGACTCTCTCGTCGATTTTCGACGCATGAGGGTTCACACACACAATGAACACCCACACAGTGATTTGTTTATAGTAGTGAAGGCTTGTGTTGGACTATCCACACTTTTTGGCACAGTCGATAGGAAAGAATTGGTGCATCAAGGGTTGCCACAACCCCAATCAACGACCGACCTCAGGAATTTTGAATTCAGAGTTATCCCTCTCCTAGACTGGTTACCTACCCAAGGCTGAAGGCCCAGTCTGCCCTACTATTTAACACATAGCTGGAGGGAGAATATATGGATTCATACCTTTCCCAAGGGTATTAGCGCTATGTGAAATGCCAACAGCTTCGTCTAGGAATTGAACTCGAATCGACGAGTCCATTTTCCACGACTCTAACCACTAGCCCACGCGCCTCTCTCTCTCTCTCTCTCTCTCTCTCTCTCTCTCTCTCTCTCTCTCTCTCTCTATCTATCTATCTATCTATATATATATATATATATATATATATATATCTTGTCGAAAAAAGACTGAGGGGTGTAAAATATCGCATTTACGTTTATTCAGCTATCACCGGCTAGCGTTTTTTAAGGTTTTTAAGGCAGGAGGCCGGGACGGAACTCTGCGAATAGTACCCAATTTTGTTCTGTGTGTGTGTGTGCGTGTGTGTGTGTGTGTGCCGTTATCCTTCATGTACAGTATGTTTTTGATATACGTATACTTTTCTAATATACAGATACTCTCATAGAAATATTAACATCATTTTTTTAAATCACCTGTGGGAGATTCTAAGCATATGTTGACAGGGATGGTGAACATGTAGAGACTTTGATCATATATTAAAGGTATTCCTATAAGGGTGTTAACATTTTTAAATCGATTAAAAAAAGATGTTAATATTTCTATGAGAGTATCTGCATATTAGAAAAATATAGGTATACCCAATTTGTCGAAAAATTCGTGTTTTTACAATAAACACACGGCTAAGTGAATAAAAAAGAGGAGGTTACTCTCATTTAAGTAGCTAATGTTCAAGATTACCGTACCTTGAATTTGCGACCGAATATGTCTATGTCTTCAAAGGGAACGCCGGGTTTGAACTTGTAGACTTTCTTCAGTTCTGGTTTGTTCTCAAAACCAGCTTCGATGATCCATAATTCTCCTTCTTGCCGACAATCGAATGTACCTCGAAGAGTACGAATACTTTCTTGCAATTCAGGAGGAATTCCTGCAATTAACAAAGAAGAAGAAACAAAATAAGAAAATTAAATAATTTCTAAAGTCTTGGAAGCAAAACTGAAAAAAGAAAGAATTAGAAGTGCACTAGCAGCGGCTACCCGGCTTCGCCTGGGTAGATGGGGATTTTTAAAAAGTTAGTCCCGCAGATTAATTATTACTGAATCATAAATTGAATCCTCGTGGATTAAGTTAGTCCCGCAGATCCATTATTACTGAATCTTGAGTTGAATTCTCGTGGGATGCCCCATTTAAATCCCTATGTAAAAAAAAAATAGACCTTGCATTGATCCAGTTACTCTGAAAAGAAATGTTAATGTCTTCCATCTAAAATATTAAATGAAAAAACAACTCCATGCTGGTATCATTTAAATTTTATTTTTGAATTATCTTCACGAATATAAATCAAATCTCAATTATTTTTGCTCAAAAACCAAGCCTTGGTGATATTTAATGTGTATATCTATTTACTTTGTCGTTATTGTATTATTTTCAAAGTTTCCTCCGGACATACAGATTCACACAACTGCCCTTTATATATGTATAGATAGATTTTGAAAGTGGATATTTGCATCCTCTATCTATATATTAATACTCGTGTTCCTGAAAAGTACGACTGTTATCATCTTGCAACACCCTCTGGTTAAAAATAAGACCGTCCAATTCATTCGAGATCTACATATTAATACACGTGTTTCTTAATTATGCGACCGTTATCCTTTTGCAGCCCCCTCTGGTGAAAGATGAGACCGTCCAAATTGTCCAAGATGAAATGCAAAAAGGTAAATCCGGATTATCTGGGGTTGATTATCAGCCGAATTCTTATTTCTTAAGAGTGTTGTCACCTCAGCTAAATAATGGACCATTCCGTTTTTATTATAAAGAAAGAAAGGGAAGAAAAGGGACATGCTACACAGAAAAATATAATAAGAAAAAAGTAAAGAGAATAGAGAGAGGGGAGCGTGCGGAAGCGATAACGCTAATGAAAAGAAGTAAAGAAAGAAAAGAAAAGAGTGAGTTAAATCAAGATTATTATACTTTTTACATATTGTTGCAAGATGATAACGGTCGTACTTTTCAGGAACATGAGTATTAATATATAAAGTAAAAATTAAGTAAAGTCGTCGTGGTGTCAAAAGTGGGTATCAGCCAAACACCGAGGGAGTATATCCCCTTTTCACTAGCGCTAGACCAAAGAGATTGTTTTGGCGTATGAGGCGGGGCGACACACATACCTTCAGTTCCTCACTTTACCGCACAGTTCCCTGTGCTATTCATACGCTGAGTTGGCGAGGGTCGGAATCGAACCCGGAACCTTGTGGTCCCTAGGCGGACGCTCTATCAACTAAGCTAGATGAACGTTTTTGTTTTATTTTGTTTTGTTTTCTGTTGTTTGTTGTTTTTATTTATTTTTTTTATTTTATTTTATTTATTTTTTTGCTCAAATGAGAAAAGTGGCTGAGAAAACAAAATGCCCGACACAAAACCGTTTTCCAATTCATTTGAATCTTTTCATTTCTTCTCTTCTCTAACGTTTTCGTACTTTTACCGCCGGAGTTGAGAACTGTGTAATTCAGTGGAAACTCGTGAAGCTATTTATTTCGATGGAATTTTAATTAGATTATTCAGTAATCTTGAAACAAAATATTAATCTCTAAAAAAACATTTAAGAATCAACTGTAAAAAGAAATTGTATTTAATGATTTTATTTTAGGGTTGGTTTTAAAATCCCTGTATTAGCTGAATGATTGCTTTTCAAAAGAGAGGGTGCCGGGAACTTATGCACTCACTACACACACACACACACACACACAAACAAACAAACAAATATATATATATGTGTGTGTGTGTGTGTGTGTGTGTGTGTGTGTGTGTGAGTGATATAAAAGAGGTGATATTAAATTTAAGGTCAAAAGTGACAACAGAAGTTAGAAAGAAAGAAAGAAAGAAAGAACACTAATAAAGGGTGAGATAGAGAAAGAAAGGAAGAAAGGACGAGAAAGAAAAAAGAAAGAAGGAAAGAAAAAAGAAAGAAAAAGAAGTGAAGGGTGAGAAAGAACGAAAGAAAGAAAGAATGAGAAAGAAAACAAAATAAAAGATGAAAAAGAAAGAAAGAAAGAAAGAAAGAGAAAGAAAGAAAGGGTGAAAAAGAAAGAAAGAAAGAGAAAGAAAGAAAGGGTGAAAAAGAGACAGAATAAGAAAGAAAGAAAGAAAGAAAGAAAGAAAGAAAGAAAGAAGATATTAAAGTCATAGGAACAAGTGACAAAAAGAGAGAGGTGTGAAGAGCGTCGAAGAGGAGATAGAGAGACAGAGAAAGAAAGGGAGAGAGAGAGAGAGAGAGAGAGAGAGAGAGAATGTGTGTGTGCAAAAGTGAGATAAGAGTGCAAAAGAGAGAGAGATTATGAGAGAGAGAGAGGGGGAGAGGGGGTGGCCAGACAAAAAAGAGAAGACGACAAGAGACATTAATTAGATTGAAGTGCAGAAAGAGAATTGAGCAATTTAATAAGAAATGTTTGTCGGTTGAACGGACTGACACTTAACCCGGTTTACTGACCTGCACAAAATCCAGAAGAGAGAGAGAGAGAGTGAGAGAGAGAGAGAGAGAGAGGGGGAGAGAGGGGGAGAGAGAGAGAGAGAAAAGAGAGATTACTTAATATTGTCAACAAAAGTAATAGAATGCATTCCTTGCACACACACACACACACATATATATATATATATATATATATATATATTATATATATCGTATCCGATTGCCACATTAACCTTTCCATTACAGTGGTATCAGTAAATGATCCAAAAGTGCTCAATATATTAAAAACATAGAGCAATAATAATAATAATAATAATAATAATAATAATTGTAGAGGAAAGAGTTATGGGTCTACCCTGTTTCAGTCCAAATGATCTCCTCAGGACCCTACCCTTCGCTTAACTAAGTCGATGTAATTCCTTACTTAAACACCTTAACTAAGAAATTATATCGACTTAGTTAAACGTGGGGTAGGGTCCTGATGAAATCATTTGGATTGAAACCATGGTAGACCCTTAACTCTTTCCCTCTACTAATATTATTATAGATAATATAATATAGTAAATATATATATATTTACCAAATTTATACTATATATATATAGTGTGTGTGGGATTGTCACTGTTTCAGTTTTTACTGGAACGGTGTGTCAAAATGCAGTATTAATTGGAAGAGTGCTCAATATAAAATAGAGCTGTTATATAATATAAGAAAATAAATATATAAAGGTTTTTACATATCATATATATTTATTTTATTATATATATATATATATTATATATATATATATATATATGTATATATATATATATATATATACCAATCCTACCGCATGAGCAGGATGCGACACAAGGTCAATTTCGTAAGCGGAGCTTTAACAGGTTTCAATTCAGAGTTTTCCTTATCCTAAAACGGTTACCTAACTAAGGTTAAAGAGCCCAGTCTGCCCTACTATTTACGTGTAGCTGGGGGAGAGTAGTTGGATTCAAATCTTTGCCAAGGATATTAGCGCTACGTGAAAGGCAAACAGCCGGGTCCAGGATTTGAAATTGGGCGACGAGTCCAAATCTTATGAATTTAACGATTACAACACGCGCCTCCACACACAAACACACACACACACATCATCATCATCATCATCATCGTAAGAAGTGGTCTCGGCTACTCAAGTTCAAACCCTGAACGCGCGTGGTGTAATGGTTACCGTCCTAGAAAATGGACACGACGAGACGAGTTCAAATCCTGGACGAGACTGTTTGCAATTCACATGAGGCTCTAATTTAAGCTAGATTAAGCTATCTATCTATCTATCTATCTATCTCTCTCTCCCAGAGAAACTAACATATATAACGAAGAGGTAATCAAGAGATACATAGAGAGGGGGAAAGAGATAGGCAGAATGAAAAGTAAGAGATGATCAGTTTTTGACTTAATTGTAACTTGCTACTAATTAGAACCAATAAAAATTTTTTTAACATAACTTAATCCTAAAAGTAAGGAATAATTTAGTATAATTTTCGTGTCATTAAACTAAACAGTAAAAAAAGCCGTTAGGAGATAAAAGTTGATTCGCTCAGCTTTAATATAATAATAGATTGGCACACGGCCAATGCCAATGTTATTAAATTGAATTTAAATAACTTACAAATCCTTAATTTTGTGGTGAATATGTCACGAAACGCTAGAAAGGTTATCACTTCCTGTCCTTTCCAAAAGCGCTACCTCCCCACTGCACTAAATGAGGCCGGGTCACAATCAATTCCTGATGCCGTAGGGCTGATGAGTTTAGGTAATTTCTCAAATTAATCACATGTTATGCATAGGTGTGAGCCCCCCACCCCACACTTAACGTGACCTTTTTGTCAAATCTAACCTCCCCCCCCCCCGGGAAACGGAATAAATGTAATCTGTTCAGAAAGATGGCACCATATAATTGTTCTACGAGTCGCCAATTTATATATATATATATATAATAAATATAATATACATCACTGTCGGCTGGGACGTTAGAATGTACCGACTGCACCTCTGCACAGGGGTAAGACTCCCCCAATGGGGCCACCTGTTGGCCGTGGGTGGCGACCCATGATGCTTAAGGATAGAGCCAAGGTGGATGAGCAGTTCATGACATGCAATACTCCACTTTGGTCCTATCTTGGGCTAGAAGGGCGGTCGGAGAGGCCCCCTCCGATCAATCGGCTGGTCACATCAAGCCCTAGCACCTATATGATTGCCCCAACCCTATTGCCCTCATGGCAAGCCCCAACTCCTTTTTATCATATGGGTGCTAGAAGGCGGTGGCTGCGGGTCTACATGTCTCTCAAATGACATTAAACTCTATCTGATGGTGAGGTTCCAGTTTGGAGGTTTGGGGAATGTGGAGCACCCCTTCATCACCATTGCTTCCTGGTCCACTCTGACCCGGAGTGGTAGTACCTGTTAGGGTCTCATCTATGGGTTAAATAGAAAATGTATTTATAAAAAAATTGTATTTTCCATTAAGAATTGATTTATTTCAAAACTTTGTCGGCATTAAATGACCCACTGAGGTTGATATGCCATAAAACAAAACAAAACAAACAAACCAAACCAAATATTTTGGTTGCTGGTTGTTGTTTTTGTTTTTTTTAGGGGTAGCGTTTTCTCAAGCCTCTTTCAACATCCACAATAAACCTTCCTAATCAAACCCATTTTGGGAAACTGGAGACCAACTTTAAGAAAGTCTAGAAAGGAACAAGTCATTGTGTCCCGATTACGCATTGGTCACACATGATTAACGCACTCCTATATACTCAAAAACAAGAACAACAACCACAATGTGAAACATGTCAAACACCTTTGACTGTTAAACACTTATTCATGGAATGCATGTTTTTTGCTCATATCAGAAACCGTTATTTTAAAGCAAACAATATGAAATATCTATTTGAAAATGTCAACATGGAGGACATTCTCTCCTTTTTGAGGAAATAAAATTATACCATAGAATATAGATATGAACTTAATCAATACCATACAGCATGATTCCCAATGCTAACACATTGTTAAAACCAATTACTAAAAAAGTATAAATATAAATACACAACATATAACTTCCTAACCGTTAGGCATAACATAACCCCAAACGGGTTGATATGCTGTTAATAAACAAAGGACTCAGGTTGCTTACAGTGCCTGCTGTTGCTTAAGTGGTCACCCATCTAAGTATTGAACAGGCTCATCGCTACTTAATTTCGGTGCTCCATGGTAATGTTATATATATATATATATATATATATATATATATATAAGATAAATCTAATGAGTCAGACGAACCTACTAAAAGTTTCGCTTAATGCGCTTATTTTTGGTTAGTACGATTATCTTGGTCTTTTCTTTTTTCCAAATTTTTTTTCTCCCCGGTTGATGTTTGGTAGTATATTTTTACAATCAAACTATTTGCTGGTTTTTTTCTCACTGCGAGGATTTACCAATAAGTTTGGTATTATATATTTATATATATATATATATATATATATATATATATATATATATATATATTCAAAGCTTTCCTTCTCCCAGACTGTTGTCTTGATGTGTGTGTGTGCGTGTGTGTGTGTTAATCTCTGTTTGTATACAAACACATACACACACACAAACATATATGTGTGTGTTATTCTCGCATAGACATAGAGTCAATGGCGCTCTTCGTATGTATATTTACATTTTTTTTTCTTTTAGTTAAACAAGTTCGAATTCAAAGTTTTCTTTCCCAGCAAATGACCCCATGGGTGGGGGTACTCTCGTCAACAGCTGAATGGGTTTACAATAATAATTCCCAACGCATCAGCTTTCCCTGGGCCGACTTCGCCACAAATCTTCCCCCCAGCGAACTGTTCTCAAACGGTCTTTCCCTGAAATACTACAGCAATACTGTAATTGTGATTAATAATTGCTTTAATTATTTTTTTTTCAGAGATTGTTTTATTTTAGTCCGTTTTGTTGCATTTCTAGATAAAAATAGCGAAACATTGTGTATTATTATTTGTATATACTAATTAAAATCGTGGAATTTCCACGGGTTCGGCTAGCATATGTGTAGATATGTGAGTAAAGGTTATTTGCAAGCTTTTCTATAATTTTCTGCCCACGCGTGAATGTTTTGTTGGTATCCTTACGTCTACTAGAGACGATGGCGTAGTGTCCACTTTTTTTTCTTTTATCTGCAACTGCGTGAGTGGCTGAACAGACCAATTTTTGAATGGCAGTCTCTGGAGCAATGACTGTGAACAAACGGTGATGCTTGATGGGGAAGCTGTTGTCTCTCGTTCCTTATGAATTAACTTTTTGCGAATTGGGTTTAGGGGTTTGGGGATTAAGGTTGTTTTTAATTACGTATTGATTAAAAAAACTCAAATTACTATAAATTTAATTAACCATTGAAATTGATTATTGAATCCAACGGTAGACACATTAGTCTCAGTTGTTTGTGTTAGTATTGCAATGTATAATTTCAATTAAACTTGGTTTAAAAATATTTTCAACATTAAAAGTATAGTAATTTGGGGGTTTTTTGTTGTTGTTTTTTTTAAAGCAATCATCATCATCATGTCGCGCAATTAGCACGGTTACCCATGACAATCTCTCGCCAACCTTTCCTATCATTCATTTTCTCAGGTAGGTCCTCTGTGCAGCTACCTGCATCTTTGCTTAGTTGGTCAATGTAGGTCCTTGATGGGCGGCCCACACTAGCATGTCGTGTGTTGGCTTCCACAGGAGAACGTTACTTATGAGCTCATCCTTGCTTCTCCAGCAGTGCCCGGCATGCCTTGTCCGTCTCACTCGAATGGTTTGTGAGATGGGGGGCAGGTGGCCATATAGCTGTTTCCTAGTGGGGTGCTGCTTCCACGATTTCTTCAAGACTGCACGCAGCATTCTTGTGCAGCTCCCGTCCAGCTTATTCTCAAGGCGCCTCGTTAGGGTCCAAGTGGTGCATCCGTACAGCAACACTGACACAACCACCGCTTGGAAGAAATGTCGCTTTAGCTTGTCAGCAATACGTAATTAAAAACAACCTTAATCCCCAAACCCCTAAACCGTAACCCAATTTGCAAAAAGAGTTCATTCATACACTGTAGTTAAACTGGATCACCACCAAATAAGTTTCCGTTTTAATTTTGACGACGATTTGAAAGTTTAACCTTTTCTAGCAAGCAGCAAATCAACATTTTTTTAAATAATAAAAATAATTCTATAAATACAACAGGTTTTTTTTTAAAGGAAGCTTGGGTTCCCCTCTGGTAGGGGGGGGGGCAGGGCAATTACCCCTTTTGCCCCCGTATAAATCGGGCACTGATATGAGAATATGTTCAGTAAATCTAACAAGATGTAAAAAAAAAAAAAAATTCACCATCTTATGTCACCCCCGAAAGAAAAAAAATACTAAAAAATCAGGGAATTAACCAAATTTAATGAAATTTTCAGTGTTGATCTATTAATGAATAAAAGATATAATGCACCAGTTATTTTATTTAAAAACTTTTACATTTTTTCAGGTCAGTTAACTTTGAACCACGTATCTCTGAAGCATAACACAGATTCACAAACATACGTGGTTCAAAGTTAATTGATCTGAAAAATGAAAAGTTTTAAAATAAATAACTGGTGCATTATATATTTTATTCATTAATATATCAACACTGAAAATTTCATAAAATTTGGTTAATTTCTTGATTTTTAGTATTTTTTTTCTTTCGGCGGGGTGACATACGATGGTGGAATTTAGGTCCGTTAAGTTCGATTTAACCAAAAGCTGAATAAAAATTAAATAAGGTATAACAATGAATGATGAATTAAAAGATGAATTAATACGCGATTATCAAATTAATAAAGATTAAAACAAAATAAAAAGAAAAGAAAAGACAAAAATACAAACAACAAATCTAATGAAAAAAAAAGTTTTTTTTCTTTCGTCGGGGTGATATACTATGGTGTAATTTATGTCCCTTAAGTAGGATTTAACCAAAATTCTAAAATGTAAGAAGGTAACACGAATCGACTGTCTCGTACGAAGTCCCGAATGCAAATGGCGGCGCCCACCAGTCATTAAGTAGAGACTTACTGACGGCCTGCCACTAATATTTGAATAACACCACGAACGGCCACTCTAAGTTAACTATCGTTATAAAGGGAGGTTACTCTAACCTACCCACCCATAAAGTTGTAATTTTAATTGTGGATTTGTAAGGGAAGTCTAGAATAACCAGTTCAAATGTTTGTCCTCGAATTCAGAAGCCAGACTCGACGTTTCCGGATATAACATTCATTCTTCTTTGTTGAAATGGATATTTTTTATTGTTAAGCCAGGTGAAATAGACATTGACGTAGACGTGTTTTATGAGCGTTTAATAGTTGGCTCCTGTTAAATGGAAAGTTAACTGAGTCTAATGAAAAGTCGGGGGGGGGGGTGTCTGTGAATTGACGAGTTGATGAATCAGCTCTAAAGGGTGAAGAAGAAGAAAGAGCTGACATATTGGAGAAGGGTCTGCTGGGTCATCTTTTTCTCCAACTTTGTGTTACGTAAATTAGTCTAGCTAAATAATCGAAAGTACAAGTCAACTCTCCTATCTCTCCCACCTCTCTCTCTCTCTCTCTGTCTCTCTGTCTGTCTCTCTGTCTGTCTGTCTCTCTCTCTCTCTCTCTCTCTCTCCATCCTACTCTCCTCTCTCTCCCTTTATATATATATATATATATATATATATATATAGTATATATCTCTCTCTATATATATATGCTCCCTACCACATCTCGGGTACAGTATTTGGCCAAACAATTTATATGTATATATATGTATATAAGATATATATATATTCATATAACTATAACATGTAACTCGATACCTAAGTATAATACGATAAAGCTCTTCAGGGCTAAAATCTGACTGATAAATACTACTATTAATCATTTAGACCAATAACACAGGACGCATTAGTTTATTGTTTAATTAAAAAATATATTTCTATATTAACTGATTTTTTTTATTTATTTATTTTTTTTTTTTATATATTATTTAGAATATTCTAAATATATATAATTATCAGTTATATAGAAATTAAATATAATTAAACAATAAACTAATATTGGTCAGTATACAGATTTTATGAAGAGCTTTATGCGAAACTAATAGTAGGTTCGTCTGACTCAGTAGATATCCTTATATATATATATGTATATATATATATATGTATATATATATATATATATATATATTATTATATATATATATATATATATATATATATATATTATATCTATATTATATATATATTATATCTATATATAATATATATATATATATATATATATATATATATATATATATATTATATAGATAATTCTATAATTAAGATATAATTAAAATAAGTGTAATCTTTTTACATACGTTCTTATTAAATTTGGCTAGTTTTTTCTCATATATTTCATTGCATTAAAACTTACGCCCAGAAGGCGCATATTCTTGCTAGTATATTTAATCCAGTTACAGATTAATAAAAAAATGTATACATAAGCAAATAAAGATTGTAAAAATCATGTAGACTCAACACGCTGACGTATAAAATCAAACGCTCAAATCCGAGATCTACCGACACACACGCTAAAGCCCTCTCACACAGTCGTACAGCATTTTGTTAAATACTGACACATACACAAACCTACCCTTACACATTAGTGGGGATCTCATACAAACAATTACTCGCTTTTAAATTGTTCGCCTAAACCTTTACGTCCTGTTCTTGTCAGTCCCTATTAAATAAAATTAAACAAAAAATAAAAATAAAACAAATAAAAGATGGCTGACCTTCTCGTCAGACAACTAAGGAATATTTGTGTGAAAAGCCACGGTGACACGAGTTATTTTCGGATTTTCAAATGAAGGTTTTCTGTTAACAAATTGCCGGCTTTTTCTATTCCCAGACGGGCGGAATCGGAAATTGAATAGCCTCAAGTGGACCTTTTTTTTTTTTGAATGGTAGCTGAAGCACCCCGTGAGAATCAAATTCACCACAGTAATAATGGTCAACCGAACTAACTTGTTAATTACAACTCCACAGAGACTAACCTGTATATGAACTTACCTACCCCCTTTTCCCACACAAACACGCTCACACACCGAACAGGATGGGACACAAGGTCAATCTGAGTTGAATTCACAATTTTCCTTATATTATTTATAAAACTTATAGAAAGGCTGATTGGTCTCTTTAACTTTTGTTGGGCAACCTATCTAGGAGAAGGAAAAATCTAAATTAAAACCTGACTGCCGAATCCGAAATTGGATTGCTCCAAATGAACCTTTTTCTGAATGATAGCTGAATTTATTAATCATAGCCTGTATATATATTTACCAAGCCCTCCGCACGAGCAGGATGTGACACAAGGTCAGTTTATTAAGCGGAGTTTAATAGGTTTGAATTCAGAGTTTTCCTTCTAGACTGGTTACCTAGCCAAGGTTAAAGAGCCCAGTCTTGCTACTATTTACCCATAGATGGAGGGAGAATTGGATTCCTACCTTTCCCAAGGATATTAGCACTATGTGAAGTTCAAACAGCTTCGTCGAGGAATTGAACTCGGGTCGACTAGTCCATTTCCTATTACTCTAACCATTAGACCACGCGCCTCCATAAACTAGCCTGTATATGAACTTACCTACCCCTCACACACACACACACACACACACACACACCGACTGTGCAAATGTTTCTCAATGCCAATTTTCTAAACGGAGTTTAAATTTAGATGTTCCTTATTATACTATCTTATCTATTATAATGGAGATTGTGTGTTTTTCTGTCTGTAACCGAAACTATATTACTACTCAAGTCACAATTCCCTTAGTTATTTACATCACATTCTCCATGATTTTATTTCTATTTAAACCTCAATTATTAATAAAATTGTTTTACATCATTAAGATTGTTGACCATATCTACATGTATTTGCCTCATACCCCACTTGTATGGGCTGGGCACAAGACCTCGTTTTAACGTGGGCCCACCCACAAGCCGAAGCTCATGGGTGGGAAAGAACAAAAATTGCGTCGATCCGTCGGCATTCCCCCTCAAGGGGGCGCCTCAGGCGCTGGGCAATAAACGCAGCCCTGTCCCTTTAAGTCAAGGGGGCATGTATTGCCTGGGGGGATACCCCCCTGGGATCGACGCTATTAACTTGTAAAGATCCAGGGCCGAAGCCACTGGACCCCCAGCGTTGGCCAGATCTACATACTAATAACATGCAATTGTATTTATATATACAACAAAATAGCGGTTCACAGTGTGAATGGGAAGGCTAATTTGCATATTGATCTTTAAAATTCGATTTTAATAAATATATGCTTAGTATTATTGATTTCTAATTGTTTGGTTTTATCTTATTGAATATGAGCAAAAATCTCGGGGACAACTCTTAAAAGAAATCTATTAACAAGAAGAAATAACTGTAATATTATTCTTTACTTCCTATTTTAACTAAATAGTTAAATTAGAAAATTTACCAATGAAACGGGAGTAATGGAAAATGATGGAAGAGTTAGTTTTAAAGTTGTTCTGTTTTTCAATCATACCCCCTCTGTTCCAAATCTTTTTATCTGCATTCTTATTCAGTTTCATTAGCCTTTCTAATTAATATAATATTTTATTATTAAAACTTAAATACTTGCACCCTACGGAGGGTGCATATATTTGCTAGTTTGTTTAATTTACAGAAGACCAGACGGGGTTCTTTAACTTTGGTTAAGCAACCAGTCTAGAAGAAGGGAACCTTAATTCAAATTAGTGGAATCAGAAATTGGATTGCCCTAAGTGTACCTTTTTTACTGGTAGCTGAAGCACCCGGTGCGGATCAAATTCACCACAGTAATAATGGTCAGCTGATCAACAGAGACTAAAGGTCCAAGAATTTGTCTTTTCGTTTTCTTTTACTTTTACTTTCACTCGATGGCTCACTGGAACGGCAAAATCTACGATATGGCAATTTTTTTCTTCTTCCTTATTCACACTAGGTCTGGTCTCCTGGTCGGCATTTGGTGATCTGTTTATATCTCAAAAGTTTTATGCGTGTAATTCTCTAGGACATATTCAGGTTTGTGCATATACTTTAGAAATGAAAATTTAGTTTCTTGCACAGTTCCCAGTGGATCGCTTTTCCCACCAAGCTGTCCCTAGTTTTGCACTATTATCATTATTCTCTTTAATTAAAAAAAGTCAGAAAGCAAATAGGATTTCTAAATAAACTGAAAGGTAAATATATTTTACTGATTTAATATTCCAAATTACCATACCACAAAAAAGATTGCAAAGAAAATTAGATTTTTTTTATTTCCTTTAATTAATTCACCGTAACCGAAGATCACGTGACCTTTCCTCCAATATGCCAATCATTTTTTCATTAAGTAAAAAATGTGCCTAACGTCTTTGATGGGGGTGGGGATAGAGCTGCATGCACAGCACGTCAGTTACATTTTTTGGTTGGTTGGGTTTTACGGCATGTCAACCCTTGTTGGGTCATTTTATGCTGAAGATGTTTTTGTTTTATTCATTCTTCATGGTTACTCAATTTGTTTTAAACTCATGTTTTTTAACATATAGATGAGACCCTAACAGGTACTACCACTCCGGGTCAGAGAGTACCTGGGAGCAATGCTGATTAAGGGGTAGTCCACATTCCCCAGACCTCCAGAACTGGATTCTCACCATCATATAGTTTAACGTAATACCCAGAACGCTAAAACCCTCAGCCATCGCCTTCTAGCACCCATATGATAAAAAAAGCTTGGACTTGCCATAAGGGTGTAGGGAATTATCTTCCTTTTGCCGGAAGAGTTATATCCT
>CM042161.1:15567744-15580244 GCA_023376005.1 Doryteuthis pealeii | reverse complement strand
TTGTAAACAAATAAATAGATATAAAACCTTTATATATTTATTTTATTATATTATATTTTATATATATATAAAAGTAAAAAGTAAAGTCAACGGGGCGGCCTAAAGTCGGTATCAGCCAGTCAGCGAGGAGTCTATCCCCTTTTCAATAGCGCTAGACCAAGGAATATATATATATATATATATATATATATATATATGTGTGTGTGTGTGTGTGTGTGTGTGTGTGTGTGTGTGTGTGTGTGTGTGTTCTATTATAAATAATAAAATTCTGTTCTCTTTCCTTTAGAAGAAAATCACCATATTAAAAAAAATGTTTAGGGTGTACTTATTTATGGGCGATACTGCAAATGAAGTTTTTGTTCCCATCATTTTTTCTGGTGGACGGAAGAAATTAAGTGACTCTCAACCTTTTTCAGCCTTTACCCAACATTTTGGGGTTACTATATTCTTATATTGTATCTCTCTCTCTCTTTCGTGCGAACTCTTATCTGACCAAATCTCCCCATGTGGGAGGAGTGGGGATTTGGGGGGAGGGGCCCCTTTACCCTGCGCTCCCCGTGATTAGAGACATTCCCTATATTTTTGTATGTCTTTCATTAGCAACAAAAATAAGAAATGGACTGGATATTTGTTTTTAGCTCTTTAAAAAAACTCCCGCCAATTAATTCGCCCCGTTCAACTTCCCCCCCCCCTTTAGTGCTTCATCTTTTTGAGTTGATAGACATATGGCCGGCGTTTCTTTAGGTTCAAAAACACGTTTGCATTTTTCTTTCCTTTTTTTTTTTTTTTTTTTTTGTTTGCCATCTGCTTTAACGGGAAGTTGTCAATTTAAAGATTTGAGGAAATGTTAAGAATTTGACGATTCTAAATGGATATATATATATATATATATATATATATATATATATATATATATATATATATATATATATATATATATATATATATATAAAAAAGAAGGAAAAGATTTAAGTATATTCATAAGATAAAACACGAAACAAGAATTTAACGATTCTAAATGTATACACACAACACACACACACACACATACATACACAACACACACACACACACACACACACACACACATATAATATATATATATATATATATATATATATATATATATGTATATATTAAAGGGAAAGGAAAAATAAAAACAACAACATATACCAAATAATGATACAAAACGAAATAGGGAAGTATATATAGATAAACAAAAACATGCCAGTCGGAAAAGATAATATTCTCTTCACTAGCAAACATTATATATATATATATATATATATATATATATATATATATATATATATATATATTTACAAATCCATCCGCACGAGCAGCATCTGACACGAAGTCAATTTCTTAAGCGAGTTTTTAAAAAGTAAGTTTGCAGAATGGCCTATTGTATGTATATATATATATATATATATAATATATATATATATATATATATGTTGTGTGTGTGTGTGTGTGTGTGTGTGTGTGTAATATTATGAAAGATTGAAAAAACACAAGTTCATAAACGAGTAATGTTTATTTCGCCTACGTTGCAGTGTTTCGATCTGTTTCAATGATCTTCATCGGGGCTTTCGTTTGTTTGAGAAAAAATAAATGTATCACAGAAAATAAGAAAACTACGAGACTCTTTTGCTTCCGATGAAGATCTATTGAAACAGATCAAACACTGCAGCGTAGGCGAAATACACATCACTCGTTTTATGAACTTGTGTTTGTTCAATTTTTCATATTACATACTGTCGGATTCACTTCCACTTTTTCTTCACACACACACAACACACACACACACATATATATATATATATATATATATATATATATGTCACCGATTTGTTTACGCTTTACATTTGAACAGATATATTCGCCTAATTCATTAATTATCAACTAATTAATTTTCAAATTAGGTATGACTTCAATTAAGCACATATTCTCCCCAAAATTGTCGCATAGCCATATCAAACAAACTGTTTGCTATTATATATATATATATATATATATATATATATATATATATAATGCCTAACATTCTACCGCATATCTATGTAAATGAAATTTAAGTCATCCTACCCATCAACTAGAATCGATATATCCAAACATATAACCAACTTAGCATATTTTAAATTAGCAATAGATACTACCGACAAAAGGCCTCCCAATGGGCCACCCTCTTAGCGGCGTTCTAGCATGCCTATTCATGTATATATATATATTCATTGTAATTGCCTTCAAAAATATAATTAATAATATACTTTACTTAACAATGCTTCAAAAGCAAATTATCAAATACTATTATATATATTATATATATATATATATATATATATATATATTATAAAGATAATCTAATGAGTCAGATTTTAGCCCTGAAGAGCTTTATGCGAAACTAATAGTAGGTTCGTCTGACTCATTAGATTATCTTTATTACTTGGCTCTACTTAGGTATCGAGCACTTTTTACATGTTAGCTTCTCCTAGCGGTTATATGAATAAATATATATCTTATATACATATATATACATATAAATTGTTTTTTTCTTTTGGCCAAATACTGTACCAATAGATTATTTTTTGTTGGTACGAATATCTTGGTCCTTTCTTTTTTTCAAAAATGTTTTTCTTCCTGGTTGATGTTTGGTAGTATATTTTTACAATCAAACTTTCTGCTGGTTTTTTTCTCTCCGCAAGGATCTACCAACACGCTTGGTATATTATATATATATATATATATATATATATATATATATATATATTAATATTTTGAAGGCTAGTACAATGCGTATGAAAAATAAAAACAAAAGATGTTATTTTTGTCTTATCGATTTCGAAGCATGAGCTTCATCATCAGAGTTTATTTTCAGAAAATAAACTCTGATGATGAAGCTCTTGCTTCGAAATCGATAAGACAAAAATAACATCTTTTTGTTTTTATTTTTCATACGCATTGTATAGCCTTCAAAATATATATATATTATTACATACTTAACAATGCTTCAAGCAAATTACCAATTGCTTTTATATATATATATATATATATATATATATATATATATATATATATATATATTAAAAAGAACGAAGATCTCGAAATATTTGTAAATTAATAAGATTAAGAATACAATATTCATCATTTTGTTTCTGATCTTCATTCATTAAAATAGAATTTTATATTTCTATTTTTTATTTTTTCATTATTTTTATTCTTTGTTTATTCTATTTTATTTTTGGCTTTTGTAAAAGCATTAGTCATCATACCAATTGTAGTATAATTAGTTTAATATAACACCAATGAACCTACTTACCTACTTTATACATCCGCTGACAGTAATCTCTGTTTATCCTTACATAGCTTTTTCTTTCCTTTTTTTTTTTTACAAGAGCTAGGATGTCAATTCTAGAAACTGGTTTAAAATATGAAAGTATAACACTATATGGCAGATATTCTCTCCGTTTATATATATATATATATATATATATATATATATTAATTGAACCTAATGAGTAGAAAATAATGTATTTAAATGTATGGCTAAACAAATCGAGAAAAATCATCTCTGTATGTACATTTCGAAATCACATATTCAAAAATTGTTTCAAACATACACCTTATCATATATATATATATATATATATATATATATATATATATAGCAAATATATGCATATGTGATGTGTGTGGTTGCACCCATGGAGTTGTTATACTTTCACATTTTACACCAGTCTCTACAATTGGCATCCTAGCTCATGTAAAAAAAAAAACTATGCAAAGATAAACAAGCCACTGATGTATAACTATCCGACAAGTTCCCCATATGCACCGGTAGTGAAGCATTTCAACAAGCCAGACGCACATTAAGGAAGTCGTCGAGGCGGCCAAATGTCGGTATGAGCCATACAGCGAAGGAGTCTATCCCCTTTTCACTAGCGCATCTGAGGTGGCGCGCCATTCCTACCATCAACTCCTCACTTTACCGTGTGCTACTCATACGCTGGATTGGCGAGGGCCGATATCAATCCAAGAACCTTACGATTCCTAGGCGGACGCTCTACCTAGTGAGCTAAACCGAGGGTAGGTTGAGATGCACATTAGACAACTTAAAATGCATCCTAATAGATCACAACTTTCCATCAACTCAAATACGCAAACAAAAAGAAACCAAATGGATAATTCATTTTTATTCACGCAAAAAGGTTTAAACACAGATCTATGCACCTTAAACGCATACGAACACTTCAACCAATCCCCTCCACCCACATAGTAGTCCACCACAAACAAACACACCCCAAAACACTCACCTCCCCACCCCTCTATTTGCAAGAGAGCGAAGAATCCAGACTTATAGATTACGCCCTAACATGTACACCGGGTCAGAATGTACTTGAGAATAATGGCAATGAATATATACTATAATCTGCATTATTCGGACTATTGTCCTCATCTTCATTGTTATCTACACTATTTCTCTGAATGTTTGAGATGAGGCTTGATGATTGGTATTATCTGCGTTATTCGGACTATTGACCCCATCTTCATTGTTATCTACACTATTTCTCTGAATTTTTTAGATGAGGCTTGATGATTAGTATTATCTGCGTTTATTCGGACTATTGTCCTCATCTTCATTGTTATCTACAACGTTTCGGCGATGTGCCCTCGCCTTTTATTCTGTCGGACTCGAGAACCTTCCCGAGTCCGAGAAGATTCCAACAATAAATACCTGAAGAAGGCCGGAGGGCACATCGGCCGAAACGTTGTACAGATAACAATGAAGATGAGGACAATAGTCCGAATAATGCAGATAATACTAATATCAATGAAGTAATACTCCACATTCCCCAGATCTGCAGAACTGGAGCCTCTCCAATTGGTCCAATTTAATGTCCTAATTAGGATATCCCTTTTTGTGGATGTGTGGTGCTGGGGGGGGGGCGGAGGATACATTTGTCGACTGGGTGTCATGTGACTTGTGTGAAATGACATAAATAGTAGACAATTCAGTTATGCCCCATCGATGACATTCACACACTTACAACCACATTTAAACAGGCAACCTCTTCCCCCCCCCCGCCCCCCTGGTGGCCGCCACGCAAAACCACTCACCTACCACCACCACACCACAAAGCGGGACCAATAAAAAAAAGTTTTATTCTGTGAAGATTTCTCGAAATTGTTTTGTATAATGGTCAGTTGGTCACGTGATCATTTGTCCCGGCAAAATGGGTCAAGTTTCTCACCTTTTAATATTTTCTCAAACTCAAAGAAACAAAGATAGATAGATAGATAGATAGATAGATAGACTACACCTAAAGGATAAATAAATAAATGTTAAATGTAGGAATATCCTGAAACACACACACACACACACACACATAAACACACACATATATATATATATATATATATCAGTCATCCACAGACACGTGTTTCGACCTTTACGTCTCATCAGTGCGGCTTGACATTTATAAAAGCTATCTCTAGCCGGGAACGAAACCCGACAGAATTTTCGTCTGCCAAGCTCCTTACCTTTACGGTTAGCAGAGACTGTCACTCAGGGGCGAACAATTAATTGATACATACATGATGTATGTTTTTACAATCACCAGAGAACTCAAGTCTGTAAACAACAGGACACACACACACACACACACACACACATATATATAATATATACATATATATATATATATATATAGACAAAGATAGACTGGGAAAGAGAGAGAGAGAGAGAGAGAGAGAGAGAGAGAGAGAGAGGGAGAGATTGATAGATTCTTTAAAACAGCTGTGTTCTGACAATCCCTAAGCGTTGACCCATTTTGGTCAACTGTTAATGACACTGGACATTTTCATATTTCCAGTTTAACTTTCGTTCACATTTCTCTTGTTCAACTCTTTAAGACTTATTATCTATTTCTAAAGCCAGTTGTTCTCCATTGGAAAACAAACGGACACCACAAATTTATGACGTAATGAATGCGCAAGTATTTTTGTGACACTGTATATTTGCGATTCGGTGAGTTATATAACCAAGATATAGCCACCAGGTGAGAACACCTGTGACTACCAAATAAGGGCATTTGCCAGGTAGACCCTGCAAACCTACCCTAGAGTTCCAAGCATATGTGTACCAGCAGCCCTGACAGGCAAGAACGATAATGAATGATAAATCATAGAGAAGGAGACATCTGAATCAGAGTTAAGATGAACTGTCGCATTTTTTTTTATTACTTAACATATTTTCCTTGATTGCTTGCTATGCTTTTTTGGCTTTTTTTGGGGGGGGGGCTTTTTGGGGGTTTCTGTTTGTTTTGTTTTACGGCCAATCTCAGTGGGTCATCTGATGCCGAAAAATTTTTAAATAAATTCATTCTTGATGGGTACTCAATTTTTTTTCATAAACTGCTGAATTATTGTGTATATAATTGTGTATATATATATTTACCACCCGTCGCACGAGCAGGATGCGACACAAGGTCAATTTCTTAAGCGGAGTTTAACAGGTTTGATTTCAGAGTTTTCCTTCTCCTAGACCGGTTGCCTAACTAAGGTTAAAGAGCCCAGTCTGCCCTACTATTTACCCATAGCTGGAGGGAGAGTAGGATTCATACCTTTCCCAAGGGCATTACGCTAAGTGAAATGCAATCACCATGTCCAGGATTTGAACTCGGGGCGACGAGATTTCCATATTAGGTGCTAGGAGATTGATCCACAGAGGACCAGCTTCATTTTGATGTAATACATGTTCTATGTGGAAGAATACCTTTCCTAAACAAAATGGCATTCTTTTTACGTGCCACAGAGAGCTTTCATTTTGATATACATAAATCAATGGATTACTTTTAAACACCTATGTGGATGTAGGGATGTGAATCCACAGAGGACCAGCTTCATTTTGATGTATGATACATAATTATACCTGTCCTAAACAAAATGGCATTACTTTTTGGGGTTCGACGGTGAACATTGCTATTGAGAGAAACGGTGACTATGTGGAGAAGTAGAGATGTGATCCACAGAGGACTAGCTTCATTTTGATGTATGATACATATTCCTCTGTTGGTAATTATACCTGTCCTAAACAAAATGGCATTACTTTTTGAAACACCTATGTGAAGAAGTAGAGATGTGATCCACAGAGGACCAGCTTCATTTTGATGTATGATACATGTTCGTGTGTTGGTAAGTATACCCGTCCTAAACAAAATGGCATTACTTTTGACTACCCCTCGTAAGTTGTACTTGGTTTGCGGTCTGAGTTATAAATACATATTTCTGTGTATGTATACATCACACACTTTCAAAAATCAGAAATTCTGTTTATCTTGGTATGTAAAGTGGAATATAACGAACGAAGCAGACGTGCCGCTGTGAACATTTGATGGCTCATTTAATATGTTAAATGTACGAGGGTAATCCTAAAGGTAAAGTAAGTAAATTCGTAAATAAAGACCTAATGTCGGTATTAGCCACACAACGAGGGTGTCTATCCCCTTTGCACTAGCACTAGACGAAGGAGAGTGTTTTGGACGTTTGAGGTGGAGCCCCACACCTATCATCGACTCCTCACTTTACCCACAGATCCCTGTGCTACTCATACGCTGAGTTGGTGAGAGATGGTATTGAACCCTGAACCTTGCGGTTCCTAGTCGGGCGATCTACCGATTGAGCTAAACCGGCAACCCTAAGGACTACAAAATATTTAGAAATCACAGAAATGCGTATTGTTCATTGTCAATGATGTTTACATCATTTTAAAATTCTAATATGTATCTATCGATGTATTTTTGCACATAATCATTGAGCGTCTTCCCCCACCCCGCCCCTGATCAATATATATAAACCACCTGAGTGGCAAATCCTGTCGGCTGGGGTTGTAAAATACACCGACTGCACTTCAGCAGAGGGGTAAGACCCCACCCACCAGTGGTGCTGCCTGTTAGCCGTGGACGGCTACTCGTGATGCGTAAGGACGGATCCTCGTGGTTGAACAATCCATGACATGCAACAATCCAATTTGACCCTTGTAGGTTAGACGGGCGGTTGAAGGCCCCCCACTCCAATCAATCGGCCAGTCACGCAAGCCCTAGCACTAATATGATTGTCCCGACCCAATTGCCCTTATAGCAAGCCCCAACCCTTTCTATCATATATGTGCTAGAAGGCAGTGACTGAAGATGTTATTCTGCATCTAATGGTGAAGTTCTGATTTGGAGATTTGGGTAGTGTGGAGTACCTCTTCACTGCCATTACTCCTAGGTCCACCCTGACACGGAATGGTAGTACCTGTTAGGGCCCCATGTATTGGTTAAATAGGGAAAAATAGTTTTGAAAATGTGTTTAAAAAATTAAGTTTGAAAAAAAATTGAATATCAACAAGAATGAATAAAACAAAACGTCTTCGGCGTAAAATATCCAACAAGGGTTGACATGCCATAAAATTTAATTAAACCACCAACCAACCAAGAATGAAAAACAAAACGTCTTCGGCATAAAATAACCCAACAAGGGTTGACATGCCATAAAATCTAACTAAGCCACCAACCAACCAAGAAAGAATAAAACAAAACTTCTTCGATATAGAATAACCCAACAAGGGTTGACATGCCATAAAATTTAATTAAACCACCAACCAACCAAGAATGAATAAAACAAAACGTCTTCGGCATAAAATAACTCAACAAGGGTTGACATGCCATAAAATCTAACTAAACCACCAACCAACCAATAATGAATAAGACAAAACTTCTTCGACATAAAATAACCCAACAAGGGTTGACATGCCATAAAATCTAACTAAATCACCAACCAACCAGAATGGCTTATGGCACCCTGTCAGTGTAGCTCAGAATGCCCTAACTCGCTTACTACGAATGCCCATTATCCACTACGCTACCTTCCTAATTGTATTTTAAACGACAATACGATACTTTGTATAAGACTGGTACGAACTACTAGAATCCAACATAAAACAAAATCCTCTTTGCATGCCTCCAAGGAATGTACTGAAATGTTCTGGTCTGTTATATATTTTTAGATATTTAAGCTCCTAAGATCTGCTTTCTTGCAAACTGACATACCCCGCTGATAAATAGAATGTACTGCCTAAGATGTTTCGCTTCTCTTCGCCTAAGCCGTTTCATTGTTACTATTTTTAGTGAAGCATGCAATAAGAACGAAATTCTTAATCAATAACTCGAGTGTGACCAATCGATTTATTCAGAAACCATCATCGGTTTTTTTAAAGCTTAGCTTGGTCGAATGCAGAACCGGAGTGGTGAAACAGCCAATCAGGAAGAGAGATGTTTGTATGAATGGTTCCAAAACCTTTTCAAACCCCCAACCCTTTTTATTATATGAGTGCTAGAAGGCGGTGGCTGAGGGTCTTCATGTCCTGGTTTGGTTTGGTTTGGTTTGTTTTACGGCATATCAAACTCAGTGGGTCATTTAATGCCAACAAAGTTTTCAAATAAATTAATTCTTAAGGAATAATCAATTTTGTTTATCAACTCATGTTTTTCTATTTAACCCATAGATGGGATCCTAACAGGTACTACACTCTGGGTCAGTGTAGACCTGGGAGCAATGGTGATGAAGGAGTGCTCTACATATTCCCAGACATCCAAAACTGGAACCTCACCATCAGATAAAGTTTAACGTCATTCCAGATTCATGTCCTGGGTACAAAACGTTGTACAGATAACAATAAAGATGAGTACAATAGTCCGAATAATACAGATAATACGTATTTATATTCTTAATTCATCAAAAATACATCATTTTACAAATTTTTGGGTTATATCCTAGTTGAGTAACATGAGTGACCCAGAAAAAACAGAACCCAAATTATTTATTTATTTTCCCATTAAAATAACCCTAACCCTAACCCTAACCCTTATTGGACTTAAACTTTTTAAAAAATTAAGATTAACAGTTTTATTACAACATTTGTAGGTTCTGTTTTTGTCTGGGTCATCCTGTAATATTAAGTTACTCAACTAGGGGGGTAGGTTTAGGGTTAGGTTTTAGGGTTAGGTTTTAGGGTCTAGGGTTAGTTTAATGTGAAAATAAATAATTTGGGTTCTGTTTTTTTTTTGGGGGGGGGTCTGGCCACCTGTAATATCATGTTACTCAACTAGGAAATAACCAATTTATCTTTAAACGTGGTGCACCTTAAACATAATGAGGAATAAAGCCAGGTTAAACGTCGTAGTTTTAGAGAATTTGTCAAATGAAAATGAAATACTTTTTTTTAGTAAAATTATTTTAGTAAGCTACTTTGACTTAGTTGACAGTTTAACTTCCTTCTAATTATGCTCAGGAGTTAGAGTCGGAATTATAGGAATTGTAGGAGTCGGAGTCGGAATTTTTGGAGTCGGTAGGAGTCGGAGTCGGAATTTTAGGAATCATAGGACTTGGAGTCGGAATTATAGGAATTGTAGGAGTCGGAGTCAGAATTATAGGAATCGGAGTCAGAATTATAGGAATCGTAGGAGTTGGAGTCGGAATTATAGGAGTCAGAATTATAGGAATCGTAGGAGTCGGAGTCGGAATTATAGGAATCGTAGGAGTCAGAGGCGGAATTATAGGAATCGTAGGAGTTGGAGTCGGGAATTATAGGAATTTGTAGGAGTCAGAGTCGGATTATAGGAATCGTAGGAGTCGGAATTATAGGAATCGTAGGAGTCAGAGACGGAATTATAGGAATCGTAGGAGTCGGAATTATAGGAATCGTAGGAGTCGGACCTTATAATTTCTGTCTCTGCAACTCTGATAATGACAAGAAGCGTTCTGCAGCAGTTTAAAATCGGCAGCAATGAAGCGGAGGGTTAAGTTAACGATTGTCCCCTAAATACGTTTGTAAATTAATGCATCTTATATGATGAGAAATACGATATTACAAATTAGATAGGAGTTGTGGCTCTCATTTAACTGTGTGAAAATAAATTATTGTTATTAGATTAAATATGTATAATTACTTGAAACCATAAAATTGTGTCTAAATTATTTTGGCTTTAGATAGGAATACTTGAAGCCATAGAACTGTGAGCACATTATTTGTATTAGGTAGGATTACTTGATAGCAAAAAACACTGTATGAATTTTAGTATTAGAAGAAGAAGAAGAAGAAGAAGAAGAAGAAGAAGAAGAAGAAAGAAGAAGAAAGAGAGAAATACATTAACAAAGAAAGGAAGAGAAAGAAGAAAGAAAGAAAGAAAGAGAAAATACAAAGAAAGAAAGAAAGAAAGAAAGAAAAGAAGAAGAGAAAGAAGAATACATTAACAAAGAAAGGAAGAAAGAAAGAAGAAGAAAGAAGAAAGAAAGAAATGGCAGTAACAAAGAAGAAAGAAAGAAAGAAAGAAAGAAGAAAATGCAGTAACAAAGAAAGAAAGAAAGAAGAGAGAAGAAGAAGAATACATTAACAAAGAAAGGAGAAAGAGAAAGAAAGAAAGAAAGAAAGAAAATGCAGTAACAAAGAAAGAAAGAAAGAAAGAAAGAAGAAGAAGAAGAAAAGAAGAGAAAGAAAGAAGAAGAGAGAAGAAAGAAGAAGAAGAAGAAAGAAGAAAGAAAGAAAGAAAGAAAGAAGAAGAAGAAGAAGAAAGAAGAAGAAGAAGAAGAAGAAGAAGAAGAAGATGATGATGATGATGATGATGATGATGATGATGAAAGTTAGATACAAGAAGAAAACAAAGGTAAAATTGAAATTATTGAAATACCAAACAAAATGTCACGCCATTCATGAAATAAACTTCTTTCTTTCTTTCTTTCTTTCTTTTTCTTCTTTCCTTCCTTTCTTTTCTTTCCTTCTTTCTTTTTTTTTTTGCGATAACGTATTGCCATAATAGTCCAATTTTCGTTCCCAGTCTGTGAGAACCATTTGTAAACGTACCCCTCATTTTATCCCAATTATCACCCGCCTCTATTCACCGGTCCATCGCTTTGCCATACCCCCACCTCTTCCCATGCAAAATCGTTTCATTTTATTGTTCTTAATAGTCTCAAACAAGCGCTCTTTTTTTTTCTTTTTTTGGCTGGATATGATATCAGTACTCATTTCGATGATTCAGTCTAAGATTAAAGTGAGGGTGATGTGCGCAGCTCCCAGCTCACTATTTACAATTTCTATATACATAGTTACCACACCCCCCCCGCACGGGCAGGATGCGACACAAGGTCAATTTCTTAAGTGCAGCTTAACAGTTTAGAATTCAGAGTTTTTGTTTTCCTAGACTGGTTACCTAGAGGGATCAGTCTACCCTACTATTTACCCATAGCTGGAGGGAGAATAGTTGGATGTATACCTTTCCCAAGGGTATTAGCGCTATGAACATTTTATTTATTTATTTATATTTTAAAAAGTCAAAATCAATCTACCCTAATATATAAGTTCTTAAATAATATCGGATGCGCGTTCTTTATTTGAAATATACCTCCCTAGCCTTCGGGAGTTCAGTGTGCTCCGGCCACTGGACTGGTGAGGTACAATT
>CM042161.1:15560244-15562744 GCA_023376005.1 Doryteuthis pealeii | reverse complement strand
AATTTTCCAACCAATTTCTAGAATAAATGTTGTGAAAACGATGATTTTTTAATGTATTTTAGTAGACAATATTTAATGCTATTTCCTCAAAAAATGGTACAAGTAAAAGATCTAGTTTTTGGTATCAGTATTTATTATACCTACACACAACTTTTGTTATTTGAGAGAATGTTATATTTTTAAAAAGTGAAAAATCAACCTACCCTAATGTACAAGTTCTTAAATAATATCGGATACGCGTTCTTTACTTTCAGATATGCTTGGGTTTCCGTATAAGACAGGCGCGGAAACGGTTTCTCATTTGTCTTGACTATTTGTCAGAAACAACAAAATAAAAATAATAAAATAAAATAAAAAAATAAAAAATAAAAAATAAAAAATAAAAATAAAAAAATAAAAAATAAAAAAAAATAAATAAATCCTAGCAACACCCTCCACCGTGACATACACCAAGTGTTTCCCCCGTTCTGCCTTGAAGAAACTGTTTGTTCGTTTTGCTGAAAGAATTGGGCGGGGAGACGAGAATAGAGTAATGTGAAAACAAAAAAAAATGGAGTGTTATTGTATTATGATAAGAAGGGGGGAGTGGAATCACAAAATGCTGACAGGAGAAAAAAAAGAAAAAAAAAGAAGAAAAAAAGAAGAGGACAAAAGAGAAAAGGAAGAAATAATGGAGATTTGAATGATTTTTAAGTCGGGGATAGCGGAGAGGAGGGGTGCTGATCGGAAATGTTGCACGCAAAGTAAGCCGTCTGTGATTGGTGCTTTGCTGTGACGTAATTTAAATGACTGGTTGTTTGAGTTTGGCTAAATCTGCTTATAGGAACTCGTTGATTGAGACCAGATTGGAAAACTGGTCTTCAAAACGGAAGTAAAAGAGACAGCGTCAAGAGAATGGAGAAGAATTGATCGAGCAGAAAGGAGAGTAATGAAGTGGAGAGTAAGGAGGAAATGGTAAAAATAGGATTAAAGAGATGAGAGAAATTGGATGAAGATATGAGTAAAGATGCTGGGAGGGTTATTAGAGAAAGAAGAAGAAGAAGAAGAAGAAGAAGAAGAAGAAGAAGAAGAAGAAGAAGAAGGAAAAAACGAAGATAAACTGACCTTAAAAACATCAATATTTATCATGAACCTCTGTTCAAGATAAAGAAGAAGTAGAAGATATAATAATATAATATAATAATAATAGAAGAAGAAGACGACTGTAGAAAGAGAAGAAGAAGAAGAAGAAGAAGAAGAAGAATAATGTATCTTAGGATAAAGAAGAAGAAGAAGAAGAAGAAGAAGAAGAAGAAGAAGAAGAAGAAGAAGAAAAAAAGGAAGAAAGGGTGAAGAAGTAAGAGGCAGGTAGTCAGAAAGAAGAGGAGAGTTAAGAAAGGAGAGGAAAGAGGAACTTATAGTAAAGTAAAGTTGTCGGGGGTGGCCTAAAGTCGATATCAGCCATACAACGAGGGAGCCTAGCCCCTTTTCACTAGCGCTAGATCAAGGAGATTGTTTCTGGCGTCCGATGCGGAGCGCCACACCTACCACCAGCTCTTCACTTTACAGCACAGATCCCTGTGCTACTCATACGCCGAATTAGCCAGGGCCAGTATCGAACCAGGAACCTTGTGGTCCCTAGTTGAGCGCTCTACCGACTGAGCTAAACCGGCCCTATGAAAAACTTATAAAAAGTGCAAAATTAAAGGAACAGAAAATAATTGATTAAAGGGGGCCGGGTTAGTTCAGTCGGTAGAGCGTTCGGTCTAGAAACCACAAGGTTCCTGATTCGATACCGGTCCTCGCCAACTCACCGTATGAGTAGCACAGGGATCTGTGCGGTAATGTAAGGAGCTGATTATAGGTGTGGCGCTTCACCTCAGACGCCAAAACAATCTCCTTGGACTAGCGCTATTGAAAAGGGGATAGACTCCCTCGCTGACTGGCTGATACCGACTTTAGGCCGCCCTGACGACTTTTATAAGTGAAGATAAGTAATAATTGAATGATTGGTTGATTGATTAATTGATTTTAATGGCATGTTAACCCGTCTAGTGTTATTTTATGCCTTGAAGTTTGGGAATCGTGTTCATTGCACGTTCCTCTTTTAAAATGTTATGGCATGAAGTATGCATATCTAATATATATATATATATATATATATATAAGGGGTTCTTTTTTTTTTTTGCAAACTGTCCTAAGAAGATGAGTTGGGCAAGAATGAGAAAGTTTTTTTTTTTAAAGAAGGGGGAGGAGGAAGAGGTGGATGGTGGGAGGAGGAGGAGGAGAAAGGAAAGGGGAAAAGAAGTTTAGGGGAAAAAGATGATAAAAGAATTTCGAGCAAACAACAAAATTCAACTAAAAAAACAAAAAACAAGAAAGAAATTATGGGAAGAAGGAAGATGAAAAAGAAGGAAGATGAAAAAGAAGAATAATAGAAAGAAAAGAAAGAAAAGAAAGAAATTCGAAAGGAAAACAAGGGGGAAAACAAAATTGATGAATAGAATAAGGAAAAGGTGGG
>CM042161.1:15556371-15560144 GCA_023376005.1 Doryteuthis pealeii | reverse complement strand
TCCCGATCCATTTCGATGATTGGCCATGGGAATTAGCATCGCTACAGAGAGATATACATATATATATCTTCTCTTTCCCGTATTAAAACCACAATACGTGCCTCGCTGTTAAAACGAGAACCCTCTAGTTTCACGGTCGTCTCGTTTGGTATATTAACGACGAGTTCAAGAAATAGAACTGGTTTTTATCACTTAATCGCAGGCCATAATGGGCCGTTTAGCTCAGTCCGTAGAGCATCTGCTTAGGAATCACAACTCGCTCTCTCATGTTGACCTCCATCCCCACTAAATCACCGATGAACTATAGAAACCTAACGGTTGCACGCCCCCAGGACACGATACAACCGCACTAAGATCGCACCGACACCCCCCTCGCCCATGACCCCTAGCAATCCCGTGCAATCGAACCCTGACTCACATAGCCACCCTCAGTACACCAGACGCACGAACACAAGCATCTGCACGACCGGCGCGCCAGAGAGCCCTCGCATGAATCACGCACCAGTACTTTCAATCCTGCAACATGGCTGTGCAAGATCGGCGTATTCCTGACTTCTTGTAGCTTAGACTACCTCATGGAAGGGATACGAGGTCAATGCAAAACAAAAGGCTTAAAAACAAATACGTGCATCGACCCAAAGAGGGCAGAAGCCAGACAAATACGCGTCGATTGACCAGTTAGCGCGCTCTGGAGAAATTGACCGCACGTCTGTGGTGTTGACGCGAATCGACGTTACGGTGCCCGGCAACACCATGTCTGCTCTTCTCGCCTTCCAGAACACGTGACGCTCTGCTCCGAACCGGACCTCAATCGCACAGCAGCCCAGATACAATCATAGTAGTGTCTCTCTCTCCTCTCTCTTCTCTCTGCGCCTCTTCCTCTACGCACTCAGAGCACCACGACTCAATCAAAAGAGCGGCGACCGAGAAAATAAAGGACTGCGCAAGTTGTGACGACATGTTTTCTCGGTGCTTATGTGCATTTTTATCGGCACCATCAGCACCGTGTACTATCTTATTCATGAAGTCTACACAAGAAGACAAAAAGACCTCACGGCTACATGCTATCGTTTAGTGCCAGTCGAATATACACGTAACACATAGCGTAAAGTTGTGTCGAATGGGGAAGGGGCGCGATCTATCCACCTCAGAACGCATATCACAACACCACACTCATAACCTATCACGATCATCATAAGCCAACTAAGCATGCATAACGCGACGGTGAAACCTATATTCCCTTCGAATGTCCGGCTGCATCCACCCACTTCCCGACCTTTATTAACTGTCTCTTACCTCAGTCCAAACTGCATCTGGCCGTTAGCGAATCACAGGTTCCAAAATGCGATATCGACACTCTCTCCCAACTCAGCGTAATGCAGTTCAGCCGCAGCTCGGGGTAGCGTAGATTGCGCTCACCCACTCGCGCATAACATCATCTCTCGGTCTGGCTGCTTGAGCCATAGGGATAACTCCTTTCCCGCTGTCCGACTGATATCCGACAATAGACCATGCTGCCGACTCTTTTTTTTCACGTAAATGAAAACAATGGTTGCACCCGACTTTATATACGAAACGGGCTTGGAGGAGAAAAAAAAAAAACTTAAAGAGAGCTACCAAAAGGATGCTGCGAGCTGACTTGAACAAATCCTGAAAGCAGTACCCCAGAAAAAGAGCAGTGTTCGACCACTTACATCCCATCTTACAATCATCCAAGTTGAGACTTATAGACATGCTGAAAGCAACGGTTCCGGCCAAAATCATTCGAAGTTAAGCACAATGATCCTGTTCATATTTATTGGATGACCACTTAAGCAACCCACGCTCTGTAAGCAACCTGAGTCTTTGTTTATCAAAATTGATTTTGATTCACATTAAATGATTCGAACAAGGTTGATATACCCTAAAACAAAACAAACAAAACATGACATGACATGCTGGAGAAATAAGGTACGACGATAAGCGATGTTCTTCCATTAACTACTAAAGTTTAAGCAGCAATGCAGCCTAATAGAAGGGATCACCAATTCTGACAACTCTAAAAGACCCTATACAAAGGCACACAATTCTGACCAACACTAAAAAAAAAACCCTATAGAAGGGACCACAATTCTGAACAACACAAAAAGAATAAATATGGCACCCGGATAAATACATTTTTTAGTCCAGCGCAAGTTTAAAAATATTTTATTATAATACTACAATAGCATTTTTA
The DNA here is from genome assembly GCA_023376005.1 of Doryteuthis pealeii. Taxonomy (NCBI): domain Eukaryota; kingdom Metazoa; phylum Mollusca; class Cephalopoda; order Myopsida; family Loliginidae; genus Doryteuthis; species Doryteuthis pealeii. Next base: position 15,557,929 of record CM042161.1, on the reverse strand, counting down.
AACGTCGAATATCTATGGGAGATTCGGCCAGCGAAAATAGGAATCAAAGGGAGCCATAAGTAAAAAAAGGGTTGAGAATAATTAGTTTGAGGTGTTGGCATTTACAGCATGTAACCCTTGTTGGGTTATTATGACGAAGAATTGTTGGTTATTTCCTAGCTTGAGTAACATGATATTACAAGTGACCCAGAAGAACCCAAATTATTTCATTTCCTCATTAAACTAACTCTAAGAACTCTAACCCTAACCCTTGTTGAACTTAAGTTAAAAAAAATTAAAATTAACAGTTTTATTACAAATTTGTTAGGTTCTGTTTTTTCTGGGTCACCTGTAATTTATGTTACTCAACTAGCAGGGGTTAGGGTTAAGGATTAGGCGTTAAGGTTAGGCGTTAGGGTTGGGGTTTAGGGGTTTAGTGTTGGGTTTAGGGGTTAGTTTTAATGGAAAATAATAATTTGCGTTCTGTTTTTTCTGGGGTCAGCCTGCTAATATCATGATTACTCAACTAGGAAATAACCCATTTGTTTTATTACTCAATTTTTAAAAAAAAAATAATTTTTTTAAAAACACATTTTAAACTCATTTTTACAAATCTATTAACGGCATAGATGGGATCCTAACAGCATACTACTTCTCTCAGTTTAGATAAACTTGCCAAAAGCATATTGATGGGGACGGATTGGTGAGTGTTTGAATCAAGGGAATCCGTATTGTCGACAACGCCTTTTGATGCTGCTGCTGCTGATGAAGGTATCAATATTATTTCTTGCTATATTTTACGCAGGGCAATCGTTAATTCCGTAGATTCTGGTTGAAAATGGCAGAATACAATTTGGAGCAGTGGGGAGTGGGGGCGGGCGCGGGGGGCGGGGCGGCGGCGGGGAATGGGGGGGTGTGACTCTGGGCAATTCTCTTGAGATGACATTGCAGGCTAGATGCGGTTTTAACATTGCGCAGCCTAATGCTGGAGAATGCTAATAAGAAATCATATGATATGAATATAAATTATCACATGCTCAAGTTATTTCGAATACCGACTCTCATCACAAAATTCACTTATTATCATTTTATGAAAACTTAGCCAAATCCATACCAAATAGCTTCTTTCTTTCCTTTTCCTTTTCTTTCTTTTCTTTCTTTCATTTTATCCATGAGTCTTCCTATTCTCTACCCCTGCTCTCCTTCTCTCTCCTCTCTCTCTCTTCTACTCTCTTCCCCTCTTCCTCCTCTCTCTCTATCTATCCTATCTCTCTATCTCTCTTTCTCTCTCTCTATGTCCACATCTGTACAATCTATTACCTATCTATCATGCTCTGTTTACATCTAATCTATCTATCTATCTATCTATCTATTTGTCTGTCCATCTTTCTTTCTTTCTTTCTTTCTTTCATTCTGTTCCACACAACACGCATATATATATTATATATATATACTATATATATATATGAAAGGTAAAATGCATATGGGAATTCCGAAAATGGTGTAGAAAGTTTGTAGAAAAAAACAATATGTTAAAATTTTGCTGATCAGAAATCTGTTTCGACCATATGAAGAGCGT
>CM042161.1:15546371-15551371 GCA_023376005.1 Doryteuthis pealeii | reverse complement strand
ACCTTAACCCTAACCCCCCTAGTTGAGTAACATAATATTACAGGGTGACCCAGAAAAAACAGAACCTACAAATTTTGTAATAAAACTGTTAATTTTAATTTTTTTTAACTTTAAGTTCAACAAGGGTTAGGGTTAGAGTTTAGAGTTAGTTTAATGGGAAAATGAATAATTTGGGTTCTTTTCTGGGTCACTCTGTAATATCATGTTACTCAACTAGGAAATAACCACAAAATGTCTTCGTCATAAAATAACCCAACAAGGGTTTACATGCCGTAAATCCAACCAACCTCAAAACTAATTATTCTCAACCCTTTTTTTACCTATGGCTCCCTTTGATTCCTATTTTACGCTGGCCGATCTCCCATAGATATTCGACGTTTAAAAATGCTATTGTAGTATTATAATAAAATATTTTTACTTGCCTGGACTAAAAAAATGTTATATTATCCCGGGTAGCCATATTATTCTTTTTGTGTTGTCAGAATTGGTGGTCCCTTCTATAGGGTTTTTTTTTAGTGTTGTCAGAATTGGTGGTCCTTTGTATAGGGTTTTTAGAGTTGTCAGAATTGGTGATCCCTTCTATAGGCTCATTGCTGCTTAACTTTCAGTAGTTAATGGAAGAACATCGCTTATGCGTTCGTCCTTATTTCTCCAGCATGTCATGTCATGTTTGTTTGTTTTGTTTTAGGGTATATCAACCCTTTTCGAATCATTTAATGCTGAATCAAATCATTTTGATAAACAAAGGACTCAGGTTGCTTACAGTACGTGCGGTTGCTTAAGTGGTCATCCAATTAAATATTGAACAGGATCATTGCTGCTTAACTTCGATGATTTGGCGGAAACCGGTGCTTTCAGCATGTCTTATACGTCTCACTTGGATGATTGTAAGATGGGATGTAAGTGGTCGAACAACTGCTCTTTTCTGGGGTACTGCTTTCAGGATTTGTTCAAGTCAGCTCGCAGCATCCTTTTGGTAGCTCTCTTCTAGTTTTTTTTTCTCTCCAGCCGTTTCGTTAAAGTCGGTGCAACCATTTTTTCATTTACTAAAAAAAAAAAGTCGGCACAGTGGTCTATTGTCGGTATCAGTCGGACAGCGAAGGAGTCTATCCCCTATTCTCAAGCGCCAGACCAGAGAGATTGTTTTTGCGTATGTGGTAGAGCGCAATACCTACCCCGAGCTGCGCTACTCATACGCTGAGTTGGCAAAGGTCGATATCGCATTTGGAACCTTGTGATTCCTAAGCAGATGCTCTAACGACTGAGGTAAGCCGGTCCCATTAAGTAAAGTCGGCGAAGTGGTATCAGCCGGACATCGAGGGAATATATCCCCTTTTCACTAGTGCTAGATCAATTAGATTGTTGTTGTTTTTGCGTCTGAGGTGGAGCGCTACACCTGCCATCGGCCCCCTCCCCATACACACAACTTTACCAATGTTACGTTGTAATATTCACGGCACTAAAACGATACATGTACCGTAGTCCTTTTTTCTTTCTTGGTACTAAAACTCCAAAAGTCACCGTGCTGAAATGGTGCCGATAAAAAATCATAACACGAGAAACATGTCGTCACAACTGCCAGCCTTTATTCTCGTGCTCGTATAGTGGGCTCCTACCAGAGAGGAGGAAAGGCAGAGAGAAAGAGAGAGAGAGAACACTACTAGATTACTGGGCTCTCATGAGGTCCGTACCCTACGACCGCCGCCGGCAAAAAGAGGACGAACCCTTTCTTTTTTTCCCCACGTCACCACGTGACTTCCGGTCAACACCCGACTTCCGCTTGCGGTCAATTCTCCGTTTGGGGTTACGCTACGGTCAAACCATCGCTCTCCTCTTTTGGGTCATCACTATTTTTTAAGCCTTTGTTATTTATTCCTCCTCCTTCCATTAGTAGTCCTAGCTCACAAAAGTCAGGAATATACCCATCTTGCAACACCAATCAGATTAAAAACTGTGCTATTCATCGGTGATTTAGTGAGGGTCAATATCGAACCTGGGACCTTGTGATTCCTAAGCAGATGCTCTACCGACTGAGCTAAACCGGCCCATTATGGCCTCGATTAAGTGATAAAAACAGTTCTTTTCTAACTCGTTTTAGTATACAACGAGACAACCCGTGAAACTAGAGGGTTCTCGTTTTAACAGCGATCCACGATATTGATGGTTTTAATAGGGAAAAGAAGAAAATGACACTCGGTGCGATGCTAATTCCATGCCAATCACGAAATGGACGGGAAGTTGCTTTATTCTCCAACATTTTAAGTGTATTTCTCTAATAAAAATATCGCTATATTATAATTTTTATTGGAATACGGTTATATACAGATATACAAACATATAGATAGGTAGATAGATAGATAGATAGATAGATTGATTGAATGATACATACATACATACATACATAAGGAAAAGACTGAGATATAGATAGATAGATAGATAGATAGATAAGGAAGAGTCTGAAATAGATAGATAGATAGATAGATAGATAAGGAAAAGTCTGAGATAGATAGATAGATAGATAGATAGATAAGGAAAAGTCTGAGATAGATAGATAGATAGATAGATAGATTAATTGATTGACTGATACATACATACATACATACATACATACATATATAAAGTGCAGTTGTGTGTATGTGTATGTCCGAAGGAAACTTCAAAAATAAAACAATTAACGACAAAGTAAATATATATATATACATTCACTATTACTAGGGCTTGGTTTTTGAGCAAAAATAATGAAGGTTTGATTTATATTCGCGAAGATATTTTTTTAAAATTTAATTTAGATGATAACAGACTAGATTTTTTTTTTGGGGGGGGGGGGATTTAATATTTTAAATAGGAGACATAATTTTTCTTTTCAGTGTGGCTGGGTCAACGCAGGGTCTTTTTTAAATAGGGATTTTAATGGGGCCTCCTGCGAGGATCCAACCGTGATTCAACAATAATGGATCTGCGAGACTACCCTTTTACCCTCCCTCTTCTACCTAGGCGACGCTGAGTAGCCGCTTCTAGTGCATACACAAGGAAAAGCCTGAGATAGATAGATAGATAGATAGATAGATACTCTGGACCCTTCTGTGTTTGTTTCTTTTGTGTAAATATATTTACCGACTATACGCGTGTATAAGTCGACCTCATGAATAGATCTATCGGATTAAATTGATTTATGGTCCTGAAATCATCAAATTATGGAATCCATTTTTGAAGTCAGAATTCAAGTCGCACACAAACATAAGGAAAAATTCGGCAATATGCTAGACGGGCCGTGAACCCGTTGGGTGCATGGAGTGGGTAGAAAGAAATGAATAATTCTAATTGGCATTTCATTGTTATGACGAGAATTTGGATGATTAAAAGAAGATAGAGTTCAGCGCGAACGCAGACCCGACGAAACGTAATTAGGGTTTTTGATAATAGATGGATGTATTAACCGGGTTATCCGAAGACAATGTCTCAAATTATATTAATCATCTTTAGAAATGTTCAAATTTTAAAATCTCTTTGAAATGATTTAATAACCTTGAAGATGTTAGTCACTCAAAAGAAAAGACGGAAAAAAAGTCGGGAATGATTAATTCGGAGAATATCCGAGGAAGAGAAATTTCCAGTGATTGCGTAAAAAGACGGAAGAAAAAGTCAGAGTAACCTGGATTTTCAAATCAAACGAATTGAACTATTCAAATAATGCGCACACTTCATGGACTCGTTGTTTACACAAAGGCATTCGGCATGTGAAAAGCTATTAAATACATATTTACTCATATTCATGAAGAGGCAAAATACACACACAGATACACTACCAACACACACACATAAACACACATAAACACACACACACACACACACACACACATATATATATATATATATATATATATTTTGGGAGAATATGTGCTTAATTGGAGTCGTACCTAATTTTGAAAATTAATTAATTAATAATGAATTAGGCGGGAATGCCTATTTAAATGTATGGCTAAACAAATCGAGAAAATCGAGCCATACATTTAAATAGACATTCCCGCCTAATTCATTATTAATTAATTAATTTTCAAAATTAGGTACGACTCCAATTAAGCACATATTCTCCCAAAAATTGTCTGCAAAAAAGCCATTCCAAACATACCGTGTTTACAACTTATCATATATATATATATATATATATATATATATATGGCTAAACTTGCAAATCGGTCGGAAAATTAGGGTGACCCAGAATAATCAGAACCCACAAATTTTGTAATAAAACTGTTAATTTTAACTAGGGGATTTAGGGTTAGGGTTAGGGTTTAGGGTTAGGGTTAGGGTTAGGGTTAGGGTTTATGTTACTGTTAGGGTTAGGGTTGGGCTTTAGGGTTAGGGTTAGGGTTGGGGTTTGAGGTTAGTTTAATGGGAAAATAAATAATTTGGGTTCTGTTTTTTCTGGGTCACTATGTATACAGGGTGACCCAGAAAAAACTGAACCCACAAATTTTGTAATAAAACTGTTAATCTTAACTAAGGCGATTTAGGGTTAGGGTTAGGGGTTAGGGTTAGGGTTAGGGTTGGGGTTTAGGGTTAGTTTAATGGGAAAATAAATAAATAATTTGGGTTCTGTTTTTTCTGGGTCAACCTGTAATATTTTAATTTTCTGACCGATTTGCCAGTTTAGCCACACACACACACACACACACACACACACACACACACACATACACACACACACATATATATATATATATATATATATATATATATATATATATATATATATATAAGGTGTCCAAAACTGGTAGTAAGGGATGATTCTACATGGGATCTTCAAAATCTCACTGTATAATTATATTGCATGTTTTAGTTGGTGCAAATACAAATTTTTTTTTTATGAATCCCTAGAGAGAGCTCAATGTTTAATAATCTATAATTTAGATTAAATACAGAGCAATATTTACATTTGAAAGGAAGGAAAAACTCAATAAACCGTCAATCTGTTATAAATTTATTTCGACCAAAAATTA
>CM042161.1:15528871-15541371 GCA_023376005.1 Doryteuthis pealeii | reverse complement strand
AGAGAGAGAGAAAGAAAGAGAGAGAGATTGGTAATTTTTCCGAGATGAAATAAAGGAAAATAAAATGCTCAATTACCAATGTAAGAGCTTTATTTGTTAAATATAACTGTTTATACAAAGGTTTTAGTGAGCATCTACCTAAGGTTTCAGGCTTTGCCTTCTTCAGGACACTATTCAATCCCTCTGATGTGTTGCAAGTTCACATTTTACGGTTATATAGTTGTAAACAAAGCCGATTTTTCGGTAAAGTTTAAAGACGCTGATAAATTCAAAATTAAGGCTCACAAAGTTCTCTCCCTTTTTTTGTTTACCAAAAAAAAACAATATATATATACATATATATATATAATATATATATATATATATATATTATAATGGTGCACAGTAATAACCTACTCGAGTTTCACCATAAGGATCTTCAGGGTTAAATCCACTGAATTAATCAAGATATTGATTCAGTGGATTTAACCCTGAAGATCCTTATGGTGAAACTCGAGTAGGTTATTACTGTGCACCATTATAATAATAAATTTGCTCTACTCACGTATTGAGCACTTTATATTTGTTATATCGCTGTCTTATCATTGTGAAACTTGCATCAACTAACCATTGTGGCCAATTTCACCGGTAAGTCACTTTTTCATATAAAATTATATATATATATATATTTGACAGCCCTTAACATATATACATGTGTATGTATTTATCAGTTACAATCTCTCTCTCTGGTCTGTAGGTGTGTCAATAGCCTAATGGTAAAGGACTATGACTGGTGAAAAATCGGTCTGGTTTCAATCACAGCTGAAGGTAGCCGCCTATGTCTAGTCACACTGAAGATACGTGATACGTTGAAACACGTCGTCTGTGGATGACTGAATATATATATATATATATTGTGTGTGTGTGTGTGCTGTATTTTATAAGTAAGTGGGGCTCATTTTCATGGATAGACCTTGTAAATGTAAGTTAGGGTAGCGTGGACAGAAAGTCAACGGCGCTTCGATTCTGACAATTTCTGGCGATTTTTAAATTAAGCGGCTACTTGTCTTGAATATCGCATAGGCGTGAAATGTTCTATCAAGGAAACATTAAACATTATTTACTTATAAATATAACCACACACACACACACACACATATATATATATATATATATATATATATATATATATATATATATATATTATATTAATAAGTCATCCACAGACACGTGTTTCGGCGTTTCACGCTTCTTCAGTGTGGCTAGACACAACTATCCTTGGCTAGGGTTGAACTCAGACTGACCGTATGCCAGCTTGATATCTTATTCCCTCGGCCACTGACAGCTGTAGCGGGATTGGTGTTTTTAAACTAGTTTTTAAAAAAGTAAAGTCGTCGGGGTGGCCTAAATTCGGTATCAACCAAACAGCGAGGGAGTCTATCCCTTTTTCACTAGCGCTCGACCAAGGAGATTGTTTTTGCGTCTGAGGTGGAGAGCCACACCTACCATCAGCTCCTTGCTTTACCCTGTGCTATTCATACGAGTTGGCGGGGGCCGGTATTGAATTAGGAACCTTGTGGTTTCTAGCCGAACACTCAACCGTCGCCAACCAGGAGTGATAACACAGTTTTGGTAGCTCATGGCGGTACTGCCACCCCTAGCGCTACAAACAGTTTTTTTCCATGGGACAGAGTATTAAAGGATTATACATCACAGAACAACATAGAGAACAAATTATAACATACGTTCATCTTATGATTTCTTCTCTTGTTGCACATATATATATATATATATATATATATATATATATATATATATATATCAGTCATCTACAGACACGTGTTTCGAAGTTTACTTCTCATTAGTATGGCTCTACTTTTTAGCAGCTGGGATCGAAACCCTTGCGTCCATCAGCGGCTGTCAATCTGGGATGAACAATTAATTCATACATACTTACGGGGGCATGTTTTTTTACAATCACCAGAGAACTCAAATCTGTAAACAGCGACAGGCTTACGCCAAAAGGTGAAATTTCAAGTAATGCCCCCCCCCCTATATATATATTATGGTAGCAATTTAGTCCGATGTTTGCATAGGCAATAAACTGTCTACGCTATCCTAACACACACACACACACACACACACATATATATATATATAATATATATAATGGGGGTGTTATGATAGCGTGGACAGTTTCTTGCCTATGCAATCATCGGCCCAAATTAGTCCGATAATCACATTGACGAGAAACAGGCAGTCACCAAGCACAAACATATATATTGTTACGTATATATATATATATATATATATATATATATATATATATTGTTACGTATACGTATATATGTATATTGTTACGTATACGTATATATATATATATATATATCGTTACGTATACGTACATATATATATTGTTACGTATACGTATATATATATATATATATATTATATATATATATATATATATTGTTACGTATACGTTTACATAACGCAGGTGAAGTATAATTTCTAAGTGTTTAACCCTGAATTGTAAACAAATTCTCAGCAGATGCGAAACAAATTGAAGTGTCAATTATTTCATCGCTTTCTTTAGTCTAACCCCTCACCGCACCCCAACCGCACTCCTTTTCCTACACCCTCCCACCACTACCACCACCACCCTTTTTACTTCCCATCCTTTTCTTTTCTTACTTTCTCCCCTCATCTTCCCGCCTGTTTTTCAGCGTCTTGTCTCCTTGATGTTTTTTTTTTTCGTTCACCGCAGACGACATCGTTAATTACTTTGCTTTTTAAAAACACTTTGATGGTTCAAATGATTCCATGTCCGCCGAGGAAATACTTGCCTCTACGTTTTTATCTGTCTAGATTCCTTTGTTGGTATTTCTTCTCCTTTTCCACCTACAATAGTTCGTCTAAACCGTGAATCAGTGAATGGCCTTTCTAAACAACTCAGACGCATCTGAGGAAAACCGCAAATATCAGGGAATGCCTTGACAATCCTATTTAACAACAGCCATTTAATAAATACTTAAGGTTTACTAAACAAAAAAAATATTGCCACCCTGTTGACCGAACATTGACTTGTTTTAAAATTCTAGATGTACCCAAAATTCGTCTGCTACATTTTTTTAAAAAAACGAATTAAAATTAATCAAATCTATTATTTAAGGTCAAACTTTTGTTTAAATCGATAAGTAGTAACATAATGACCATCATTAAAAAAAGAAAAATATCATTACATATGCAATTTATTTTTAATACATTTAAAAAATATTTTTTTTTGTCAATTTCGATCACGTTCGGTCATTAACACTCTTTAAAAATGGTATAAATGGCTTGTTTACAAATTTAATGTAACATTCGCGATTGGAAAAATAATTATCAAAAAATTATCCGATTTTAATGAAATTTTCAGTATTGATTTATCAATTAATGAATTTTATAATGCATCAGTTATTTTATTTCAAAACTTTAAATAAGTATTTTTTCTATGAAAAATTAATATATAAAATTCATTTAAAATTATTATTTCCTGTAGGCTAAATTCATTTTGTCAAAAACACCATTTTATGTCAATTTTGGGTATACCTAAATTATTCGTATTCGATAGGACCTCTTGAGGAATAATCCCCCTGTCGGCTGGGCCCCAGTTCTGCAGATCTGATAAGTTTGAAGTACTCTTTCATTGTCTCAATGCTCTGAATTCCAGTTCCTCTTGTCTGTTTTCTAAACTTTTGGGGACCATTCCAAGTGCACCAACTACAATTGGCATCAATTCTCCAGCAAGTCTAGGTATTTGTCCATCTTTTCGTTTTCTTTCATCTTCACCCTATGATCTGCTGGAACTGCAAAATCTACCAGTTGACAAGTTGTTGTTTTTTTGCGAATTATGAGTTTTTCACATCAGCGTTAGCTGATGGTCTTTCACTGGAGTCTGATTTGTTTGTTTGTTTTGTTTTACGGCATATCAACCTCAGTGGGTCATTTAATGCCGATAAAGTTTTGAGATGAATCAATTCTTAATGGATAATACAATTTTTTTATAAATACATTTTTCTATTTAACCCATAGATGGGACTGGAGTCTGAGTGACAACAAGTCTTCTCAGATCTCCAGGACTCTTCTGAGTATTCTGACAGATTGCAGCATTGCAGTAATCTGGATGGTCTCAATTCTTTCTCTGATTTCCAGATTTTCCAACCTTTTCCCCAAGCTTTTTGGGACCGTTCCAAGTGTACCAACTACAATTGGTATTACTTTGACTTTCATATTCCATAGCTTTATTATTATTATTATTATTATTATTATTATTATTATTTACTCCTTTTGAGTTTTCACATCAGTGTTAGCTGATGGTCTTTCACTGAAGTCTGAGTGACAGCAAGTCTCCTCAGGTCTCCAGGACTCTTCTGAGTATTCTGGCAGATTGCAGCAGTGCAGTGTTCTGAATGGTTTCAATCCTTCCTCTGATATCCAAACTTTCCAGACCCTTTTCCAATCCTTTTGGGACTGTTCCAAGTGCACCAACCACAATTGGTATCACCTTCACTTTCATATTCCATAACTTTTTCAGTTCTCTGGCAAGGTCTAGATATTTGTCCATTTTTTATTTGGAGGTCGGTTTAGCTCAATCGGCAGAGAGTTCAGTTAGGAATCACAAGGTTCTTGGTTCGATACCGGCCCTCGCCAACTCAGTGTATGAGTAGTACAGTAATTCTTTGGCAATAGGGGGGCGGAGCGGGGAACGGCTGAGAAAGAGTAGGCAGCGTCATCACCGTATTGCAGGTCGAAGATAAATGTGGTATGAATTTTGGAATCTGCCCACTACTGGGCGATTAAGTGAGGAGCTGATTATAGGTGTGGCACTCCATCTCAGATGCTAAAATAATCTCCTTGGTCTAGCGCTAGTGAAAAGGGGATAGACTTCCTCACTGTCTGGCTGATACCGACATTAGGCCGCCCCGGCAGCGGCGACGATTATTATTATTATTAGTAGTAGTAGTAGTAGTAGTAGTAGTAGTACAAAATAAAAAACATATTGAAACATATTGCCTGGGGGTGGGAGTACAAAAATTCAATGTCAGCGAGTTTGTACCCTAAGTAAGTAAAATCATCAAATTCATTAAAGGATTAAAAAATAAAACAATTTGAAATGTAAACTTTAAATATGTATTAAAATAAAACAAACTATATATAGATATATAATACCAGGTATGTATTTATTAAAACTTGTTTTAAAAAACAATGAGGACTGTCTAATGTTACATGTTCAAATTTTGAGTGTATTTATTCTATGTTATGACGTTTGGGGTAATGTGACGTAAGCAGTGACGTAATTTTTGTTACAGACAAAAACCGGAAGCGAATCTCCATTATTAATAGATGTAAACTTTAAATATGTATTAAAATAAAACAAACTATATATAGATATATAATACCAGTCATGTATTTATTAAAACTTGTTTTAAAAAACAATGAGGACTGTCTAATGTTGCATGTTCAAATTTTGAGTGTATTTATTCTATGTTATGACGATTTTGGGTAATGTAGCGTAAGCAGTGACGTAATTTTTGTTACACACAAAAACCGGAAGCGAATCTCCATTATTAATAGAGATTATTATTATTATTTGATTAACAATATAATTAGTAGTAGTAGTAGTATTAATTATTATTAATTAAGAAATTGCAAAGCTGTTTAATAATAAATTGCATCATTTTACATTTTTTCAGCCAGGAGCCCAGGGTGCAGATGTCCATAGGCGTGGAGGTGCCACGAGCGCATTGGGGGGGGGTATCATACGCTTGCGGAAGGGGAGGCTAAGACAATGTTAACCGGAATCTCATTTTCATTCGCACATCATTATACAACATTGACAGAGGAAAAGAAGGAAGATGCAATAAAAGCCTTCAAGGTTCAATCCTCACACACAGTGACTTGAAAACAAATCACATCATTCTATTGTCAAAAATCATTTCAATTTATTTTTTCCTTTTTAATTAGATTTTTTTTTTATTATTATTATTATTAAAAGGACTCAGGCTATTCAAGCAGAGTTTCCCCATTTGAATTAATTAGCCACAGATGTCGAATCTTAGCTGTCAAATCCAGGTGTGCTCACCGCCACTCAATGATATATTACGTCGCAGGGGGGAGGGTGTACTGAAAGTAATGCATATTAAGCAAAATGTGATGCTTTTAGACGGACCAGATTCGGTAATTCTTATTGCATCCCTTGAATAGGTCAAACTTTGATTTATGGTTACGAAAATCATTAATGTATGGAATTAATTTTTAAAGTCAGGGATTGCTGCTCTTTGTCCTTTCTCATGTTTTATTACCGTACACACTCGTGTATAAGTCGATATTGTGTATTGTTTGATCCTTGATTTATACTCCGAAAATCGTTAATTCCTGGAATTATTTTTTGAAGCCAAGGGTTGCTCATAGTTCTTATCATCATCTATGAATACCATAAACACTCGTGTATGAGTCGATTACATGTATAGGTGGACTCTTGATTTATTCACAGAAAAACATTAATTCATTTTTAAAGCCAGTCGTGGGGTAACGTTTAGCAAGCTAATCTCGCAGATCCATTTCTACTAAATAGCGCGTTCGATGTTCGCTGGATGCTCCCTACTTCCGACCTTGTGTCACATTCTACCCGTGACGAATGGGTTGGGTAAATGGGGCATCCCATTGTAGTGTAATGGTTAGCAAGTTCGTCTCATAGATCCATTTCTAGTGAATAGCAAGTTCGATCCTCGTTGAATGCCTCATATTTGCGACCTTGTGTCACATCCTATTCGTGGCGAACGGGTTGGGTATATACCTACTTAGGTTTATCTTAAGTGTCGGAACAGAATTTATCAACAATGTCTAAGGGCCGGCTTAGCTCAGTCGGCAGAGTATCAGGCTGGGAACCTCAGGGTTCCTGGTTTGATACCAGCCCTCGCCAACTCAGTGTATGAGTAGCACAGTATCTAACTCTCCCGACTCATCAGATGCGAATGATGAATTCTTTATTACTTTAAAGGCATTTGAAAACAGATTTTTATTTTTTTATTTTTTAAATTTTATAGTCCTGTGATATATATATATATATATATATATATATATATATATACGAACAAGACATATCTGAATAACCTTGGATTGTTACAAATATTCCAGGTTCGATACCGGTCCTTGTCAAGTCAACAATTGAGTAGCACAGCTTGGGTAACCTGATATGTGACATTCGTTATTGATCCTAGGTTCAAAGTCACAAGAGAATACAGCCAAGGTACTTCAAGTTGTCTACATTTTTCAGGCGCTTGCCACCCACGGTAAAAATAGGGGCAGCGTCGGTTTCATGCCCCCCAGCCCCGATGGCACATTGTTAGGGTGTCGGTGATTCTTTGGCGGTTAGGGGGGCGCAGGGAAAAAGCGGCTGAGAAAGAGTTGGCTGCGTCATCAGCGTATTTGCTGGTCGAAGATAAATGTGGTATGAATTTTGGAATCCGCCCACTACACTTGAAAAATTTGGAGGTCGGGCTCGGTTAAATACCGAGACAGGAGAGAGTCTTCAATGTGGTATATATTCTTCATCTAAATATAGAAGACTGCATATTTGCAATGCACGTAAATAAAAACCGATTACACACACACACAACATACACACACACACACACACACACACACACGTGTTGTTATAGAGTACAATACATTTACCATTTGTTACCATAGGTTTCAAAGCAGCGTGTTAGCCACTTATCGTCAAGACAACTTAAATGTATTGTAGTCTATAAAAATAAATACAGCTCTTACACGAGTAATCAATTCTCTAATATCATAAAAAACTATATATATATATATATATATATATATATATATTATATAATATATACATATATAAACACGAAGATTATATATATATATATATATATATATATATATATATATATATATATATATATATAACACGAAGTTATATATATGTATATATATATATATAATATATATATATATATACGAAGATTATATATATATATATATATATATTATTATCATTATTATTTATTTTTGAAGGCAATTCCAATGGGTATATCGTATGAAATTCGATAATTATTGAAAATAATCATGACAAGCAAACTCGGTGCTAAAACAAAAAACGTCTTCGGAATAAAATGACCCAATGGGTTGACATGCCGTAAAAACCCAACTAACCAATCAACCCTTCATCACCATTACTCCCAGGTCCACTCTGACCCGGAGTGGTAGTACCTGTTAGGGTCCCATCTGTGGGTTAAATAGAAAAAATGAGTTTAAAAAATGTTGTTGTTTTCTTTATTGACTATCAATCAAATGGGTGATATATATTAGAATTAAATCTACATTTAATTTTTTTATACATTAAAGTATCAAAATTATATATTAAAAATTATACTTCATGAATGTTACAATATATCAAATTACAACAAATCGAAATTATCATATTTACTATTAATGTTTACATTAAAAATCAAAAATTAAAATAAGTCATGATAAAATTACGTTTAAAAAAACTGTTAAAAAATACGTTAGAAAAATCCGTTTCACGGAGCTTCGAAAAACACGTCATATCTCTGTTAAGAAACGCTTAATTATATACCCATCAAAATGAGTATTATTTGCGTTATTCGGACTATTGTCCCCATCTTCATTGTTATTTGTACAACGTTTCGGTCGATATACCCTCCGGCCTTCTTCAGGTATTTCTTGTCGGACTCGGGAACCTTCTTTTCGAACTCGGGAACTTTCTTGTATTCGGGAGCCATCACGGAACTTTGAACCTAACCCTTTATTCAATCCACGGGGGTATCCTGCTCTCATTCCGCTAACCATAGCTGGGGTAGGAGTTGTGTTAATTAATTATTTTTCTAACTGCTTTCACTCAGGATTGAACTCGGGAACCAGAGATAACTGTCACTTAGAACTGTCTTAACCTAACTGCCTAATCCACTCGGCCATGTGTCCAATAACGCAAATAATACTAATCTTCAAGCCTCATCTCAAACATTCAGAGAAATACTACAAAATGAGTTCGGCATAAAATAACCCAACAAGAGTTGACTTGCAGGAAATTCTCAATTATGTTGTTGAATTTTTTTATTTTTCATTTCACTATGTGTTGGCATTGTCTAAGAAGTTAGTACTTCAATCTATTAATTTGAATGCTTGTCATAATGCACTGATGATTCAAAAGGTTGTGTCAAAACGTGTTGACCTCGCTGCAACACAATGTGTAAGTACCGGATATGCCACTATTTTGGCAATTATTAATAATCTCATTATTAGGGCCGGTTGAGCTCAGTCGGTAGAGTGTTCGGCTGGGAACCTGAAAGTTCCTGGTTCGATACCGGCCCTTGCCAACTCGCCAAGATGAACGCATGTTAGATGTGTAATCTTTTTAATACCCTGTCCTAACACCTATATGATTGCCCTAATCTTTTTAATACCCTTTCCGGTGGAGAAAAAAACTGTTTGTAGCGCTAGGGGTGGCAGTACCGCCTTGAGCTATCAAAACTGTGTTATCAATCCTGGTTGGCGACGGCTAGAAACCACAAGGTTCCTAGTTCGATACCGACCCTCGCCAACTCGTATGAGTAGCACGGGGATCTGTGCGGTAAAATGAGGAGCTGATGCTAGGTGTGGTGCTACACTTCAGATGCTAAAGATAATCTCCTTGGTCTAGCGCTAGTGAAAAGGGGATAGAATCCCTCGTTGTCTGATTGACACCGACTTTAGGCCACTGACGAATAATAATCTCATAATGAGGAAGTGTAACGACAAAGCTACTAGAGCAGCACCTGTGGATATACCACAGTATTATCTCTTGTTATGAGGGAGATTATGTAACTGTCTGTCTGTAATCGAAACTACGTCACCACTGACGTCATGATTTCCTTAATTATTTAAGTTATATTCCCGACGATTATGAAATAGTCATTATTTAATCTTAATTAGCATCTTATTTTTTAACGATGTTCTCTATTAAAGTCTAGTTGAGTTAGATCTACCGCAAAACTGCCCATATTATTAATGCATTTAAAATCCTATAATATGTGTTATATATCACTAATAAATAAATATTTGCATAGTATATGGTGGGAATAATTTGCATAATGATTTTAACAAAACTGGGTTTAATAGATAATTATTTGCTGTTACTGATTTTTAATACTACCTTGTTATAAAAAGTAAAGTAAAGTCGTCGGGGCGGCCTAATGTTGGTATCAGCCAGTCAGCGAGGGAGTCTATCCCCTTTTCAATAGCGCTAGACCAAGGAGATTGTTTTAGCATCTGAGGTGGAGCGCCACACCTACCATTAGCTCCTTACTTTACCGCACCGGTATCGAACTATGAACCTTGTGGTTTCTAGCCGAACGCTCTACCGACTGAGAAGCAATCCTATATATAATTTTAGATAGAAATCGATTAAAATAGGATTAAAATAAATAAAATATTTTTATATTCGTTCTTATTTAGTTTAATTAGTTTTTTCTAATTTAATATCGTATTTTATTATATTAAAACGTAAATACTTGCGCGCAGGGTGTGCATGCTTTTGCCAGTTTTAACTAATACAAAGTTTGTTCTGTATACTTTAAGAGCTATTGCAAAAGAGTTCAATATGTAAAAAGTATAATAATTTTGATTACACACACACACACACACACTCACTCACTCACTCACTCACTCACTCACTCACGCACACACAACGTTACTGTCTGTCTGTCTGTCTGTCTGTCTCGCGTTACCAAAATATTCCAAAATTTCTAACTCACCCAATTAATACCCTTGGGAAAGTTATGAATCCAATTCTCCCACCAGCTATGGGTAAATAGCAGGATAGACTGGGCTCTTTAACTATGGTTACGTAACAAGTCTAGGAGAAGGAAAACTCTGAATTCAAACCTGTTAAATTCCGCAGAAGAAATTGACCTTGTGTCGCATCCTGCTTGTACAGAGGGGTTGGTAAATATATATAAATTTGTGTTACGAAATTCTGACCCCCACCCCACCCCAGCTCAGGACTTTTTTGCCAATATTGTGAAGGATCGTGAGCCACCCTGGACGAGCTCACCTGATACTCTCCAAGAACTTCTCGCTGGATTTGCCTCTAGAGCCGGATACTTGTACCGAGATCGTGAATGATCGTGAACCACCCTGGACTGTGAGATACCGAGCTCGCTTGATACTCTCCGAGTAATACTGTTACGCCATGTGAAATGCAAATAGCCTCGTTCGGGAATTGACTTCGGGTCCATTTCCTACGATTCTAACCATTAGACCACGTGCCTCCTAATTTAAGGGTACGTATTATACATGGGTATATGTAATACTCGAGTGCGTGTTATACACGAGTAATTAGTTGTGATATTGATATTTACCTTTTTTTTTGAAAACCAGACATTTCTTTAGTTTTGTCTTAAAAGCTTTATTTCACCCCCTCCTCCACCTTTTTTACCCCATTTGTCTGACACCCCCCCCCTCTCTCGTATAGACTTCCTTAACCCCCGGGCTGTCACAGAAACGAAACCGGACGCCCAAACGGTCTCTTGACCAATAATTTTAGGGCAGAATTCTGTGCGTTCCATGCCCAACACAAATAGCGACAGTGCTATCAGGATTAGTTTTATTTATTAGTTCATATATATATATATATATATATATATATATATATATATATATACGTATTCGTAACAATATATATATATGTATACGTAACAATATATATATATATATATATACACGGGCATACGCATACACACACACTCATACACACACTCACACACACACATATAGACAAACTTATTCAAACACAGACATAAAAATACACAGACATAAACGCACGTGCGCGCACACACACACGCACACACACACACACACACACACACAAATACACACAAATACAGACATGTAAAACACACACATGCAAACACAGGCACATAAATATACACATATAAAGAGCAGACGCATAAAACACACACGAACACAAATACAGAGATATAGACATACACATACAAACACAGACATGTAAACACACACATATAAACACAGACATTTACATACACACACATACAAACACAGACACATAAATATACACACATACAAACACCGTCACATAAATACACAGTGAAACGCAGTCACATAAATACACACACATACAAACACAGGCGTGTAACCTAACACATATACAAACACAGTCTCATGAATACACACATATAAACACGAGCACAGAAATATACACATTCAACGAACAGACACATAATAATAACATATACAAATACACACACACACATGTATATATATATATATATATATATATATATATATATTATATATAGAGAGAGAGAGAGAGAGAGAAGAGACTGACCGACAAAGCAAAAGACTCTCACAGTTTTCTTATACTTTGTGATAAATTTATTTTCCCTCAAATAAACAAAAGCCCTGATGAAGATCCATTGAAACAGAGCGAAACACTGGAACGT
>CM042161.1:15521371-15526371 GCA_023376005.1 Doryteuthis pealeii | reverse complement strand
CTGTGTGTGGCTATGTGTGTGTGTAATGTGTATGTGTATGTGGTGTGTGTGTCTCTCTTCTCTCTTTCTCTCTCTCTCTCTCTTCTCTCTCTCTGTGTGTGTAGGCGTATGTGTGTGTGTAATGTGTGTGTGTGGTGTGTATGTCTCTCTCTCTCTATCTCTGTAAGCGTGTGTGTGTGTGTCTGTCTGTCTGCCTCTCTGTCTGTGTGTGTGTGTGTGTGTGTGTGAATGGATGGATAGCTATATCTGTGTGTCTGTGTAACCACATTCCACTAATGATACTTGTATATATGATATATATATATATATATAATATATAATATATATTGTGTGTGTGTGTGTGTTGTGTGTGTGTTGTGTGTGTGTGGATGTGTAAACGCATTCACCTAATAATTCTTGAGTTCCGTGTTTAAATATTTTATTATTCATCCTGATTCCTTGCCAAATATGCTCCTCCCTGCCTAACATTAAAACTAGATGCCAGCATTGCAGTAATTAAACACACACACACACAAGCACACACACATATATGTATATTTGTGTGTGTGTGTGTGTGTGGTTGTGTGTGTGAAAACACTATTAAACAGGGCGATGTCTCTTTGTCTGACTAGTTTTCTTTTCATACATTCAAGTTGCCAGCCCAATCGTATAACATTTAAGATGACACTTTGTAGTGCTAAAAGTACTCGGGAAAATTACTGTTCACTAATTAAAAAATTCCACCCAAGCTTAGAAGAAGTAACGGCTATAATAATATAATAATAATAAATATAATAATAATAATAATAATAATGGGCCTTTGAAATAAAAAACGGATCACCTTATCCCAGCAAGAAAGACCAGACCTAGTGTTGATAAACAAACAAAAAAAGAAAAGAAAAAGAAAGAACTTGTCAACTGGTGGATTTTGCAGCTCCAGCAGATCACGGTGAGCTGAAGGAAAATGAAAAAAATGGACATACTGGACCTTGCCGAGAACTGAAAAAGTTATGGAATATGAAAAGTCAAAAGTGATACCAATTGTAGTTGGTGCACTTGGAACGTCCAAAAGGATTGGAAAAGGGTTTGGAAAGTCTGTACATCAGAGGAAAGATTGAGACCATTCAGAACAAGCACTGCTGCAATCTGCCAGAATACTCAGAAGAGTCCTGGAGACGTGAGGAGACTTGCTGTCACTCAGACTCCAGTGAAAGATCATCAGCTAACGCTAATGTGAAAACTCGAAAACAATAATAATAATAATAATAATAATGTTAATGCATAAACAGAATCTGTTCTTGAGAATGATATACATAAACATCTCTGGGATTTTGAGATAAAGACAGATCACCTTATCCCATTCAGAAGACCAGACTTAGTATTGATTAACAAGAAAAAGAGACATGTCAACTGGTAGATTTTGCAGTTTCCAGCAGATCACAGGATGAAGATGAAAGAAAATGAAAGATAGACAAATGGACCTTGCTAGAGATTGAAAAAGCTGTACAATATGAGGGTGAAAAGTGATACCAATAGTAGTTGGTGCACTCTGAACGGAAAGTTTAGAAACAGACCAGTGGAACTGGAAATCAGAGAAAAAATTGAGACCATCCAGACAACAACATTGTTGAAATCGGCTAGGATACTTAGAAGAGTCATGGATACCTGAAGACACTTGTTGTCACTCAGACCCCAGGGAAAGTCCATAAAGTGTGAAAAACTCATAATAATAATATCATGCAACACAGATTGGTGTCTATAAATCAAAACATCCTTTTTTTCTTTTTGTAGAGTAGCTAACACCCCTTCAGTACTCTACCCAGATGGACTGGCCCATAGCCTTAAATAGTCTACGATTAAAGTGGATTAACTAGCTGAATAATAATCAGACTGACTTTGCTGCGTTGGCTATACCGAACTGACCCTCCACTATAGTGTAAGTTTGTGTTGTTTTTTTTTTCGATATAAGGTGTGTGCCAGACGGCTACTTTACTTATAACTCGCCGATAAACATGTGACCAACCTATTGTCCAATCCTGGCAGTGCTCTGCTGCTGTATTATTATTTATACTGGCTGATTCTAATCTTAGCTCACTACTACTTGGATCTTCTTGGACGACGGACCAAAAGAATTCTATGCCATAGGACTTATTGACTTACCAAAGGATTCTATATCACAGTACTTATCACTTACCAAAGGATTCTATAACTCAGGCCTTACTTACTTATTTACTTTAAAGTTCTTTACAACTAGCAAAGGTGGCGGCCAGATACTTAACAGTTGTCTTGTTAATTGTTGTACTTATTTGTTCTGTGTTTGTATGTATCCGTTTAGCACCTGATGCTGGTGCTTAATAGATGTATTTTCCACCTCGCGATACATTTTTAATTTGAATTAGCGCCAATTTTGTAGTAATGCTACGTCACGGTCATTCATTTTTTTTTGGGGGGGGGCTAAACTTTACAAACTTTTGTTTATTTTGTTCCAAAACAAACTAGCCCTGTCGGCTGGGGCTTCAGAATACACCGACTTCACCATGCAGGCCGAGGGTGGCGACCCGTGATACTTAAGGACGGTATCCTGGTGGATGAGCTGTCCATACACCTCCCACTTTGGCCCTTTCTTAGCCTAGACGAGCGGGCGTAGAGGTCCCCTCTAATCAAATGGCTTGTTAACTCTCCTAGCACCTATAGATTGCCTCAACCCTATTAACATTATGGTAAGCTCCAACCCTTTTTATTTTATGGGTGCTAGAAGGCGGTGGCTGGGTGTCTTCATGTCCTGGGAATGACGTTAAACTCTATCTGATGGTGAGATCCAGTTTTGGGGCTCTGGGGAATGTGGGCACCCCTTCATGTCCTGGGAATTACGTTAAACTCTATCTGATGGTGAGTTTCAGTTCCGGAGGTTTGGGGAATGTGGAGCACCACTCTCACCATTGCTCCCTGGTCCACTCTGACCCGGAGTGGTAGTGCCTGTTGGGGTCTCATTTTTATACTTTCGACCTCATACTACTGAAGAAGCTTTTATCAATGGGATATACTCGAGCTACATTCGCCAGTTTCTACTGAGAACAGGACCCTTGACTTGAATGTGACGTTAAAAAAGGCTCATTCCACAATTAGCCTTGTCCAAACGAATGTGCATTCAGCTTGAACCACCCCTATTTCGACCTTCGTTCAGGAACCAATCCATGATGATGATTCTGTTATGAGCACGACTTCATCTAAATTTTCAAATTTGAATAATGTAAAGTTTCAGTCTCCATACATTTTTTTAATGACACCTCGTATCTTTAAGCCGTTGGGAAGTAACTCACATCAGTATTTCGTGTCAGAGTGGACCTGGGAGTAATTGGTAATGAAGGTGGTACTCCTCACTCCCCAGAGCTCCAGAATTGGAACCTTCATCATCAGATGCAGTTTAACGTCATACGCAGGACATGAAGACCCTCGCACATATGATGAAAAGGGTTGGGGCTTGCCATAAGGGCAATATGGTTGGGAAAATCATATAGCTGCAAGGTTTTGACGTGACCAACAGATCGAACGGGGGGGGGCTTGCCACAATGAACATCTTTCTAACAGAGAACGCCATGGGTAAGGACCCCTGTTACAAATTTTAGTGGCCATCCTTTAGGCTTCAAAGCAAGAGCGATGTCCAGCGAGATCCTAAGCAGAATGCGAATCCTAAGCAGAATGTAAGCAGGATGCGATCCTTGGTAAAGAATCCTTTGTTGTTCCTTGATGCTCCTCAGTCTTGTAGTCCTTCGTCAATGATTGCAGATACGCTCTCAGTATCAGTTATTAAGTAGTCAACCAGCCACGCATTCGGGATGTAATTGGCTGAGGTTTAAATCACGTGACCCGCTTAGTCTATAAATTTAAATGGTGTATTGTAGCACGGCTTGTATCACGAAATAATAGCTCTAATGTGGTGTAATGGTTAGCAAGCTAGATTCCCAAACCATTGTTAGTAGGTTCGATTCTCACAGGGCTCCCCATAATTTCGCCTTGTGGCACATCTAAGCTAAGCTTGGGTAAGTAAGTATATATATATATATTTACCAACCACTTCTCACGTGTAGGATGTGACACAAGGTCAATTTCTTAAGTGGAGTTCAACAGGTTTTGAATTCAGAGTTTTTCCTTCTAACCCGGTTGCCTAACAAAGTTAAAGCGCCCAGTCTGCCCTGCTATTTACCCATAGCTGGGGGGAGACTAGGATTCATACCTTTCCAAGGGTATTAGCGCTAGTGACATGTAATTAACAACATCCCAGGATTTGAACTCGGGGCGACGAGTCCATTTTCTATGACTTTAACCGTTACACCACGGCGCTTCCTCGATAAGTAAGTATATCACCAAAATAATCCAACAGACCCGCGGAAAAAAACCCCGGAGTGTCTTAGGCATGACTCAACATTGCATTTGATGTTGAATTTCTAGTTCAAAAGTGTAAAGTTTTTAAGTGCCATCCTTGGCACGTATTGGTAAAGGTTCAGTGATTTAATACTATGTCCGTCGTCCATGAATGTCACAGTCATATAAACCAGTAGGGTCGGTTAAGTATTGTATCAGCCTCAGAGTACTGCAGTGATTGGCCAAGAAGTAAGATCACATGATATTGCCTAGTCCTATAAGAATGGGCGACGAATCTAGCACACACCTGATACGTGAGAAATTCTCAACAAAAAGAAATTCGATAAGCAAAGTACTCGAATGCTCGTAAGCAGAGCAGTATAAAAACTAAAGGATGATGATGATGATGATGATGATGATGATTCAAGTAACAGTCGTAGTAACGCAAGTCATTTCTTTAAGTTACCTAACGTTTTATAACGAGTGTGCTCCCCTCATGCGTGTGATTGTCTGCTGTGTGTTCCGCGTGAGATGCGCGCGTGCGTGCGTGCATGTTGAGGGGTGGAGTTTGATCTTGCCCTAAAGGAAAAAAATGGAATGTCAGGTCTAAGCATCCCGACCCACTCCCACCCCTCACCCAACTAACGTACAATGTGTCT
>CM042161.1:15516437-15521271 GCA_023376005.1 Doryteuthis pealeii | reverse complement strand
AGAGAGGAGGATGGGGCACCCTTGATGCACCAATTCTTTCCTATCGCTGTGCCAAAAGTGTGGATGGTCAACACAAGCCGTCACCACTATAAACAAAGCACTGTGTTGGTGTTCACTGGATGAACACTCATATGTCGAAATCGACGGGAGAGTCCATCATATATATATAATAATATATATATATGTGTGTGTGTGTGTGTGTGTGTTGTGTGTGTGTGCTGTATTTTATAAGTAAGTGGGCT
Source organism: Doryteuthis pealeii (assembly GCA_023376005.1). NCBI lineage: Eukaryota > Metazoa > Mollusca > Cephalopoda > Myopsida > Loliginidae > Doryteuthis > Doryteuthis pealeii. The sequence continues at coordinate 15,521,029 of CM042161.1, read as the reverse complement.
CATTTTCATGGATAGACCTTGTAAATGTAAGTTAGGGTAGCGTGGACAGAAAGTCAACGGCGCTTGGATTCTGACAATTTCTGGCGATTTTTAAATTAAGCGGCTACTTGTCTTGAATATCGCATAGGCGTGAAATGTTCTATCAAGGATATTAAACATTATTTACTTATAATATACCACACACACACACACACACACACACACATATATATATATATATATTATATATTATATTATATTATATTAATAAGTCATCCACAGACACGTGTTTCGGCGTTTCACGCTTCTTCAGTGTGGCTAGACACAACTATCCTTGGCTAGGGTGAACTCAGACTGACCCGTATGCCAGCTTGATATCTTTATTCCCTCGGCCACTGACAGCTGTAGCGGGATTGATGTTTTTTAAACTAGTTTTTAAAAAAGTAAAGTCGTCGGGTGGCCTAAATTCGGTATCAAACCAAACAGCGAGGGAGTCTATCCCTTTTTCACTAGCGCACGACCAAGGAGATTGTTTTTTGCGTCTGAGGTGAGAGCCACACTACCATCAGCTCCTTGCTTTACCCTGTGCTATTCATACGAGTTGGCGGGGGCCGGTATGAACTAGGAACCTTGTGGTTTCTATCCGAACGCTCAACCGCCGCCAACCAGGGTGATAACACAGTTTTGGTAGCTCATGGCGGTACTGCCACCCCTAGCGCTACAAGCAGTTTTTTTTCCATGGGTCAGGGTATTAAAAAGATTACACATCACAGAACAACAAAGAGAACTAATTATAACATACGCTCATCTCATGATTTCTTCTCTTTGTTGAATATATATATATATATATATATATTTATATCAGTTATCCACAGACACGTGTTTCGAAGTTTACTTCTCATCAGTATGGCTCTACTTTTTAGCAGCTGGGATCGAAACCCTTGCGTCCATCAGCGGCTGTCAATCTGGGATGAACAATTAATTCATACATACTTACGGGGCATGTTTTTTTTACAATCACCAGAGAACTCAAATCTGTAAACAGCGACAGGCTACGCCAAAAGGTGAAATTTCAAATAATGCCCCCCCCCCCCTATATATATATTATGGTAGCAATTTAGTCCGATGTTTGCATAGGCAATAAACTGTCTACGCTATCCCAACACACACACACACACACACACACACACATATATATATATATAATATATATTATATATATATATATAATGGGGGTGTTATGATAGCGTGGACAGTTTTTTGCCTATGCAATCATCGGCCCAATTAGTCCGATAATCACATTGACGAGAAACAGGCATCACCAAGCACAAACATATATATTGTTACTATATATATATATATAATATATTATATATATATATATATATATATTAATATTGTTACGTATACGTATATATGTATATGTCGTATACGTATATATATATATATCGTTACGTATACGTACATATATATATTAGTTACGTATACGTATATATATATATATATATATATATAATATATAATATATATATTGTTACGTATACGTTTACATAACGCAGGTGAAGTATAATTTCTAAGTGTTTAACCCTGAATTGTAAACAAATTCTCAGCAGATGCGAAAACAAATTGAAGTGTCAATTATTTCATCGCTTTCTTTAGTCTAACCCCTCACCGCACCCAACCGCACTCCTTTTCCTACACCCTCCCACCACTACCACCACCACCCTTTTTACTTCCCATCCTTTTCTTTTCTTACTTTCTCCCCTCATCTTCCCGCCTGTTTTTCAGCGTCTTGTCTCCTTGAAGTTTTTTTTTCGTTCACCGCAGACGACATCGTTAATTACTTTGCTTTTTAAAAACACTTTGATGGTTCAAATGACTCCATGTCCGCCGAGGAAATACTTGCCTCTACGTTTTTATCTGTCTAGATTCCTTTGTTGGTATTTCTTCTCCTTTTCCACCTACAATAGTTCGTCTAAACCGTGAATCAGTGAATGGCCTTTCTAAACAACTCAGACGCATCTGAGGAAAACCGCAAATATCAGGGAATGCCTTGACAATCCTATTTAACAACAGCCATTTAATAAATACTTAAGGTTTACTAAATAAAAAAATATTACCACCCTGTTGACCGAACATTGACTTGTTTTAAAATTCTAGATGTACCTAAAATTCGTCTGCTATATTTTTTTAAACGAATTAAAATTAATTAAATCTATTATTTAAGGTCAAACTTTTGTTTAAATCGATAAGTAGTAACATAATGACCATCATTAAAAAAAGAAAAATATCATTACATATGCAATTTATTTTTAATACATTTAAAAAGATTTTTTTGGTCAATTTCGATCACGTTCGGCCATTAACACTCTTTAAAAATCGTATAAATGGCTTGTTTACAAATTTAATGTAACATTCGCGATTGCAAAAAGATTTACCAAAAATTATCCGATTTTAATGAAATTTTCAGTATTGATTTATCAATTAATGAATTTTATAATGCATCAGTTATTTTATTTCAAAACTTTAGATAAGTATTTTTCTATGAAAAATTAATATATAAAATTCATTTTTAAAATGATTATTTTCTGTAGGCTAAATTCATTTGTCAAAAAACACCATTTTAGGTCAATTTTGGGTATACCTAAATTATTCGTATTCGATAGGACCTCTTGAGGAATAATCCCCCTGTCGGCTGGGCCCCAGTTCTGAAGATCTGATAAAGGTTGAAGTACTCTTTCATTGTCTCAATGCTCTGATTCCAGTTCCTCTTGTCTGTTTTCTAAACTTTTGGGGACCATTCCAATGCCACCAATTACAATTGGCATCAATTCTCCAGCAAGTCTAGGTATTTGTCCATCTTTTCGTTTCTTTCATCTTCACCCTATGATCTGCTGGAACTGCAATATCTACCAGTTGACAAGTTGTTGTTTTTTTGCGAATTATGAGTTTTTCACATCAGCGTTAGCTGATGGTCTTTCACTGGAGTCTGATTTGTTTGTTTGTTTTGTTTTACGGCATATCAACCTCAGTGGGTCATCTAATGCCGATAAAGTTTTGAAATAAATCAATTCTTAATGGATAATACAATTTTTTTATAAATACATTTTTCTATTTAACCCATAGATGGGACTGGAGTCTGAGTGACAACAAGTCTTCTCAGGTCTCCAGGACTCTTCTGAGTATTCTGACAGATTGCAGCATTGCAGTAATCTGGATGGTCTCAATTCTTTCTCTGATTTCCAGATTTTCCAACCTTTTCCCCAAGCTTTTTGGGACCGTTCCAAGTGCACCAACTACAATTGGTATTACTTTGACTTTCATATTCCATAGATTTATTATTATTATTATTATTATTATTATTATTATTATTATTATTATTTGGAGGCCGGTTTAGCTAAATCGGCAGAGAGTTCAGTTAGGAATCACAAGGTTCTTGGTTCGATACCGGCCCTCGCCAACTCAGCGTATGAGTAGTACAGTAATTCTTTGGCAATAGGGGGCGGAGCGGGGAACGGCTGAGAAAGAGTAGGCTGCGTCATCACCGTATTGCAGGTCGAAGATAAATGTGGTATGAATTTTAGAATCTGCCCACTACTGGGCGATTAAATGAGAAGCTGATTATAGGTGTGGCACTCCATCTCAGATGCTAAAATAATCTCCTTGGTCTAGCGCTAGTGAAAAGGGGATAGACTTCCTCACTGTCTGGCTGATACCGACATTAGGCCGCCCCGACGACGACGGCAGCGGCGACGATTATTATTATTATTATTATTATTATTATTATTATTATTATTATTATTTATTTTTATTATTATTATTATTACTAGTACAAAATAAAAAAAAACATATTGAAACATATTGCCTGAGGGGTGGGAGTACAAAAATTCAATGTCAGCGAGTTTGTACCCTAAGTAAGTAAAATCATCAAATTCATTAAAGGATTAAAAAATAAAACAATTTGAAATGTAAACTTTAAATATGTATTAAAATAAAACAAACTATATATAGATATATAATACCAGTCATGTATTTATTAAAACTTGTTTTAAAAAAACAATGAGGACTGTCTAATGTTGCATCTGTCAAATTTTGAATGTATTTATTCTATGTTATGACGATTTTGGGTAATGTAACGTAAGCAGTGACGTAATTTTTGTTACAGACAAAAACCGGAAGCGAATCTCCATTATTAATAGAGATTATTATTATTATTTGATTAACAATATAATTAGTAGTAGTATTAGTATTAATTATTATTAATTAAGAAATTGCAAAGCTGTTTAATAATAAATTGCATCATTTTACATTTTTTTAACCAGGAGCCCAGGGTGCAGATGTCCATAGGCGTGGAGGTGCCCACGAGCGCACGGGGGGAGGATCATACGCTTGAGGAAGGGGAGGCTAAGACAATGTTAACCGGAATCTCATTTTCATTCGCACATCATTATACAACATTGACAGAGGAAAAGAAGGAAGATGCAATAAAAGCCTTCAAGGTTCAATCCTCACACACAGTGACTTGAAAACAAATCACATCATTCTATTGTCAAAAACCATTTCAATTTATTTTTTCCTTTTTAATTAGATTTTTTTTTTTTATTATTATTATT
>CM042161.1:15506437-15511437 GCA_023376005.1 Doryteuthis pealeii | reverse complement strand
TCTATTAATTTGAATGCTTGTCATAATGCACTGATGATTCAAAAGGTTGTGTCAAAACGTGTTGACCTCGCTGCAACACAATGTGTAAGTACCGGATATGCCACTATTTTGGCAATTATTAATAATCTCATTATTAGGGCCGGTTTAGCTCAGTCGGTAGAGTGTTCGGCTGGGAACCTGAAAGTTCCTGGTTCGATACCGGCCCTTGCCAACTCGCCAAGATGAACGCATGTTAGATGTGTAATCTTTTTAATACCCTGTCCTAACACCTATATGATTGCCCTAATCTTTTTAATACCCTTTCCGGTGGTGAAAAAAACTGTTTGTAGCGCTAGGGGTGGCAGTACCGCCTTGAGCTACCAAAACTGTGTTATCACTCCTGGTTGGCGACGGCTAGAAACCACAAGGTTCCTAGTTCGATACCGACCCTCGCCAACTCGTATGAGTAGCACGGGGATCTGTGCGGGAGCTGATGCTAGGTGTGGTGCTACACCTCAGATGCTAAAAAACAATCTCCTTGGTCTAGCGCTAGTGAAAAGGGGATAGAATCCCTCGTTGTCTGATTGACACCGACTTTAGGCCACTGACGAATAATAATCTCATAATGAGGAAGTGTAACGACAAAGCTACTAGAGCAGCACCTGTGGATATACCACAGTATTATCTCTTGTTATGAGGGAGATTATGTAACTGTCTGTCTGTAACCGAAACTACGTCACCGCTGACGTCATGATTTCCTTAATTATTTAAGTTATATTCCTGACGATTATGAAATAGTCATTATTCAATCTTAATTAGCATCTTATTTTTTAACAATGTTCTCTATTTAAGTCTGGTTGAGTTAGATCTACCGCAAAACTGCCCATATTATTAATGCATTTAAAATCCTAAAATATGTGTTATATATCTCTAAGAAATAAAGATTTACACAATATATGGTGGGAATAATTTGCATAATGATTTTAACAAAACTGGGTTTAATAAATAATTATTTGCTATTACTGACTTTTAATGCTATTATGTTATTCTCAAACGTATTAAAAGCAATCCTATATATAATTTTAGATAGAAATCAATTAAAATAAATGAAATATTTTTATATTCGTTCTTATTTAGTTTCGTTAGTCTTTCTAATTTAATATAGTATTTTATTACATTAAAACCTAAATACTTGCGCTCAGGGGTGGGGGGCATGCTTTTGCTAGTTTTAACTAATACAAAGTTTGATCTGTATACATTAAGAGCTATTGCGAAAGAGTTCAATATGTAAAAAGTATAATAATTTTGATTACACACACACACACACACACACACACACTCACTCACTCACTCACGCACACACAACGTTACTGTCTGTCTGTCTGTCTGTCTGTCTCGCGTTACCAAAAAATTCCAAAATTTCTAACTCACCCAGTTAATACCCTTGGGAAAGTTATGAATCCAATTCTCCCACCAGCTATGGGTAAATAGCAGGATAGACTGGGCTCTTTAACTATGGTTACGTAACAAGTCTAGGAGAAGGAAAACTCTGAATTCAAACCTGTTAAATTCCGCAGAAAAAATTGACCTTGTGTCGCATCCTGCTTGTACAGAGGGGTTGGTAAATATATATAAATTTGTGTTACGAAATTCTGACACACACCCCCACCCCAGCTCAAGACTTTTTTGCCAATATTGTGAAGGATCGTGAGCCACCCTGGACGAGCTCACCTGATACTCTCCAAGAACTTCTCGCTGGATTTGCCTCTAGAGCCGGATACTTGTACCGAGATCGTGAATGATCGTGAACCACCCTGGACTGTGAGATGCCGAGCTCGCTTGATACTCTCCGAGTAATACTGTTACGCCATGTGAAATGCAAATAGCCTCGCCCAGGAATTGACCTCGGGTCCATTTCCTACGATTCTAACCATTAGACCACGTGCCTCCTAATTTAAGGGTACGTATTATACATGGGTATATGTAATACTTGAGTGCGTGTTATACACGAGTAATTACAATTGTGATATTAATATTTACCTTTTTTTTCTGAAAACCAGACATTTCTTTAGTTTTGTCTTAAAAGCTTTTTATTTCACCCCCTCCTCCACCTTTTTTTACCCCATTTGTCTGACACCCCCCCCTCTCGTATAGACTTCCTTAACCCCCGGGCTGTCACAGAAACGAAACCGGACGCCCAAACGGTCTCTTGACCCAATAATTTTAGGCAGAATTCTGTGCGTTCCATGCCCAACACAAATAGCGACAGTGCTATCAGGATTAGTTTTATTTATTAGTTCATATATATATATATATATATATATATACGTATACGTAACAATATATATATATGTATACGTAACAATATATATATATATATATATAGATATATATATATATACACGGGCATACGCATACACACACACTCATACACACACTCACACACACACACATAGACATAAAAATACACAGACATAAACGCACGTGCACGCGCACACACATACACACACACACACACACACACACAAATACACACAAATACAGACATGTAAAACACACACATGCAAACACAGGCACATAAATATACACATACAAAGAGCAGACGCATAAAACACAAACGAACACAAATACAGAGATATAGACATACACATACAAACACAGACATGTAAACACACACATATAAACACAGATATATACATACACACACATACAAACACAGACACATAAATATACACAAATACAAACACCGTCACATAAATACACACAGAAACGCAGTCACATAAATACACACACAGGCGTGTAACCTAACACATATACAAACACAGTCTCATGAATACACGCATATAAACACGAGCACAGAAATATACACATTCAACGAACAGGCACATAAATAATAACATATACAAATACACACACACACACACACATGTATATATATATATATATATATATATATAGAGAGAGAGAGAGAGAGAGACAGACAGACAGACAGAGAGAGAGAGAGTGAGAGAGAGAGACTGACCGACAAAGCAAAACTCTCACAGTTTTCTTATACTTTGTGATAAATTTATTTTCCCTCAAATAAACAAAAGCCCCGATGAAGATCTATTGAAACAGATCGAAACACTGCAGCTTTGGCGAAATAAACATCACTCATTTTATGAACTTGTGTTTTTTCAATTTTTCATTAAATTACATACTGTCGGATTCACTTCCACTTTCCCTTCACACACACACACACACACATATATATATATATATACACACACACACATACATATATATATATATATACACATATATATATATATATATATACACATACATATATATATATATATACACAATATATATATATATAATATATATATATATATAATGGACTCTCCCGTCGATTTTCGACGTATGAGGGTTCATACACACAATGAACACCCACACAGTAATTTGTATATAGTGGTGAAGGCTTGTGTTGGACCATCCGCACTTTTTGGCACAGTCGATTGGAAAGAATTGGTGCATCAAAGGTTGCCACAAACCCAATCAACGACCGACCTCAGGAATTTTGAATTCAGAGTTATCCCTCTCCTAGACTGGTTACCTACCCAAGGTTAAAGAGCCCAGTCTTCCCTACTATTTAACACATAGCTAGAGGGAGAATATATGGATTCATACCTTACCCAAGGGTATTAGCGCTATGTAAAATGCCAACAGCTTCGTCTAGGAATTGAACTCGAATCGATATATATATATATATATATATATATATATATGAGAAGTAAATACACAAACGATGTGTTTATGATATGGCTTTTTTTAGCCGACAATTTTTGGGAGAATATGTGCTTAATTGAAGTCGTACCTAATTTTAAAAGTTAATTAATTAATAATTAATTAATTAGGCGGGCATACCTATTCAGATGTAAGGCTAAACAGATCGAGAAAAATCAATCTCTGTATGTACATTTTGGCCTATCAGGCCTATCTATAGCTCTGCTGATGAGACCTAATAGGCCGAAATGTACATGCAGAGATTGATTTTTCTCGATTGATTTTTCTCGATTGATTTTTCTCTCTTTCTTCTTACATGTGAATCGGTATTCCGGCCTAATTAACTTTCAAAATTAGGTACGACTTTAATTAAGCATATTCTCCCAATATATATATATATATATATATATATATATATATATATATATATATATATATATAAACACACATCTACAAACACAGGAATATAAACATAACGCACATACGAACACAGATACAAGTACACACATGCAAACAGGCTATACGTAAACACACATACAAAACCATCGCATACACATACAAAGATCAACAACATAAGCACACACATACAAACACAGAAACACATATGAAGACGGACATATAAATACATACGTACAAAAACACGGAAACATAAACACACACACACACACACACACACACACACACACACACATACAAAACATAGACATATAAACACACACATATAAACACAGACATGTAAAAACACATATACAAACGCACACACATATTTGTAGGTAACTGATTACCGGTGTATATCGCAATTCGTGCATCCTGGACTCCTACCCTAAAAAACGCTAGGCAGTGCCTACTGAAAAATAGTACCGTCTTAATTATGAACCACTTAGCTGTTTGAAGGCGTTTTTACCAACAAGTTAATATGACACTTTACCCCCCCTCCCCAATTTTTTTATCGACAAGTAATTGTAGATATTTTACCTCCCCTTCTTTAAGATATATTTTTCTAGTGGATTGAAGGCGTTTTAATGTAATTTTTGTAGTATATTTTTTTAGTAGTTTGAAGGTGTTAAAATCAAAAAGTTAATGTGATAAGAAAGCAATATTTTACTGTCACCCACCCCAGGTTTTTTTTTTCAAGTAAATGTAATTATTTTACCCCTTCTCCACACTTTAAAATATCTTTTTTTCTGTATTTTCATTTTATTTCAATTCAAAACAACTGTCACATATTTTTTTTAAATAAATTCGACCAAGTT
>CM042161.1:15486437-15491437 GCA_023376005.1 Doryteuthis pealeii | reverse complement strand
TGATGATGGCACAAAGACGTGCAGAAAGCGCTCGTGAAAAAACTTTTGGGTGGATTGCTACACCAATTCCACCTGATATTAAAAAGATAGCCAGACAGTTAGAAAGGATCGAACAAAAACTCGTCCGACAAGAATTGTCAGTAGAATTTAACAAAACACACACATATATATATTTTGGAGGATATGTGCTTAATTGAAGTCATACCTAATTTTTTTAAATTAATTAGTTAATAATTAATGAATTTAGGCGGGCATATATGTTCAAATGTAAGGCTAAACAGATCGAGAAAATTTCAATCCCTGAAAGGTGGAAATGTACATTCAGGGATTGACATGTTTTCGATTCGTTTAGCCTTACATTTGAACATATATTCCCGCCTAAATTCATTAATTATTAACTAATTAACTTTCAGAATTAGGTATGACTTCAATTAAGCACATATCCTCCAATGTATATATATATGTGTGTGTTTTGTCGGCTAAAAGCCATATCAAATAAACAGAGTGTTTATTTACGTACTCTCATAAATATATATATATATATATATTATGTGTGTGTTGTGTGTGTGTGTGTGTGTGTGTGTGTGTGTGTGTGTGTGTGTGTGTGTGTGTTAACTAAAATGGGTATATTATCACTTTCTTTGTATCATTCGACGACTAGAGGTTTCATGTGTTTTAAGGCGAAAATGTAACATATCCTCAGACGGAAGTTTTCTTTCTTTTTTTTATCTGTTTTTTTTTTTTTTTTTTGTTTTTTTATTTCTTTTCCGAAAAGAATTTAAGAGTTATTCTACATCCAAAGAAGGTGAGAATAGATTTATATCATCATTTATTTATTTTTGTCACCATACGAACACTTCTCATTCAGGGTTCTAAACGATTCTTATTGTTTTATTTTTCTCATCTGTTTATATGAACGTGAAATCACTGAACATAGAACCGGTGTATATTTATGTAACGAAGGACGGAGCCGGAGTCGTTAGAATCCAAGTGGTACAACCATATAGTAGTACTGACATGACAGAGACGTCAAATTTCCAATATGGTCGTTAGAATCCAAGTGGTACAACAATACAGTAGTACTGACATGAAGAAATGTCAGATTTCCATATGGTCGTTAGAATCCAAGTGGTACAACCATACAGTAGTACTGACATGATAGAGATGTCAGATTTCCATATGGTCGTTAGAATCCAAGTGGTACAACCATACAGTAGTACTGACATGACAGAAATGTCAGATTTCCATATGGTCGTTAGAATCCAAATTGTACAACCATACAGTAGTACTGACATGACAGAGATGTCAGATTTCCATATGGTCGTTAGAATCCAAGTGGTACAACCATACAGTAGTACTGACAGACAGAGATGTCAGATTTCCATATGGTCTTTAGAATCCAAGTGGTACAGCCATACAGTAGTTACTGACATGACAGACATGTCAGATTTCCATATGGTCGTTAGAATCCAAGTGGTACAGACATACAGTCGCACTGACATGAGAGAGATGTCAGATTTCCTATGCTCTTTAGAATCCAAGTGGTACAGCCATACAGTCGTACTGACATGACAGAGATGTCAGATTTCCATATGGTCGTTAGAATCCAAGTGGCACAACCATACAGCCGTACTGACATGACAGAGATGTCAGATTTCTATATGGTCGTTAAAATCCAAGTGGTACAACCATACAGTCGTACTGACATGACAGAAATGTCAGATTTCCATATGGTCGTTAGAATCCAATTGGTACAGCCATACAGTCGTACTGATATGACAGAGATGTCAGATTTCCATATGGTCGTTAGAATCCAAGTGGTACAGACATACAGTCGTACTGACATGACAGAGATGTCAGATTTCCATATGGTCGTTAGAATCCAAGTGGTACAACCATACATTAGTATTGACATGACAGAGATGTCAGATTTCCATATGGTCGTTAGAATCCAAGTGGTGCAACCATACAGTCGTACTGACATGACAGACATGTCAGATTTCCATATGGTTGATAACATTTCAATTACAGTCCTTTTTTTTAATTTTTTGTCCTTCATTGAAGGAGTGACGTCAAAATTATATTGAAATATGAAACTTTCAAAATAAATTAATAGAAGAAATGTGTTTCCGGCGACAAAAAGATACGGAGAGTGACAAGCCGACAAAATTGATCTAACTAGGCAATAAATATGAAAAAAAAATGTCGAGGAAGAGTTTTCAACAGTTTCAAGAGCAGGACCCTTTGAAGAATTAGAGATTTACATCATTTTGTAAGGGTGGGGGGGGTGGGGGGTGTAGCTAGGAACGTACTAAAGGGATAAACATAACTCACTTAAAAACTTAATAGCCCACTCGACAGAGCTCAAAATACACTGACTGCACCCACTGCAGTGCGATAAGACCCCCCCTCCAACCACTAGAAAAAAAAAGACTGGGTATGACACGAAGCTGCATCTTGTGGTCCCAGTTCTAGAGCTCTGGGAAGGATGTACTATCTCTTCATAGCCATTACTCCCATGCCCACTTTGACTTGGCGTGGTTGTATCTGTTAGGGTCCCATATACATATTCAACAAATACCCGTGGGAAAGGTGTGCATCCAACTACTCTCCCTCCAGCTATGGGTAAATAGTAGGGCAAACTAGGCTCCTTCACCTTGTTTAGGCAACCAGTTTGGGAGAAGGAAAACTTTCAATTCAAACCTGTTAAACTTCGCTTAACAAATTGACCTCGTGTCACATCCTGCTCGTGCGGAGCGGTTGGTATATAGATGGTTTGTTTACAATGGTGAGACTACAGGAGAATGTTACTACCCCTTCATAGCCATTACTCCCAGGTCCACTTTGATCGGACGTGGTAGTATCTGTTAGGGTCCCATATACATATTCAACAAATACCCGTGGGAAAGGTGTGCATCCAACTACTCTTCCTCCAGCTATAGGTAAATAGCAAGGCAAACTGGGCTCTTTCACCTTGTTTAGACAACCAGTCTGGGTGAAGGAAAACTTTCAATTCAAATTTGTTAGTTCGCTTTACAAATTGACCTCGTGTTACATCTTAAAAACTTAAAGGCCCGCTCGACAGAGCTCAAAATACACTTATCTGCAGTGCGATAAGACCCCCCCCCACCGCCCTCTCCAACCACTAGGAAAAAAAGACTGGGTATGACACGAAGCTGCATTTTTTGGCTCCAGTTCTAGAGCTCTGGGAAGGGTGTACTATCTCTTCATAGCTATTACTCCCAGCCCCACGTTGACTCTGCGTGGTAGTATGTGTTAGAGTCCCATATATAGATTTACCAACCCCTTTACACGAGTAAGATAAGACAGAGTGTCAGTTTCTTAGCCCACTCGACAGAGCTCAAAATACACTGACTGCACCCACTGCAGTGCGATAAGACCCCCTCTCCAACCACTTGGAAAAAAAGACTGGTTATGACACGAAGCTGCATCTTGTGGTCCCAGTTCTAGAAGTCTGGGGAGGGTTAATACCTCTTCATAGCCATTACTCTCTGGTCCGTTTTGACTTGGCGTGGTAGTATCTGTTAGGGTCCCATATACATATTTAACAAATACTCGTGGGAAAGGTGTGCATCCAACTACTCTCCCCCCAGCTATGGGTAAATAGTAGGGCAAACTGGGTTCTTTCACCTTGTTTAGGCAACCAGTTTGGGAGAAGGAAAACTTTCAATTCAAACCTGTTAAACTTCGCTTAACAAATTGACCTTGTGTCACATCCTGCTCGTGCGGAGCGGTTGGTATATAGATGGTTTGTTTACAATGATGAGACAACAGAACATATCCATTACTCCCAGGTCCACTTTGACCAGGTGTGGTAGTATCTGTTAGGGTCCCATATACATATTTACCAACCGAGATGGACGTGACACAAAGTCAATTTCTTAAGCTTCAACAGGCTTGAATTCAGAGTTTTCCTTCTCCTAGACTGGTTGCCTAAACAAGTTTAAAAAGTCCACTCCGCCTTACTATTTACCCATAGCTAGAGAGAGTACAACTAGATTCATACCTTTCCCAAGAGTATTAGCGCTATTCGAAATGGTCCAGGGTTTGAACTCGTCTGTCGTAAAGAAAATTTTACGACAGACGATAATCAAAGTGGAAGGGTTTTTTTTCACCGTGTAATAATATATAAATTATTAATTAGAAGATTATGCGACTATTTCTTGTTTGTAGATAATTTTCTCATAAAACTCTATACAAATGATAACTTTAAATATATATTGAAATAAAATAACTATATATAAATCAATAATACCGGGTATGTATTTATTAAAACTTATTTTTTAAATACAATGTGGACCGTCTAATGTTAGATACTTAATTTCTGGGCATCTATACATATATAAAGGGCAGTTGTGTGTATATGTATGTCCGGAGGAAACTTCGAAAATAAAACAATTAACGACAAAGTAAATATATATACACATTAAATATCACCAGGGCTGGGTTTTTGAGCAAAAATAATAGAGATTTGATTTATATTTGTGAAGATAATTAATAAATGAAATTTAAATAATAGCATGGAATTTTTTTTTTCATTTAATATTTTAGATAGTAGACATTAACATTTCTTTTCAGAGTAGCTGGATCAATGCAAGGTCTATTTTTTTTACATAGGGATTTAAATGGGGCATCACACGGGGATTCAACTCACGATTCAATAATAATGGATCTGCGGGACTAACTTTAAAAAACTCTACCCAGGCGACGCCGGGTAGCCGCTGCTAGTATATAATACAGAGTTGTTCTATATTCTATGCATTAATGATTTTGACTATAAATTAAATACTTTTTGGTAAACTTCACGTTTAAATTTTAATGATTTTTTAAATTAATTCTTTAATGTATCATTATTTATACCCTTATTATATTTTTTTAGCTTTCCTTATGGGAAATGAGAGGTAAAAATTCTAACCCCATTTTTGACAAAATAGGGTTTAGATTTTATTAAATTAGTTTTTGGCTGAATTCAACAGCCA
>CM042161.1:15477696-15486337 GCA_023376005.1 Doryteuthis pealeii | reverse complement strand
CCCCCACCCGCTACGCAGAAAATTGGGTCCCCCCTCCGCTACCGGTCCGGGTTGGGCCTCCCTACTAATCGGCTACATTCCCGCAAGGCGAACAAGATGACTTTATCTTTGTAAAAATATGCGCGGTGAGTATTTATTTTTAGAGAAATATGTAATAAAATCAAATGAGAAACTATCTGTAACTTTTTTGACTTACCGTTTTTTTCATGTTAGTTAATAATAATATACTTTTATACACAAATTAAGATGCTTAAAGATTTTAGTTAGCTGCGTACAACGAAGTAGCCAATCAGAATACATCTTTCATTGACTGCTGATAAATTAACCAATCACCGATCACCGTAGCATGAGTTATCACTCAACATGTCTGCTTCAAGCGAAGAAGAAGGTATAATGTAAACACACCAGAAAATAAATGTTTTATGTGTATTTTACCTACTACTACTAAAAAATTCAAGTTAAATCTTTTTCAGAGAAGACATGGATGCGCTTTCTAAATTATGTTTCAAAGGGGAACATTTTTAGAAGGTCCTTATGCAGAAATTGCTAAAAATTTCGACACTAACACGCGTTTGTCAAGTGCATACCAACATTGGTGGATTTCACCAAAATTGCTATGCACATTTCACTGAATTGTCAAAGAGTTGAAAAACTAAGAAAAAAAAATGGAAAAAATACTGAAGTAGGGGGGTAAATTTCGCGGGGGAAAATTGGTGGTCCCACAGAAAACTTTAATATGTGCAACATTTACGCATCAGAAAAATAAGTATGATATTCAGGAGTCTATAGGCATTCATTTGGCCGCTTTTTTTTCCCACCCCAAAAATTACAATTTAAATCAAAAACTAGAGCCTTTTTGGCCTTTGGGCCCGTAGCCTATAACTCGCCATACAGTAGGTCTTTGGGGATGCGGCCTTTGTCCATCCTCCTGGAGTGGCCAAGCCAACACAGACGTCTCTCGCAGATGATGGCGGGCATGCTGTTCATGTTTGCTGATTCCAGCACGTCTGTGTCTGACACTTTTTCCTGTCAGCATGTGCGTAGGCATCTAAGGTGGAAATTGTCCAGTTTCCTCTCGAGAGGATATATAATTTTATAAATTATGAAAAAACACAAGTTTCGTTGACGAGGGTTGTTTTTTCATTGTTTATAAAATGATGTGTCTTCGATTTACTTCCATATTTCTTCTTATATATATATATATATATATATATATATATATTATATATATATATATATGTGTGTTATATATATTTCTTCATATATATATATATATATATATATATATATATAATATGATTTAACATTTATGAAAAAACAAACGATGTTTATAATGCTGACAGAAATCTGTTTCGACCGTGTTAATAGATGGTCATCATCAAGAGCAACATATGAGAGAAAGACGGGGGAAAATAACCGTTAGAAGAAAGCTATTATTATCTATTGGCTCTATTATTGTATTGAGCACTTTAGTATATTTAACTCTTGTAGTATTTTTATCTTTTTTGCCAATTTAATAAATATCAACTGATCATTTTCCGGAGGTGCATTTAATTTTGTTTGTTTTCTTTTTCTTTTTTATGAATTTTTTTTTCCAGACGAAAAATTGGATTGTCTAATTACAGATTCTAAAGCCAGGGGCTTTTTTTATACTGTCGGAGTTTAGAAATAAAAAATAATACATATATATATATATATATATATATATATATATATATAACTTGTGAGTCCCCCACTCCTACAAATTTCTACTGCCACTGTTCGTTTAAACGGAACTTGCGAGCCCCTCCTCTTAATTCCTACGGCTATTGCTCGTTTTAAAAGCGAGACAACGGAAACATTCCACCAGTTTCCCACCTGATGATGGCACAAAGACGTGCAGAAAGCGCTCGTGAAAAAACTTTTGGTGGATTGCTACACCAATTCCACCCTGATATTAAAAAGATAGCCAGACAGTTAGAAAGGATCGAACAAAAACTCGTCCGACAAGAATTGTCAGTAGAGTTTAACAAAACACACACATATATATATTTTGGAGGATATGTGCTTAATTGAAGTCATACCTAATTTTTTTAAATTAATTAGTTAATAATTAATGAATTTAGGCTGGCATATATGTTCAAATGTAAGGCTAAACAGATCGAGAAAATGTCAATCCCTGAAAGGTGGAATGTACATTCAGGGATTGACATGTTTTCGATTCGTTTAGCCTTACATTGAACATATATTCCCGCCTAAATTCATTAATTATTAACTAATTAACTTTCAGAATTAGGTATGACTTCAATTAAGCACATATCCTCCAATGTATATATATATGTGTGTGTTTTTTTGTCGCTAAAAGCATACAAATAAACACAGTGTTTATTTACGTACTCTCATATATATATATATATATATATATACATATATATATATATATTATATATATATATGTGAGTGTGTGTGTGTGTGTATGTGTGGTGTGTGTGTGTGTGTGTGTTGGAACTAAAATGGGCATATTATCACTTTCTTTGTATCATTCGACGACTAGAGGTTTCATGTGTTTTAAAGGCGAAATGTAAA
Source organism: Doryteuthis pealeii (assembly GCA_023376005.1). Classification (NCBI taxonomy): domain Eukaryota; kingdom Metazoa; phylum Mollusca; class Cephalopoda; order Myopsida; family Loliginidae; genus Doryteuthis; species Doryteuthis pealeii. Next base: position 15,483,772 of record CM042161.1, on the reverse strand, counting down.
CATAATCCTCAGACGGAAGTTTTTTTCTTTTGTTTTTTCTGTTTTTTTATTTTTTTTATTTTTTTTTTATTTTCGAAAAGAATTTAAGAGTTATTCTACATCAAAGAAGGTGAGAATAGATTTATATCATCATTTATTTATTTTGGTCACCATACGAACACTTCTCATTCAGTGTTCTAAACGATTCTTATTGTTTATTTTTCTCATCTGTTTATATGAACGTGAAATCACTGAACATAGAACCGGTGTATATTTTATGTAACGAAGACGGAGCCGGAGTCGTAGAACCAAGTGGTACAACCATATAGTAGTACTGACATGACAGAGACGTCATATATGGTCGTTAGAATCCAAGTGACAGCCATACAGTAGTACTGAATGACAGAAATGTCAGATTTCCAATATGTCGTTAGAATCCAAGTGGTACAACCATACAGTAGTACTGACATGACAGAGATGCCAGATTTCATATGGTCGTTAGAATCCAAGTGGTACAACCATACAGTAGTCTGACATGACAGAATTGTCAGATTTCCATATGGTCGTTAGAATCCAAGTGTACAGCCATACAGTAGTACTGACATGACAGAAATGTCAGATTTCAATATGGTCGTTAGAATCCAAGTGGTACAACCATACAGTAGTACTGACATGACAGAGATGCCAGATTTCCATATGGTCGTTAGAATCCAAGTGGTACAACCATACAGTAGTACTGACATGACAGAGATGTCAGATTTCCATATGGTCGTTAGAATCCAAGTGGTACAGCCATACAGTAGTACTGACATGACAGAAATTCAGATTTCCATATGGTCGTTAGAATCCAAGTGGTACAACCATACAGTAGTACTGACATGACAGAGTTGCCAGATTTCCATATGGTCGTTAGAATCCAAGTGGTACAACCATACAGTAGTACTGACATGACAGAGATGTCAGATTTCCATATGGTCGTTAGAATCCAAGTGGTACAACGATACAGTAGTACTGACATGACAGACATGTCATATTTCCATATGGTTGATAACATTTCAATTACAGTCCCATTTTTTTTTAATTTGTTGTCCATTTCTTAGAAGGTGTGACGTCAAAATTATATTGAAATATGAAACTTTCAAAATAAATTAATAGAAGAAATGTGTTTCCGGCGACAAAAAGATACGTAGAGTGACAAGCCGACAAAATTGATCTAACTAGCAATAAAATATGAAAAAAAATGGCGAGGAGAGTTTTCAACAGTTTCAAGAGCAGGACCCTTTGAAGAAGTAGAGATTTACATCATTTTGTAAGGGTGGGGGTGGGGGGTGTACTAGGAACGTACTAAGGGATAAACATAACTCACTTAAAAACTTAATAGCCCACTCGACAGAGCTCAAAATACACTGACTGCACCCACTGCAGTGCGATAAGACCCCCCCTCCAACCACTAGAAAAAAAAAGACTGGGTATGACACGAAGCTGCATTTTGTGGCTCCAGTTCTAGAGCTCTGGGAAGGATGTACTATCTCTTCATAGCCATTACTCCCATGCCCACTTTGACTTGGCGTGGTAGTATCTGTTAGGGTCCCATATACATATTCAATAAATACCCGTGGGAAAGGTGTGCATCCAACAACTCTCCCTCCAGCTATGGGTAAATAGTAGGGCAAACTAGGCTCCTTCACCTTGTTTAGGCAACCAGTCTGAGAGAAGGAAAACTTTCAATTCAAATCTGTTAAAGTTCGCTTTACAAATTTACCTCGTGTTACATCTTAAAAACTTAATAGCCCGCTCGACAGAGCTCAAAATACACTTATCTGCAGTGCGATAAGACCCCACCCCCGTCTCCAACCACTAGGAAAAAAAGACTGGGTATGACACGAAGCTGCATTTTTTGGCTCCAGTTCTAGAGCTCTGGGAAGGGTGTACTATCTCTTCATAGCTATTACTCCCAGCCCCACTTTGACTCTGCGTGGTAGTATGTGTTAGAGTCCCATATATAGATTTACCAACCCCTTTACACGAGTAAGATAAGACACAGTGTCAGTTTCTTAGCCCACTCGACAGAGCTCAAAATACACTGACTGCACCCTCTACAGTGCGATAAGATCCCCCCTCCAACCACTTGGAAAAAAAGACTGGTTATGACACGAAGCTGCATCTTGTGGTCCCAGTTCTAGACGTCTGGGGAGGGTTAATACCTCTTCGTAGCCATTACTCTCTGGTCCGTTTTGACTTGGCGTGGTAGTATCTGTTAGGGTCCCATATACATATTTAACAAATACTCGTGGGAAAGGTGTGCATCCGACTACTCTCCCCCCAGCTATGGGTAAATAGTAGGGCAAACTGGGTTCTTTCACCTTGTTTAGACAACCAGTTTGGGAGAAGGAAAACTTTCAATTCAAACCTGTTAAACTTCGCTTAACAAATTGACCTTGTGTCACATCCTGCTCGTGCGGAGCGGTTGGTATATAGATGGTTTGTTTACAATGATGAGACAACAGAACATATCCATTACTCCCAGGTCCACTTTGACCAGGTGTGGTAGTGTCTGTTAGGGTCCCATATACATATTTACCAACCGAGATGGACGTGACACAAAGTCAATTTCTTAAGCTGAGTTCAACAGGCTTAAATTCAGAGTTTTCCTTCTCCTAGACTGGTTGCCTAAACAAGTTTAAAAAGTCCACTCCGCCTTACTATTTACCCATAGCTAGAGAGAGTACAACTGGATTCATACCTTTCCCAAGAGTATTAGCGCTATTCGAAATGGTCCAGGGTTTGAACTCGTCTGTCGTAAAGAAAATTTTACGACAGACGATAATCAAAGTGGAAGGGTTTTTTTCACCGTGTAATAATATATAAATTATTAATTAGAAGATTATGCGACTATTTCTTGTTTGTAGATAATTTTCTCATAAAACTCTATACAAATGATAACTTTAAATATATATTGAAATAAAATAACTATATATAAATCAATAATACCGGGTATGTATTTATTAAAACTTATTTTTTAAATACAATGTGGACCGTCTAATGTCAGATACTTAATTTCTGAGCATCTATACATATATAAAGGGCAGTTGTGTGTATCTGTATGTCGAATATAAAAAAAAATTAACGATAAAGTAAATATATATACACATTAAATATCACCAGGGCTTGGTTTTTTAGCAAAAATAATAGAGATTTGATTTATATTTGGGAAGATAATTAAAAAATACATTTTAATTGATAATAGCATGGATTTTTTTTCATTTAATATTTTAGATAGTAGACATTAACATTTCTTTTCAGAGTAGCTGGATCAATGCAAGGTCTATTTTTTTTACATAGGGATTTAAATGGGGCATCACACGGGGATTCAACTCACGATTCAATAATAATGGATCTGCGGGACTAACTTTAAAAAACTCTACCCAGGCGACGCCGGGTAGCCGCTGCTAGTATATAATACAGAGTTGTTCTATATTCTATGCATTAATGATTTTGACTATAAATTAAATACTTTTTGGTAAACTTCACGTTTAAATTTTAATGATTTTTTAAATTAATTCTTTAATGTATCATTATTTTATACCCTTATTATATTTTTTAGCTTTCCTTATGGGAAATGAGAGGTAAAAAATTCTAACTCATTTTTGACAAAAATAGGGTTTAGATTTTATTAAAATTTAGTTTTTGCTGATCTACAGCCAGGACGTGCGCTTGGTCATTGTACAAACAAACATACCGACAGACGAACATACAGAATATTTCTTTTATTTATATAGATTCCTATGACGTTCATACATATGTTAAATACATTATTTTCTAATTTATAGATAGGATGTTTTGTGCATTATAGGCAAATCTCTAATTTAATACATTCCATCATATATATATATATATATATATATATATATATATATATATATGTCGCAAGTATACAAATTAATTGAAATAGACTTTTAGATTTTTTTCAAAATTTACTTATTTGGCCAGAAGCCCACATTCTTTTCGGCGAATTTGTTATTTATTTTTTTATACCTTCTTGGGTATCTCCTCTTTTTATATAAATTCTAACATCAACCTTTAATATATATATATATATATATATATATATATATATATATATAATATATATATATATATATATATATGAGTAGGTAAAAGGATGGTGAACAAGAAATGATGACTCAAAACAAATCTAAGAGTTGAAACGTTTCGTCCGAATTCATACGGACATCATCGGTCAACTGATTTTTATTGAAAGCAACCCTCCTCACCAAATTCACTTGTACTTGCACGTAATTTTGCTTTCAATAAAATCATTTGACCGATGATGTCCGTATGAATTCGGACGAAACGTTTCAACTCTTAGATTTGTTTTGAGTCATCATTTCTTGTTCACCATCCTTTTACCTACCTCATACTGTCGGATTCTACTACATCCATCTATCCATATATATATATATATATATATATATATATATATGTGTGTGTGTGTGTGGTGTGTGTGTGTGTGTGTGTGTGTATAATTATCACATATATATATTATATATATCATTGTTACGTTTAATCAATTATCAACAATTTGGAAACTCCTAGAATATTCTGAGAGACTGGAGGACGCCAGGAGAGGGGGGAGTCCCAAAATGTGACCCTAAAGCTCACCGGAAGAAGAAAAATTTCGCTTCGTCATTAGCACGTAGCCGACCTTGCGGAGGGAAACGAAAAACTGATACTACACTCGTTGCTTTACCCACGTACACAAAACCTACCGAGACAGGTGACGTCACGATTTGGGGTAAGGGAAAGCGATCCCTGGTAGCAGTTTCAGCAGTTAGTACTCGGGGCCCGGTCAGCGAACATCTCGTGGGGGAGGGGAGAAAAGTTATGCCCAAGAAGAAAGTCTCCATGACCAAAATGCCATATAAAGAAATAATACCCGGAATAGTCATTAATACAGAAAACGTATCAACCCGAAAAAAAAGATAAGTGCAAATTTCTTTCGTCGCGAACATTTGTAGAATTGATTTGAAGAAATAATTCCGCCAAATGACATTATAAATACTAGCCTGTCGGCGTCCGTATTATGATCCTCCCAGCTTGCAAATTTGAATTAAATATTATGTTATAATTATATATCTACGTTGTTTTGTTATTTATTGCCAAATCTTACATGTATCCTCTCATTTTTCTTTGGTAATCTCTGATGGAAAGCGCTGTATAGCGTTGAAACGATAGGCGAACGTAACAATCATATATATATACATATATATACATACATACATATAAGAATAAATAAATGTATATATGTATATGTTTATATTGCATGAAAGTAATTTTGTGACCCTTGGTTTCATGCCTCTCAGTCATTCATCTGACAGAGACAAAATATATATATATATGTGCTCAACCGGAGTCGCACCCAATTTTGAAAATTAATTAATTAATAATGAATTAGGCGGGAATACCTATTAAATTTAATAGGTATTCCCGCCTAATTCATTATTAATTAATTAATTTTCAAAATTGGGTGCGACTCCGGTTGAGCACTTATTCTCCAAAAAATTATCGGCAAAAAGCCATTCTAAACAAACCTTGTTTACAACATATATATATATATATATGTGTGTGTATGTGTGTGTGTGTGTGTTAGCTCTATCATTGATAATGAGCACTCCTCTTATAATACTGCAAAAACTCGGTCCACCATTAACTCAACAAAACCATTAAATCATCTTAATAACAATATACTACTGATATATATATATATATATATATATATATATATATATATATATATATATATATATATATAAGGTATTCCAAATGACTGGAAGTAAGGGATGATTCTATTTGGGCTCTTCAAAAAGATTTAGAATTTTATCTTTATACTTGCTGTCTGACCTAAATTTCGCTGAATTTTCTGGTTATATTAACCCTTCTTTTAGGTGAATCCCTTCATTTTGTAAAATCCGTCTGATGAGGCTGGCCTCTTAAGGATTAAAAAAAAATTTAATTTTTTAAAAGCCTTTTGTGTTTCTGGTCGAAATTATTACGGAATGACGGTTTGTTAAGTTTTTCTTTCTTTGAAAGTTATATA
>CM042161.1:15465196-15472696 GCA_023376005.1 Doryteuthis pealeii | reverse complement strand
AGGACCTCCCAGGGGCCATGAGTAATAGGGAAGGTTGGCGAAAGATTGTCATGGATATCCGTGCTGCGCGCGCGACATGATGATATATATATATATATATATATATTATATATATATATATATATACGTGTGTGTGTGTGTGTGTGTGTGTGTGTGTGTGTGTGTGGCTTGTTGTTTTTGTTTTTTCTTTAATTTCTTCTTTGATTTATTTAATTCAGCTTCCTTATTTATTTATTTATTATTTATTTATTTTCTTATTTGTTTATTTTTCTAAATAATAATAATAATAATAATAATAATAATAATAATAATAATAATCTAGAATTATGATCAAAAGGAACCCCAGTAGTCAGAGTCACCTTTAAAATATCAGTCTTTACGCGCGAATATAACTCCCACTTCAAATACACGCGCACAACAGACACATTAATCATTGAAATTTGTTTTTTGTTTTTGCTTTTTGTTTTATTCGTTATTTTTGCGTTACACGGAAATGGCCGTTTTCTCGAAGAATCTCATTCTTTGACATTATCATCTGGTTCCTATTCGTTTCGGAACGTCAAAATCCGAAGAGATACAACAACCACTTCAGAGGGCGAGGCTCAGGCGCCCTCGGGAGTGAAAACTAACCCCACCCACCAAAAACACATACACGGGATTTCTTCACAAGAAAGCACCCTCGCTGGAAACGTGCTCGTTTATTGAATGAGACTCATATGTTGTTTATCAAAAAAAGGGGGGGGTGAATATACCACGAAAGAAGGTAAAGAAGAACAATTTCCTCGTAAATTCCTACCATAAAATAAACTGAACCCCCATTTGTGTCCGTGTTTTTGCAATAAATGTTTTATTTTTCTTGCACCCGTTATTTTACAATACTAAATATATTTTCTTTATTTGTTAAAGAATAAAGAAAATATATTTAGTATTGTAAAATAACGGGTGCAAGAAAAAAAAAACATTTATTGCAAAAACACGGACATAAAATGAGGGTTCAGTTTATTTTATGGTAAGAATTTACGAGGAATATTGTTCTTCTTTACCGAAACTTACCTATTAATTTCTCGTTCTCATTTCCTAATGAACGATATCGCATTTAACACGATTCTAGGTAGTTACCCAGCCCATTCACCACGGACAGGATTCAAAGGTCGCAATTATGAGGCATCCAGCGTAGATCGAACTCGCTATTCAGTTGTAATGGGTCTGTGGGACCAGTTTAACATCTAATGATATTATCTCTTGCGCGGCTATTCTGCATATTAGTACCAATGCTTTTTATACGTAATCTAATGATATTATCTCTTGCGCGCTATTCTACATTAGTACCAATGCTTTTTATACGTAATCTAATGATATTATCTCTTGCGCGCTATTCTGCATTAGTACCAATGCTTTTTATACGTAATCTAATGATATTATCTTGCGCGCTATTCTGCATTAGTACCAATGCTTTTTATACGTAATCTAATGATATTATCTCTTGCGCGCTATTCTGCATTAGTACCAATGCTTTTTATACGTAATCTAATGATATTATCTCTTGCGCGCTATTCTGCATTAGTACCAATGCTTTTTATACGTAATCTAATGATATTATCTCTTGCACGCTATTATACATTAGTACCAATGCTTTTTATACCTAATTTAATATAATCTCTTCTGCGCGCTTTTCTGCATTAGTCCCAATGCTTTTTATACGTAATCTAATTATATCATCTCTTGTGCGCTATTCGACATTAGTACCAATGCTTTTTATACGTAATCTAATGGTATTATATCTTGCGCACTATTCTACAGAAGTATTAATGCTTTTTATACGTATTCTAATGGTATTATCTCTTGCGCGCTATTCTGCATTAGTACCAATGCTTTTTATACGTAATCTAATGATATTATCTCTTGCGTGCTATTCTGCATTAGTACCAATGCTTTTTATACGTAATCTTATGATAATATCTCTTGCGCGCTATTATACATTAGTACCAATGCTTTTTATACCTAGTTTAATATTATCGCTTTTGCGCTATTTGACATTAGTACCAATGCTTTTTATATGTAAAAAAAAGTAAAAGTAAAGTCGACGGGGCGGCCTAAAGTCGGTATCAGCCAATCAGCGAGGGAGTCTATCCCCTTTTCAATAGCGCTAGACCGAGGAGATTGTTTTTAGCATTTGAGGTGGAGCGCCACACCTACCATCAGCTCCTTACTTTACCGCACAGATCCCTGTGCTACTTTTTATACGTAATCTAATGGTATTATATCTTGCGCACTATTCTGCATTAGTACCAATGCTTTTTATACGTAATCTAATGGTATTATCTCTTGCGCACTATTCTGCATTAGTACCAATGCTTTTTATACGTAATCTAATGGTATTATATCTTGCGCTCTATTCTGCATTAGTACCAATGCTTTTTATACGTAATCTAATGATATTATCTCTTGCGCGCTATTCTGCATTAGCTTTTTGCATGCGGTCATTAAAATGTTAGTAGAAAATATTGTTGGTTGCCAACAAAGAATAGCAACAAATAAATTGCACAAGACAAAAAGGAAACTTTCCGTTCTCTTAAAAAGGCATCACTTTCTTCCGTACGCCGGGGGAATAAAAAGGGAATATAATAGCGCCGATGCCTGCACTAAAAGACTCATTTTACAGTGGAATTGGCACGTAGCATATCCTTCCAGGACTTGGCCAATCAGGAGGCCTCTTTACACTAGAATTGTGAACTACCAATGAATCGTTCTTGGGAAATATTGTGGAGTGGTTTTCCCATTGTCATCTTCACGTTTTTTTGTTAATATAGACTTATGCACCTCCGAGACACATTTTACATAGAGTGCACAATCTCATCATTCATTATTAAGACATGCTGACAGCACGGATTCATTTGACTCTCATTATCTATATATCTTCCTCTTCCGCTTTTTTATCATTTACCCCCTTCTCTCTCTCTCTCTCTCTCCTCTCTCTCTCTCTCTCTCTCTCTCTTCTTTTCCCTTTTCTCACACACTCTCTTATTTTCTTTCTTTTTTTCTCTCTCTCTCTCTCTCTCTCTCTCTCTCTCTCTCTCTCTCTCTCTTCTCCCTTGTTTCTTTATTCCTTTCTCTTTTCTGTTCTCTCTTTTTCTACCTCTCTCTTCCTTTCATTATTGTATTTCCTCCCCTCTCTCTCTCTCTCTCTTTCTCTCTCTCTCTTCTTTTCCCTTTTCTCACACCACTCTCTTATTTTCTTTTCTCTCTCTCTCTCTCTCTCTCTCTCTCTCTCTCTCTCTCTCTATCCACCTGCCACCCATGAGCTTCGGTTTGTGGGTGGTCCCACGTTAATAGGGACTTTGTGCCTGACCCGTACAAGTGGGGTACGTGGTAAATATAATGTAGCTCCAGCCAACGCTGGGGGTCCACTGGCTTCGGCCCTGGATCTTTGCAAGTTAATAGCGTCGATCCCAGGGGGCTATCCCCCCAGGCAACACCTGTCCCCTTGATTTAAAGGGGCAGGGCTGGGTTTATTGCCCAGCGCCTGAGGCGCCCCCCCCCTTGAGGGGGGATCGACGCATTTTTTGTGCCTACCTCCCATAAACTTCGGTTTGTGGGTGGGCCCACATAAAAATGTCCTTGTGTCAAGCCCTCATAAGTGGGATGAGAGGCAAATACCTGTAGATATGGTCAACAGTATTAATAATGTAAAACAATTTTATTAATTTTTCTGAATGTTTGAGATGAGGCTTGAAGATTAGTATTATCTGCGTTATTCCAATTGGACACATGGCCTAGTGGATAAGGCAGTTAGGTTAAGACAGTTCTAAGTGACAGTTATCTCTGGAACCCGAGTTCAATCCTGAGTGAAAGCAGTTAGAAAAATAATTAATTAACACAACTCCTACCCCAGCTATGGTTAGCGGAATGAGAACAGGATACCCCCGTGGAATAAATAAAGGGTTAGGTTCAAAGTTCCGTGATGGCTCCCGATTACGACAAGAAAGTTCCCGAGTTCGAAAAGAAGGTTCTCGAGTCCGAGAAATACCTGAAGAAGGCCGGAGGGTATATCGGCCGAAACGTTGTACAAATAACAATGAAGATGGGAACAATAGTCCGAATAACGCAGATAATACTAATTTTATTAATAATTGAGGTTTAGATAAAAACTAAATCATAGAGAATGTGACGTAAATAACTAAGGGAATTGTGAGTGGTAATATAATTCCGGTTACAGACAGAAAAACACACAATCTCTATTATAATAAGATGATTGGAGAGCAACAGATCGAAATTTAATGAATTTCAAACACAAAGACCAAGTGTACAAACCGAATTTTTTTAAAACTCTTTAAAAATGTCTTCCTTTTTAACCGCCTTAAAATTTACTTTATTTCAATATGAATAGGCTCCTTTTTTTTTTTAGTGCAAATGAAATTTGGACAAAACAGTCGTTGTTTTCTGTTTGGGCTGGTCTCTAATTCTGGTCTCTGTGGTAATCACTACGACGCATCTTGTTGTGTATAATTTCGATAAAGAAATAAAACTTTCAAAGGGGAAATTATAAAGCTGCCAAATACAAAAGTCACAAAACAAATCTTCAACTGTTTATTGAGAAATAAGTAAAAATACTTCACACGCCTTCAGGAATAGAGAATAATCTCCTTGTAACAATGATAAGCTCCTTATTCTTATTTTCTATCTCACCACAACTTATTAAGAGGCGCTCGTAGCGTTATGGGTATAACTAGCGGGACCTGTGGATATACCACAGTATGATAATTTGATTATTACAACGTTTGATATGTTTACTTAAGAGCTATTGCTAAATAGTTCAATATGTAAAAAGTATAATAATCTTGACTTAACTCTCTCTCTCTCTCTCTCTCTCTCTCTCTCTCTCTCTCTCTCTCTCTCTCTCTCTCTCTCTCTCTCTCTCTCTCTCTCATTCGTTTTGTTGCATACCCCCTTACTTGCTTCTTCTGGGGTCTTGTCTTGGTCTGGAATCTTCTAAGGTCTGGACTTTCTTGGGGACTTTGGGTCTGGTCTTCTATTGGGGATTTCTCTTTATCAGAAGCCGTGTCATTGTTAGTTTTTAGATAATAACACAAGACTTCGATTTGCTTTGATCTTACTTTATTTTTAAATCCCCAACCAGACAATCTGCACAGATGAGAGGACGCACGTATAACGCGACTTACCCCCTCGAGCTCGCTGCTACCTTCTAACTGAAACTTACTTCTAATCTAAACCGGAAGAGATGGTCTTCTCTGCTGGTTCTCACGGCTATCCACCAGAAGGTTAGGACTGAGTCAAGCCTTGTCACTCATCCTTCAAGGCCGTGGGCTGTAACTTATAACAGCCATTTTTATTTCTACACTATTGCACATAAATATTAGGTATCTAATAATTATGTAACAGATTTTGTCATATTATTAAATTCTAAAAACATTTTTTTAATAACTACTTTACTTTAGTATCAATCGCTAATAATTTTTGTCGAAAACTGTATTGGAAATTTATCGCCCTCCCCTATAAAACGGAACAAATATTGATGTATATCTTTTATAAGATAATAGTTGATTCAATAATTTTCAAAATGAGTAAAAAAAATCTCCAAAAATTATTTTATAGTTTTTATTTTCATTTTATTTTCCGATTTTTGGTACTTATTTACTACCAGAGCAGATTCCTTAAAATAATTTTTTTCTTCTATTCACACCTTCGGTCTTTTGTCTTTTTATTTATGCGGAAAAAAATATCAATCATATATAACTCCCACCGATATTTTGCGCCCCAAAAATAGGGGGGGGGGTCAAAGTTAAGTGACCTGAAAAAAAAAATCAGACAGTTTTGAAATGAAATAACTGATGCATCATAAAATTCATTCATTGATAAATCAACACAGAAAATTTCATTAAAATCGGATAATTCCCTGATTTTTGGTATTTTTTTTCAAAAGCAGGGGAGGGGGGTTAATTTGTATTGTAAAAACACTTTCGACAAATTGGGTATACCCAGTAAATACCTTTCTTCAATACGTTTCTTTGAAGTGAACGCCATCAGCCTCGGTCAGTATTTCAACTCTTCTCACCGTTTCCACTTTCCGCGCAAAGAACCATTACACCTCTCGCACCAACACACTGTAATTGTAAATTATTTCTATTCCATTAAAGATTATATTTCGGTGTCGTGGAAAGTAATTTAGTTTTGCCTCCGACTTATTTTTTTTCACTGTTTTCTAACTGTAATTTTTTGTTTTCTTTCTTTCTTTCTTTCTTTCTTTCTTTCCTAAGCTCTATTTTCACTTCTTTCTTTCTTTCTTTCTCTCTTTCTTTCCATTACTTTTCTTTCTTTTTTCCTTTTATTATTTCTTTAGTTTTTTCTTCTTTCCGTTACTTTTCGTTCTTTCTTTCGACTAAAGATCATTTTTTCTTTCTTTATCTATTTCTTTCCTTTCTTTATGTCCATTAAACATCTCTCTTTCTTTCTTTCTTTTTTCTTTCTTTCTTTCTTTTCTTCTTTATCTATTTCTTTTCCTTTTTATGTCCATTAAACATCTTTCTTTCGTTCTTTCTTTCTTTCTTTCTTATCTATTTCTTTCCTTTCTTTATGTCCATTAAACATCTCTCTTTCGTTCTTTCTTTCTTTCTTTTTTCCTTGATGTCTTTTTTTGTTGTTATTATTTCTTTCTTTATATCTTTATTCCCAACAACTTATAGTTATTCGCATTACATTTCTTTATTTTTCAATTCTTCTTCCTTTCTTTCTTTCTTTATTAACTAATTTTCTTTCCTTTTCTTTCTTTCAATTCCTTTTCTTTCTTTCCTTCCATTAAATATCTTGCTTTCTATCTATCTTTCCATTAAACAGCTTTCTTTCGTTCTCTTCCTAGCTGTCTTTTTTCTTTTCTTTTTTTCATTCATTTTTTCTTTCCGATACTTTTAGTTATTCTCATTATATTTCTTTCTTTCTTTCTTTCTTCTTTTTGTTAATTTCATTATTAATCTTTATTTCTCTTCTTCTTTCTTTCTTTTCTTTTCTTCTTTCTATTACTAATAGTTTTTTCTTTCTTTTTTCCTTTTTTCATTCTTTTTTCTTTTTTCATTATTTCTTTCTTTATTTTTTCTTTCTTTCTTTCTTTTGTTCATTTCATTACAAATCTGTATTTTCTCTTCTTTCTTTCTTTCTTTTTTCTTTCTTACTTTCTATTACTAATCACTTTTTTCTTTTTTTTCCCCCTTTTTTCATTCATTCTTTTTTTTCTTTCTTTCCGATACTTTTAGTTATTCTCATTACATTTCTTTCTTTCTTTCTTTCTTTCTTTCTTTTGTTCATTACATTATTAATCTTTATTTTCTCTTCTTATTTTCTTTCTTTCTTTCTTTCTTTCTTTCTTTCTTTCTATTACTAATCGTTTTTCTTTCTTTTTTCCTTTTTTCATTCTTTCTTCCTTTCTTTATTCTTTCCAAGATTTTTAGTTATTCCCATTATATTTCTTTCTTTCTTTTTTCATTTTTT
>CM042161.1:15427696-15460196 GCA_023376005.1 Doryteuthis pealeii | reverse complement strand
TGGACACATGGCCTAGTGGATAAGGTAGTTAGGTTAAGACAGTTCTAAGTGACAGTTATCTCTGGATTCCGGGTTCAATCCTAAGTAGAGACAGTAACATAGAATAATAATTAACACAACTCCTACCCCAGCTATGGTTTGCGGAATGAGAACAGGATACCCCCGTGGATTGAATAAATGGTTAGGTTCAAAGTTCCGTGATGGCTCCCGATTACGACAAGAAAGTTCCCGACTACGACAAGAAGGTTCCCGAGTTCGAAAAGAAGGTTCCCGAGTTCGAAAAGAAGGTTCCCGAGTCCGACAAGAAATACCTGAAGAAGGTCGGAGGGTATATCAACCGAAACGTTGTACAAATAATAAAGATGGGGACACTAGTCCTGTAAGGTTTAGCCGCTTAAATACTCTAGCCCCTGGTGAGAACAAGCGACAACCCAGCGGGAAGATAACTCTTCCAGGCCAATGGGAAGATAGTCCCAACAGTCCGAATAACGCAGATATTATATAGAAATAGCATTAAAATTCAATCTTAAAAATGTTCAGTATTTGTAAATCTCACAAGTAAACAAATCAATACACCCGAGTTTTTTGCCTACACCCTCGACCCAATCGACGATGGGTAGTCGCTTCTAATCAAGTGTGAATAAGAATAGTTTTAATTAGGGACTGGCAAACAGAGCCTCAAAGTAATTTTTGACCAAATGAATTTAGCCCCCCCCCCTACAGAAAATAATTTACCAAAAATCAGGGAATTATCGGATTTTAATGAAATTTTCAGTGTTTATCTATCGAAGAACGATCTTTATAATGCATTATTTATTTTATTTCAAAACTTTCTCATTTTTTTCAGGTCGCTTTTAAAATTCCTAGCAGACGACAAAATCGCCAGTCCCTAGTTTTAATCTACAAGCCTGAGAAAATAACGGACACTTTTAGCTTGCAACTTTATAAGTAAACAACTTGGCTCTTAAGATCCCTAAAATCAGATAGTGACATTTCCCTTCTATTTATTATAGTTTTCATAACGACACAGTTTTCCTGGAGCCTCACTATTAGATACAGTTTAGGGTCATACGAAGGACACAGTGAATCGAATATTGACCTTAAATTCTTTTAAGAATTCCGGTCTTCCCTAAGATTTCTATTTCCGGTAGTTACTTCCGGTCTCCGTACAAAAAATTCTATCGGAGCAATGCCCAAAGAATCATTGACTTCCATTTTCATTATCAGACTAACAAACAACCGGATATTGACGGTGTAAATGAAAAAAATGACCCAATGACATGTAATTGAAAAGGGGTGCCTTAAGGTAATATGGTCCTAATATTTTATAACATTAAAACTTAAATACTTGCCCCTTATTATTGGCATTTCAGTCTCGGAAGACTATAATAAAGTTTTTGTGCCCCTGAAGTGGCTCCTGTGACCACGAAGTCTGATGTTTGAAAAACATTCTCGACCACAGATATCGCATTTGAAGGCTGTCCCTAAAGATGATGATTACTCCCAGGTCAACCCTAACCCAGAGTAGTAGTAGTATCTGTTAGAGTCCCATCTATGTGTGAAATAGATCAAATATGTTTTAAAATTTGTGTTTCTTAGTTATAAGCATATTAAGGTATATGTGAGATTTCAGATCTGAATGATATCTCATTTGAGAATTATAAAATGACATATACTTCACACAACATTATTTTTGTCTGTTTTTGTCTTGCTTTATTATTTATTGTTTTGTTTTTGCTTTTTATCGTTTCATTTTTTTCAAATACTCAACCTACTTTAGGCCTTTTTTCCAGGACAAATTCTGCAAAACTATTAAGTTCAATAGGTATATATTACTAAATTTCTCACCATATTCATATATATACATAAAAACAACCTCAAAATAAGTTATTGCTGCATGAACAACATTAAAAACATTATTGATAAACACAACTTTAAAATATTAAATGGTAATAACAACAACCAGATTAATAGATGCAAGTGTCGCCTTAAAAATGAATGTCCATTAAGTGGCAATTGTTTGGCTAACAACATCATTTACAAAGCCACAATCAAGGACAATGTAAATAACAACGAGGAAAAAACATACATTGGTGCCACTGAAAACAATTGGAAAAGTAGGTGGTATAACCACAATTTAAGTTTCAACAACAAAAAATATGAAAACAGTACCACCTTATCAAAATATATATGGCAGATCAAAGAAAAAACGGGCAGAACACCTACAATAAAATGGGAAATAATAAAAAAAGATCAGGCATACAAAGGCGGACAACATAAATGCGATCTCTGCTTAGAAGAAAAATTGTGTATATTAAAAAATACAAACAAAAACTTGTTAAATAAGAGAAGTGAACTCGTTTCGAAATGTAGGCATTTGAACAAATTTTTACTGTGTCACTTACTACCTGACCCTAATTGATCCCTGTATTTTCGCTCTCCTTTTATTTATTTAAAAAAAAAATAAAAAAAATAAAAATTCATCTGAACACCGCGTGCATTAACACCAATGCAAGTTTGATTATAATGTTTTTTAAAATACAAATTTAACGTCATGACATTACATCACGTGAACCGATCCATGTCACATAAACGTTAAACAAGCCACAGTTAAAAAAAAAAAAAAAAAAATTTTTAGCTTTATATTTCTCATCGCGTGAAAACGCTTCATATAAACGCTAAAAATTTGGTTTTTAACATCTCAACCATTTCACGACTGGTTTTTAAGATCTCAACCATTGAACTCATCTGATGATTGGATTACCACGAAACGTTAAGTTATGAGTGTGAAACCATAATATTACCATTGATTATATATATATATATATATATATATATATATATATATATATATATATATATATATATATAGGTGTGTGTGTGTGTGTGTGTGTGAGAGAGAGTTATCCAAAACTTGGTAGTGAGGGATGATTCTATATGTGATTTCTAAGACACACTGTATTAATATTGTATGATCCTGGTTTGTATAAATACAGTGAATCTTTAAATCACTACAGAGAGCTCAATGTATAATAATCTTTTTAGATTATATACAGAGCAATATTTATCTTTGAAAGGAAGGAAAAACTCAACACCGTTATTCCATAATAAATCTATTTCGACCAAAATTGGGGCCTTTATAAATCTAAATTGATTTAACAAAGCACCCAGAAGCAAATCAAGGATATATTATATATATATATATATATATATATATATATATATATATATATATATATATATGTGTGTGTGTGTGTGTGTGTGTGTGTTGGCATCCTTCCGTCTACTAAAGACGATGGCGTATCCGACGGTATGTTGAAAAAATGAATAAAGGAAAGTAAGTATAGAATGGATAATATAGGATATTTTAATCAATTTTACTTACACGTGTTTCGGTCAGGAGTTTATCCATGTGTACATTATTCAAACTATTATTATTTTTAAATAACCAAATGAAATGAAATAATAATAATAGAAAAAATGTAGAAATGTTTTTTACTTGATTTCAAATAAGGATTTACTCTGATGAAGGTCAAATATTCTTTGTGTGCGGAACATTTCTATGTTCTGAGTCATAGTGGACCTGGGAGTAATGGTGATGAAGACGTACTCTACTCTCCGTAGTTGTATGTTATCATTGTATGTTGTTCTTACTAAATGTTGTTAACCTGCATAAATTGTCTTTGTCTCTTCCTTGTCAAATATTCAGGGTTGGGTTATCATTTGTGATAACCTAATGCCTTAAAGGAACACGGGTGTTAGCTTCAAACTCTCTCTCTCTCTCTCTCTCTTCTCTCTCTCTCTCTCCTCTCTCTCTCTCTCTCTCTCTGTGTGTGGTGTGTGTGTGTGTGTAACTTGAAAATTATATATATATATATATATATTATATATATATATATATATATATATAGTATCCAATTGCAGCTTTAACTTTTCCGTCGCTGTGGCATCAGTAAATAATCCAAAAGTGCTCAATATATTAAAAATACAGAGCAGTAATAATACTAATAATATTATTATTAGATAATAATATAGATAACGTAGGGTAGGGTCCTGAAGAAATCATTTCAATTTGATTGAAACCATGGTAGACATTAATGCCCCACTAATTCCCATCGGCCCATTTTGGAGAGGGTTTTTAGCCCTCTGCTAGGGTGCAGTCGGCGTATTCTTCAGTCCCAGCCGACAGTGCAAGCAACATTCTGGACTGTGTGCAGTTATAAAAGCACAAGCATTAAATGCATCTATTTTTGGTGCATCTGATTGTTCTTGAGAAACAAAAGCGAAATTAATGATGTGTAGTTTCATTATTCGCAGACAAACAAACAAAGAAATTGAAAATAATAAAATATCCAATTTTTAATATTCTAATTTCGTAAACTCACGAAGTGAGTTAAAATTAACTTCGACGTGGAAAGATATCATAGAAAATGCAATGGTCTTAAACTTTTCTCTGTATTTTTGAAGAAAAAAAAGATGGCTGACATTTTTATTGGCTCGTATGAGTGTCTTTGCGCAATGTGCTAATTCAGTGTCGTGTGCAAAACCGGTTTTGGCAGTTATAAAGTAAAGTTTTAATAACAAAGAATATTGTTGGTTTTTATAACGGCTTTTAATTATTTTTTCCTTTGTAGTTGTGAGAAAGTCTTGTTTATTTACACAATATCTGATCATCCGTTGTCGCAGGAGATCAGTTGGTGATCCTCTCAGAAAGACCTGGAAGGGTTGGTTGGTTGGTTGGTTGGTTGGTTGGTTGGTTGGTTGGTTTTTACGGCATGTCAAACTATTGGGTTTATTTTATGTCGAAGACGTTTTTGTTTTATTCGTTCTTGATTGGTACTCAATTTGTTGGCATCCTACTAAAGACAATGGCGTAGTGTCCATTTTTTAAAAATCTGCAACTGCGTGAGTGGCTGAACAGACCAATTTTTGAATGGCAATCTCTGGTGCAGTGACTGCAAACAAACATTGATGCTTGCTGAAGTTGTTGTTGTCTCTCCTTCCTTTTGGCTCTTTTTTCCGTGGCGACTTCTTTCCTCTCTTCTTCACTCCTTTTCGTCCCTTGTTTGACGAGGAGTTGCCAGGTTGTACGGACTTCTGCATAAGCCTCCCATGTGTTGGTGTTAATGTGGCTTGTCTTCTAAAGCTCAATATTTAAACACATTAAAAAAAAACATTTTGTTCTATTTAACCCATAGATGGAACACTAACAGGTACTACCATTCTGGGTGTGAGTGGACCTGAGAGTAATGGGGATCAAGGAGTATTCCACACTCCCAAGAGCTCCAAAATTGGAACTTCACGATTAGATACAGTTTATGTTATACACAGGACAATAAGACCCTCAGTCACCGCATTCTAGCACATATATGATAAATATGGTTGGGGCTTGCCATAAAGGCAATAGAATTGGAATTGATCGGATGGGCCTTCTCCGACCGCCCATCTAGCCTAAGTAAGTGCCAGAGTGGAGTGTTGCATGTCATGAACTGCTCAGCTATTAGGCTTCCATCCTTAAGCTTCACGAGTCGCCACCCATGGCCAAAATGTGTCTTTACAGGACATTAAGACCCTCAGCTACCGCCTTCTAGCACATGTATGATAAAAAGGATTGGGGGTTGCCAACAGCTTGTCTAGACTAAGTAAGGGCCAAAGTGGAGTGTTGCATGTCATGAACTGCTCAGCCATCAGGATTCCATCCTTAAGCATCATGGGTCGCCATTCACGGCGAACAGATGGCCCCATTGGGGATATTTTACCCGTATATTATAAATCGCGTGATCCCAGTCTCCCCAGGCAACACCTGCCCCCTCGTCTAAAAGGGACAGGTTCGGGTTTGTTGCCCGGTGCCTGAGTCGATTCCCAATTTATTTTGCAACAAAAACACTCCAAGCACTCCATGTTTGTGACAGAGAAGTAGTAGTGTGCGTGTGTAACACATAGAGAGAGAGAGAGAGAGAGAAAGAGAAAAAAGAGAGTGTGTGTGTGTGTGTGTTGTGTGTGTGTGTGTGTGTGTGTGTGATAGAGATAGATAGAGAGAAGGATACGTGTATGAGAGATAGAGAGAAAGAGAAAAATGCGTATATATTTGTGCGTCAGAGAAAGTAAGAAAGTGTCAGTTTTTGCGGTAATAATACCGCAAAAACTGACACTTATATATATTATATATATATATATATATATATATATATATATGAAAATGGTGACTTACCGGTGAAAATAGTCACAATGGTTAGTTGATACAAGTTTCAAAATGATAAGACAGCGATATAACAAATATAAAGTGCTCAATACGTTAGTAGAGCAAATTTATTATTATAATGGTATACACAGGAATAACCTACTCGAGGTTCACCATAAGGATCTTTAGGGTTAAAACCACTGAACTAATCAAGATATTGATTAATTGCAGCTAATTGTTAATCAATATCTTGATTAGTTCAGTGAATTCAACCCCGAATATCCTTATGGTATATATATTGTATGGAAGTAATTGTGACGCTGGGTCTTCATGCTTTTTACGTACTGAGTATATATATATATAATTTAATATACCAAACTTATTGGTAAATCCTCGCGGTGAGAAAAAAAAAACAGTAAATAGTTTGATTGTAAAAATATACAACCAAACATCAACCGTGGAGAAAAAAAATTTTAGTGGAAAAAAGAAAAGACCAAGATAATCGTACCAACCAAAAATAATCTATTGATACAATATTTGTCCAAAAGAAAAACAATTTATATGCATATATATATATATATAAGATATATATATTCATACAAAACAGCCAGGAGACTAAAGCTAATAAGTTAAAAGTGCTCAATACCTAAGTAGAGCAAATAATAAAGATAAATCTAATGAGTCAGACAAACCTACTAAAATTTTCGCTTAATGCTCTTCAGGGCTAAGATCTGACTCTTAGCCCTGAAGAGCATTAAGTGAAACTTTTAGTAAGTTCGTCTGACTCATTAGATTTATCTTTTCATATATATATATGTCAGTATTTTTATACACACACACACATATATATATATTGCTTGTTTATATATATATATATATATATATATATATATATGTAAGCTTATATATTTATACATGTGTATCATTTTATATATCTATATATATGAAGTAGACAAACAATCTGTTTGAGATGGCGATAGCCGACAATTTTTAGGAAGCACATAATTTATATATATGTATCCCTATACATATATATGTATTTCTTATTTAAATGTATATATATGTATCCTTATATATTCATACGTGTATCCTTTTTGTTTTTGAACTCATTTGACTCTTATCTCCGATCACAAACACCACGGAGTAAACGGGCTCTGAAGATGATTTTTGTAAAATCGAAATATTGATCAGTATCAGCTATGATTATGTTATAAATTGTTTTCTCTTTAACAGCATTGTGTGGTGTTTTCATTCCATCTTTTTCTTACTCATACTGTCGGATTAATTTCCTCTCTTTTACATTATATATATATATTATATATATATATATATATATATATATATATGTGTGTGTGTGTGTGTGTGTCTGTGTGTGTGGCACGTGAACGTCCCTGCCATATTTTGTTTTGTCTGTGAACCAAACCTGTGACTGGTATGATATCAAGTATTTCCGTGATAGGATTAAACTAAATTGGAGTACTCCAATGGACATATATAACGTGCATACATATACATATATCTATATGCCTATATATTCACATAGATGGAAAGTATGAATAAATAAATGAAAACCTTAGTTTATATTTACATCTGATAAATTAAAGTTTTCATCTATATATTTATTTTGTTATATATATATATATATATATATATATATATATATATATATACTATAGTGTGGGATTGTCACTGTTTCAGCTTTTACTGGAACGGTGTGTCAAAATGCTGTATTATAGGAAGAGTGCTCAATATAAAAATAGAGCTGTTATATATATATATATATATATATATATATATGCTCCCACTTTGGTCGAGCACTTTAAATAGGGATTTAATTGCGGATTCACCGTTCTGGCGTGTAGCTAAACCTCGCTTTGTTTACAAATGTTTGAGGACTCTAGTGAATTCATTTCCGCTTAGAAATGTAGCGATTAAATATTCTCCTATATTTGACAGCTGCTTCTGGCCGTACGGGTAAGAGGATTGGCGAACGAAAGTTCATTCGGGTCTCAAACCCGGCCAGGGGTAGCTGCTAATATATAACCACACTGATGAGAAGTGATACTTCGAAACACGTGTCTGTGGATTACTTATTTATTATATATATATATATATATATATATATATATATTCTTATTATAATGGAGATTGTGGGTTTGTCTGTCTGTAACCGAAACTATATTACTATACAAGTCACAATTCCTTTCGTTATTTACATCATATTCTCCATGATTTTATTTTTTATTGAAACCTCAATTATTAATAAAATTGTTTTACATCATTAAGGCTGTTAACAATATCTACATACTAATAACATGCAATTGTTATTTATATATACAACAAAATAGCGGTTTACAGTGTGAATGGGAAGGCTAATTTGCATATTGATCTTAAAAATTTGATTTTAATAAATATATGCTTAGTATTATTGATTTCTAATTGTTTGGTTTTAACTTATTGAATATGAGCAAAAAACTCGGGGATAAATCTTAAAAGAAATCCCTTAACAAGAAGAAATAACTGTAATTGTATTCTTTACTTCCTATTTTAACTAAACAGTTTAATTAGGAAAATTTACCAATGAAAGACGGGAGTAACAGAAAATGATGGAAGAGTTAGTTTCAAAGTTGTTCTATTTTTCAACCATACCCCCTCTGTTCAAAATCATTTTATCTACATTCTTATTCAGTTTCATTAGCCTTTCTAATTTAATATGATATTTTATTATAAAATTTAACTAAAATACTTGCACCCGGAGGATGCATATATTTGCTAGTATATATATATATATATATATATATATATATATATATATATATATATATATATATATATATATCTATATATATATATATAAGAGAGAGAGAGAGAGAGAGAGAAGAGAGAGAGAGAAAGAGAGAGAGTGGAGGAAGGCGTATGAGAAAGTTGTGAATGAGTGTAAAGACGAAGAGTGTCGTTTATCTTACACGCACTCTTTCATATTTCACATAATATACAATCGACAAAACGAGGTGTCATTTTACCATTTCTATAGACATTGGAATCTGACATCCTGTCAATTTAGTCTTGAAAAAAAAGAAGAATCTTAATACACACTGATTCTATTGTAAACTATAATCTAGTATAACCTTCCTTATTCATAATATTTGGAAAAACCAAAGTATACACCGTAATTACTTATATAAAACGTACGAACATATGTATAAACATATCATCAACACACACACACACACACATATATATATATATATTATATATATATATATATATATATATTATGTATTATACTAGCAAATATATGCACCCTCCGGGTGCAAGTATTTAAGTTTTGATATAATAAAATATCATATTAAATTAGAAAGGCTAATGAAACTGACTAAGAATGCAGATAAAAAGATCTGCAACAGAGGGGGTATAATCGAAAAATAGAACAACTTTGAAACTAACTATTCCATCATTTTCCATTACTCCCCTCTTTCATTGGTAAATTTTCCTAATTTAACTATTTAGTTAAAATAGGAAGTAAAGGATAATATTACAGTTATTTCTTCTTGTAAATAAATTTTTTTAAACATTTATCCACGAGATTTTTGTTTATATTTCTTAAGATAAAACCAAACAATTAGAAATCAATAATACTAACCATATATTTATTAAAATAAAATTTTAAATATCAATATGCAAATTAGGCTTCTCGTTCAAACTGTAAACCGCTATTTTGTTGTATATACAAATACAATTGCATGTTATTAGTACGTAGATATGGTCAACAGTATTAATAATGTAATACAATTTTTATTAATAACTGAAGGTTTAAAAGAATGAAAGCATGGAGAATTTGGCGTAAATAATTAAGGGAATTGTGACTTGAGTAGTAATATAGTTTCGGTTACAGACAGAAAACACACAATCTCCATTATAATAAGAAGATATAAACGTACGAACATATGTATAAACATATCAATTTCACACCACACACACACATATATATATATATATATATATATATATACTAGCTGAAGTGCTCGGGCTATAACTGGAATAAAAGGATTTTATCTTTTTGTTTGTTTGTTTGAATTTTATGGCATGTCAACACTTGTTGGGTTATTTTATGCCGAATACGTTTTGTTTTATTCATTCATTGTGAGTATTCAATTTTTTTAAAATATTTTTCAACACACCTTTTAAACACACTTTTTAAACTCATTTTTCTATTTAACCTATAGATGGGTCCCTAACAGGTACTACCACTACGGGTCAGAGTGGACCTGGGAGTAATGGTGATGAAGGAGTACTCAACACTCCCCAGAGCTCCAGAACTGGTACTTGATGCAGTTTAATGTCATACCCAGGAGACTGAGACCCTCAGCCACCGCTTTCTAGCACATATATGATAAAAAGGGTTGGGGCTTTACTCTGAGGGCAATTGGGTTGGGACAGTAATATAGATGATAGGGATTGGCGTGACTGCAAATAATTAAATAATTTACCATTCTTTCTCTGATCTTTTTTAGATGAGGCTCGATGATTAGTATTATATGCATTATTCGGACTATTGTCCTCATCTTCATTGTTATCTGTACAACATTTCGGCCGATGTGCCCTCCGACCTTCTTCAGGTATTTCTTGTCGGACTCGAGAACCTTCTTTTCGAACTCGGGAACCTTCTTGTCGTAATCGGGAACCCTCTGGTTGTAATCGATGGCCATCACGGAACTTTGAACCTAACCCTTTATTCAGCTCACGGGGGTATCCTGTTCTTATTCAGCTGGCCGTGATGGGTCTCAATGACAACAAGAAGGTTTCCAATTACGACAAGAAGGTTCCCGAGTCCGACAAGAAATACCTGAAGAAGGCCGGAGGGCACATCGGCCGAAACGTTGTACAGATAACAATGAAGATGAGGACAATAGTCCGAATAATGCAGGATAATACTACAACCGTATACCCTAATGTCATACTAAACATAACTGCCATAATACAGTCAACGGAACGAGATTGAATCCCTCTCACGAGGAGAATCGGGATGTAGTAAGCTCACCACACGGATCAAAGTCGGCCCGAATTACGAAGTCCATCCNGAAGAGAGATTTGCTCTCTTAACCTTGGTTATGCAACAGTCTAAGAGAAGGAAAACTCTGAATTCAAAACTGTTAACTCCGCTTAGGGTGATCACTACTAGAATAGGCTCAGTCCTAATTAATGATCTATTTCACTGGGCTCTTTAACCTTGGTTATGCAACCATCTAAGAGAAGGAAAACTCTGAATTCAAAACTGTTAAACTCCGCTTAGGGTGATCACTACTAGAATAGCTCAGTCCTAATTAGTGATCTATTTCACTGGGTTCTTTAACCTTGTTAGGCAACCAGTCTAGGAGAAGAAAACTCTGAATTCAAACCTGTTAAACTCCGCTTAGGGTGGTCACTACTAGAATAGGCTCAGTCCTACTTAGTGAGCTATTTCAATTTTTTAAAAAGGGGGGGGGGTTATAGTTATGGATAGTATGTGGCCTACCTTTTAATTCTGTTATAGTATGTGGCCTACCCGGTTTGAATGTGTCCTACCTCAGTAAGAGTATATTTATAGATATAAGTAGTAGGCAATTTATTGAAACTAATTATTTTTCACATATATTCAATTTCAAGAAATGCAATTCAATCATTAGATGTATATAGTAATTAAGAATAATTAAAAAAGAATTTATCCATAATTTACATGAATCAGAGATCTATTTAATTCTAAAATATTCTAAAATTCTGAAATAGGGTTAGGGTAAGCAGTTATTATTATAACCTTATAATATGCTTTTTATGGTAGGCCACATTCTATAAGAGAAACATGATTTTGTAGGCCACATTCAAAAGGTAGGCCACATACTATAATGGTACCCTCTGTACTCTCTTTCTCTTCCCATATTTCGAGGAGGCATTTTCATATTGCTATCCACTCCCAAGTTTAATAATTCGACATTGATTTATCATGGTTATTTTAACAGATAAATTGACAGATAAAAACATGAGTTTAAAAAATGTAGTTTTAAAAAAATTAGTTTAAAAAAAATTAGTTTTAAAAAAATTTCGGTTATTTCCTATAAGTCTAACATGATCAAAGGGGAACCACTCTTGACTGATAAACTATTTATTTATTTATTGATCTACTAGGAAAAAAGAAGACGGTGTTAGGGTTTAGGGTTAGGGTTTAGGATTAGTTTAATGGAAAAATAAATAAATAATTTATCAGTCAAGAGTGGTTCCCCTTTGATCATGTTAGACTTATAGGAAATAACCAAAATTTCAATACCCATCAAGAATAAATAAAACAAAACATCTTCGGCATAAAATAACTCAACATGGGTTGACATGCCGTAAAATCTAACCGACCAACCAACTACCACAGTGGATCAAAGTAGATCTGGTAGTTATGGCAAGAAAAGGATGGGTACTCCATAATACCCAGCCCCTCCAGAACTTGAGCATCAATATTGACTTCTGTTTAGTGTTTGTTTGTTTTGTTTTACGGCATATCAACCTCAGTGGGTCATTTAATGCCGATAAAGTTTTGAAATAAATCAATTCTTAATGGATAATACAATTTTGTTTATAAATACATTTTTCTATTTAACCCATAGATGGGACCCTAACAGATACTACCACTCCGGGCCAGAGTGGACCAGGGATCAATGGTGATGAAGGGGTGCTCCACATTCCCAAAATCTCCAAAACTGGAACCTCACCATCAGATAGAGTTTAACGTCATTCCCAGGACATGTAGACCCGCAGCCACCGCCTTCTAGCGCCAATATGATAAAAAGGGGTTGGGGCTTGCCATACGGGCAATAGGGTTGGGAAAATCATATAGGTACTAGGGCTTGACGTGACCAGCCGATTGATCGGAGGGGGCCTCTCCGACCGCCCGTCTAGCCCAAGATAGGGCCAAAGTGGAGTATTGCATGTCATGAACTGCTCATCCACCTGGGCTCTATCCTTAAGCATCACGGGTCGCCACCCACGGCCAACAGGTGGCCCCATTGGGGGAGTCTTACCCCTCTGCAGAGGTGCAGTCGGTGCATTCTAACGCCCCAGCCGACAGGGCGGTGTTTAGTGTTATAGCAAGGACACACTTTTTTGAGGGAGGTCCTAAGATAGCGTACTCTAAGCCGTGACTGTGTGTTGGGGGGGGGTCGCTTTCCAGGTATATGAATTCAAATTTATAGTTATTTACTAAGCTTAGCTTATATGCGACACAATCATATAAGCTTTAGGAAGCGCGTGATGTAATGGTTAAAGTCATGGGAAATGGACTCGTCGCCCCGAGTTCAAATTCTGGACGTGGTAATTGCATTTCACTTAGCGCTAATACCCTTGGGAAAGGTATGAATCCTACTCTCCCTCCAGCTATGGGTAAATAGCAGGGCGGACTGGGTTCTTTAACCATGGCTAGGTAACCAGACTAGGAGAAGGAAAAACTCTGAATTTAAACCTGTTGAACTCCGCTTAAGAAATTGACCTTGTGTCGTATCCTGCTCGTGCGGAGGGGTTGGTAAATATATATATATGCGACACAAGCCCAGAAATATGAGGCACCCAGTGAGAATCGAACTCACTAACAATGGTCTATGAATCTAGCTTGCTAACCATTACACCACGTGAGGTGGTTATGAATTCAAACCTATAAGTTTATTCATGAGTAATCTACTTGTTCGTAACAGCCGAACGTTCGCGCTGCCCCCCCCCTCTCTCTCTCTCTCTCTCTCTCACTCTCTCTCTCTCTCTCTCTCTCTCTCTCTCTCTCTCTCTCTCTCTCTCTCTCTCGTAATCGTAATATTATTTTTTAAATTGCTTCCCCAAATTTGGAGTGTATATTATATAACACAGATCCTAATTTTTATATCTATCTATCTATCTATCTGATTCTGTACATATCTATCTATCAATCAATTACATTCATATCTATCTATCTATCTATCTATCTATCTCATTATATTCATTATCTATCTATCTATCCATCTATCTATCTCATTATATTCATTATCTATCTATATATCTATCTATCTCATTCTGTACATATCTATCTATCTATCAATCAATCAATTACATTCATATCTATCTATCTATCTATCTATCTATCTCATTCTGCATATATTCATCTATTTATCTATTCACACATTCTGCTGAAATCTATCTATAGACCAGTTTAATTCTGTTCAGATGTATGTATGTATGTCTCTCTCTCTCTCTCTCTCTCTCTCTCTCTCTCTCTCTCTCTCTCTCTCTCTCTCTCTCTCTCTCGTAATCGTAATATTATTTTCTAAATTGCTTCCTCCAATTTGGAGTGTATATTATTTAACACAGATCCTAATCTTTATTCTATATATTAACGATTTTGACTCTAAATTAGATACTCACTAATAGACTTACGCAATCAATAATAATGTTGTGACGTAGTTTTGGTTACCGATAGAAATGCACACAATCTCCATTATTAATAGATATAGATTTTTTTAGATGCAAAAACGAGAATTTTTGGTGCATTTTAGCAGACAATCTTTGATGCTATTTCTCTTACATAATCTATGCGTGTTCGTATAATGAATACTGATACCAAAAGATCTTTTATCTGCACCACCGTTTGAAGAAATGTTGTATACCCTTCTCATTTTGGTTTGGTTTGTTTTATTTTACGGCATATCAACCTCGGTGGGTCATTTAATGCCGATAAAGTTTTGAAATAAATCAATTCTTAATGGATAATACATTTTTTTTATAAATACATTTTTCTATTTAACCCATAGATGGGACCCTAACAGGTACTACCACTCCGGGTCAGAGTGGACCAGGGAGCAATTGTGATGAATGGGGTGCTCCACATTCCCCAAACCTCCAAAACTGGAACCTCACCATCAGATAGAGTTTAACGTCATTCCCAGGACATCTAGACCCGCAGCCACCGCCTTCTAGCACCCATATGATAAAAAGGGTTGGGGCTTGTCATAAGGGTAATAGGGTTGGGAAAATCATATAGGTGCTAGGGCTTGACGTGACCAGCCGATTGATCGGAGGGAGCCTCTCCGACCGCCCGTCTAGCCCAAGATAGGACCAAAGTGGAGTATTGCATGTCATGAAATGCTCACCCACCTGGGCTCTATCCTTAAGCACCACGGGTCGCCACCCACAGCCAACAGGTGGCTCCATTGGGGGAGTCTTACCCCTCTGTAGAGGTGCAGTCGGTGCATTCTAACGCCCCAGCCGACAGGGCGGCCTTCTCATTTTACTTACTTCTTACTTCTTCTTCTGTTCATCTTCTATCTTAGGTTCTTCTTCTTGGGGGTCGCACTCAACTCATTTCTTCTTCTATATCAGTCTTGTTACCAAGACATTCACCAACCACAAAACCGTGTTAATTTTCTTAAACTTTTATTTCCTTAACTAAACATTTCATGTAACTAAACATCTGACTAACATATCGCGCGTATGCTGAGTTCCACTTAAGGCAGGACATCCCCACTGCCCGACGTCCAACTGAGGACTCAACCAGGTCCCATGTGACTTCACATATTTCGCGGGCTTTCTGTACTATTCCATGGAAAGTCCCGCCCATGATATGAAAAGGGCCGTCCCTCTAGAAATACAGGGGATTGACAATAATCACTCTTTCGCTGTTTGAGAGAATTTGATATTTTTTTAAAGTGAAAAATCAACCTGCCCTACTGTACAATTAAGTAACACGATTATTAATATATAGATTTTTTTTTTTTTTTTTTTAGATGCCGGCTGACCACAAGGCGCCTCTGTTCTCGTCTTTATCCCGAAACATTTCTGAAAAACACGTTCGAAAAGACAATTCCAACGATTCATCTCTCGTAACAGCTGTTAAAATCGGATTCTTGCTCAAATATCCAAAATTCAATAAACAACGCGAGGGCCGAATTTTTTTTTTTTCAAAAAAAAAGACTACGTGAATATTATTCTCGAGCTGGGTGTGACCGAACCATCCCCTCACTCATCTGGATAAAAGTCTCGGCTTTGTGTGACGCAATGTGAAGAAACTAAAAATCCATGTGAAAACAGATGCTTCTTTAAAAAGTTTTTCTTCTTTTGTCGTAAAACTGCGCCATTTTGTTTGTCATCGTAAAACATCTGCAACAAACATCAATAAAGTTTGTTTGTGTTTTGTTTGTTTTGGTTGTTGCTTGTTTTTTTATTTTTGTTATTTTTTTTTTGGGGGGGTCTTGTTTATTTTTTTTTTGTTTTTGTTGTGGGGTCTTGTTTATTTGGGGGTGGGGTCTTGTTTTTTTTGGGGGGTTATTTTTTTGGAGTTTTTTGGTGTTTTTGGGGGTCTTGTTTATTTCTATTTGGGGGGTATTCCTATTTAGGGTGGTTCTTGTTTATTTTTTGTTTTTTGTTGGGGGTCTTTTTTTTAGGGGATTGTTTTTTTTGGAGGGTCTTGTTTATTTTTTTTTTTGTTGGAGGTCTTTTTTTTAGGGGTTGTTTTTTTGGAGGGGTCTTGTTTATTTTTTGTTTTTGTTGGAGGTCTTTTTTTTAGGGGGTTGTTTTTTTTGGAGGGGTCTTGTTTATTTTTTGTTTTTTATTGGAGGTCTTTTTTTTAGGGGTTGTTTTGTTTTTTTGGATGGGGTCTTGTTTATTTTTGTTTTTTGTTGGGTGGGTTCTTGTTTATTTGGGGGGGTCTTGTTTATTTTTTGTTTTTGGGGGATCTTGTTTTTTGGGGTTTTTTTTTGGTTGGGGGCCTGTTTTTTTTTGGGGGGTCGAGGGTCTTATTTTTTGTTATTTGTTTTTTGTTGGGGGACTTGTTTTTTTTTTTCTGTTTTTTTGTTGGGGTCTTGTTTATTTGGGGGGGGGTCTTGTTATTTTTTTTGCTTTTGGGGGTCTTTTTTTAGGTTTTTTTTCGTTTGGGGGTCCTGTTAATTTCTTTTTTGGGGTGGGGTTCTTGTTTATTTTGTTTTTTGTTGGGAGTCTTTTTTGGGGGGTGGAGGGTTTTGTTTATTTTTTTTTTGTTTTTTGTTGGGGGACTTGTTTTTTCTGTTTTTGTTGGGGTCTCGTTTATTTTTTTTTTTGGGGGATCTTTTTTTTTTTTTTTTTTTTTGTTTTTTTGTTTGGAGGGGTCTTATTAATTTCTATTTTGGGGGGTCTTGTTTATTTTTGGAGGGGTTTTTTGGGGGGAGATTTTTTTTTTTGAGGGGTCTTGTTTATTTTCTGTTTTTGTTGGGGGGTTTTGTTTATTTGGGGGGGGAGTCTTGTTTATTAATTTTTTGTTTTGGGGGGAGATCTTGTTTTTTTTTTCAGTCTTTTTTTTTTTTTTTTTTTTTTGCTTTTTTGTATTTGCTTTTGTTTTGTTTTTCTTGATTACCTTTTTTACAATTTTTCTGAATTTTTGTGGTTTGTAATATTTGGATTATTCGGACTATTGTTCTCATTTTTTTTTTTTCTTGATTTTCCTTCTTCTTTCTTTCTTTGTTGTTGTCAACAGTAGATGACCAGCCCTTTCGACTGCACTTCTGCAGAGGGTTAACACCATGTCCGAACAATTTCAAACTTCCTTATCAACTCATACACATTTCTACGTGGTAATGCACTGTCCCAGTATTGTGCTAAAAGCCTGTCGTGAATTTCAACCCCTGACACTCATTCCGACCAGAGAAATCGAGTAACTTCTTTGGTGCATACTGCTAGTGGAGCGGCCATGTTTACACAGTAAAAACAACAAGGATTTTTTTTTTATTCGGATGTATATAATTGGCGGAGAGAGACAGACAGACAGACGATAGATGATGATAGGAGATTATAGATAATCTTACTTGTTACACTGTTGCTTATCTGCTTCATTTAACAACAACCACAATGTGAAACATTGAAACATCTGAAATCCAGATGCTGATTTAAAACATAATATCTGTTAAATTGTTTCTATTCGTGAGTAACAATCCTCTGGGGATATTGTAACTCAATGGTTCTCAACCTTTTTTTTTACCTAGGTATCCCTTTGAGTCCTGTTTTACTATGGTGGACCCCCTCCCCCGCCATAATCATTCGATGTATACAAATCCTATTGTATTTTGGTTCAGAATTGGAACTTCACCACTAGATGCCGCTGCAGCTAAATCGGCTCTAGATTTGACCCCCGACAAGTTCAAGATTCCATATACTGACTTGAAACCTAAAATTAATAGATTCCTTCATACAAAATGGCAACAACACTGGAATAACAACATCCACATAAACTCTTCCTAATCAAACCCACTTTGGGATACAGGAGACTAGCTTTAAAAAAGTCTAGAAAGGAACAAGTCATTATGTCCCGATTACGCATTGGTCACACAAGACTAACACACTCCTATATACTCAAACAAAAACAACAATCACAATGTGAAACATGTCAAACACCTTTAACTGTTAAACACTTATTCATGGAATGCAGGTTTTTTGCTCACATCAGAAACCGTTATTTTAAAGCAAACAATATGAAAGATCTGTTTGAAAATGTCAACATGGAGGATATTCTCTCCTTTTTGAGGGAAATAAAATTATACCATAGAATATAAATATGAACTTCATCAATACCATACAACATGATCCCCAATGGTGCTAACACTTTGTTAAAACCAATTACTAAATAGTATAAATATAAATACACATGTATTACTTCCTAACCGTTAGGCATGACGTAACCCCAGACGGGTTGATATGCCGTTAAAATCAATAAACCAACCGACCAACTTCATTTAACTTGTCTGGCTGCCATCTTGTCTGGCTGCCATCTTGTCTGGGCTGATCTAGGGGCTTCTGTTAAAGGTTATTATTTCTTCTTCTGTTCTTTTTTGTTCATGCTGCGCATAACGTTGTTCTTACATTCAATTAGTACTACAAGACTTGGTTATACTTGATCAAGTTTTATTTCTTAGCCCATGCTTGATTCCGTCGCGGGAAGAGACAGGCCCAGGGAGAGCCGACAATCGCGTCTGCTCCCCGTGAAAGCTAAGTCGAAACTGCCTAACTAAACTAACTTATTCTCACGTGTCTGTATCGGAGGTCTGTTGGGGGTCATCTAAAATGTCAATCATAATCTCCAACGGTTATGGAAAATTACCCAACTCCGCTTTTAAATCTAACGAACCTTAATTCAAATTCTACAACAGACACGTTTACAATTTGACTGCTTATTAATTGTAACACTAGAATACCACTGTATTTACCGCCCTGTCGACTAGGGTTATAGATTAAGCCGACTGCACATATGCAGAGGGGTAAAATTCCCCCAATGGGGCCACCAGGGCTCAAGATTAACGCCGTCCCGTCGTCCCGGGGACGATAAAAATTACTCCGGGACGATCAATACGTCATCCGGGACAGTTTGCCGGGGACGGTAAAAATTTATCCTAAAAGTTAGTACTACATTCCAATATTGGCCGTCCAGTGATTGCCCAAATGCTGACCTCAAAATGAGGCTACGGCACCGCAGGTCTATTCTCAAAGCCATGTAATGAATAATGTGGAGGGAGATAGTTTAAAAGGACAGAATTATGTACTACTAACCCTTCTCAGGGTAACTTAAAGTAAAAAAAAGTATTTTTTAGCTCAAAACACACTAGGAAATCGATTTTTTGTCCAAATATCCAGAATTATCACTGCTTCAGCTTTTCTTAATGTTTTATTACATGTTATTATGCTACTGATGACTGACAAGTATAGATGATGCTAATGAATTAAACAAAAATATTTTGATTTCCGGACGGTCCAAACCCCATTGGGACGGTTGATAATTTTTTTGATCGGGACGGTCATGAAAAAAGTTAGTGTCGGGGCCTGGGGGTCACCAGTTGGACGTGGGTGGTGAAAAGTGATGCTTAAAGACGGAATCCTGGTGACTGAGCAGTACATGACATGCAACATTCAACTTTGGTCCTTACTTAGGCTAGATGGAGGGTAGGAGAGGCCTCCTCCGATCAATCGGTTGATCACGTCAAACCCAGCCCTATTGGACAAACTACCAAAAGCGTAACGCTTATAGGCATTTACTCAATCCGTTTATCACGTGTAGAATGGGATATAAGGTTGGAAGTATGGAGGCATCTAGCGAGGATCGAACTCTCTATTCAGTAGTAATTGATCTGCGAGACTTGCTTGCTAACCCCTACACTGCGATGAGACACACTTTTATCCAACTATAGGGACATCCAGCGACGATCGAATTCGCGATCAGTCGTAATTGATCTGCGAGACTTGCTTGCTAACCCCTACACTGCGATGAGACACACTTTTATCCAACTAGGGGCATCCAGTGACGATCGAATTCGCGATTCAGTCGTAATTATCTGCGAGACTTGCTTGCTAACCCCTACACTGCGATGAGACACACTTTTTATCCAACTATAGGGACATCCAGCGACGATCGAATTCGCGATTCAGTCGTAATTGATCTGCGAGACTTGCTTGCTAACCCCTACACTGCGATGAGACACACTTTTATCCAACTATAGGGGCATCCAGCGACGATCGAATTCGCGATTCAGTCGTAATGATCTGCGAGACTTGCTTGCTAACCCCTACACTGCAATGAGACACACTTTTATCCAAATATAGGGGCATCCAGCGAGGACCGATGAGACACCCTTTTATCAAAAACGTTTGTCACGGGTAGGATGTGACACAAGGTTGCAACTATAGGGGCATCCAGCGAGGGTCGAACTCGCTAATCAGTCGTAATTGATCTGCGAGACTAGCTTGCTAAACATGACACCTCTACGGGTCGCTTTCTTAGATACAGAGATATACCGTAAAGAAACAATGGACCATTTTTTTTATACAGTGTGTACTATTCCCCGCTGATATGGGCTTGTAAAATATTTGAGGAAACAAGGAAACTACTTATTACAACACGACAGAATGTCTACAGATAAGATAAGGTAATATTTTTAAAAAAGGTTACGTCGGTAGCAGCCAGACAGCGAGGGAGCCTATCCCATTTTCACTAGCGCTTGACCAAGGAGATTGTTCTTTAGCGTCTAAGGCGGAGCGCCACGCCTACTTCTAACTCCTCAGTTTACCGCACAGATCCCCGTGCCACTCATGCGCTGAGTTGACGAGGGTCGGTATCGAACCAGAAACCTTGAGGTTCCCAGTCGAACACTATACCGACTGAGCTAAATCGGCCCCTTAGAAGAATTGTCGTTTTAACTTGTCAGTGACATCGCTTTCTGTGGAAGAGATATTACTACCTAAGTATTTGAATTCTTCTACTGGCTTACTGTCGAGTGTGGAGATGTTTCCTTCCTTGTTGAAACATGAACTCAGTTTTATCGGAGTTCACATAGACACCGATGTTCTTTGCTGCCTTTTCCAGGCTATGTAGTTGTGGCTCGGCCTGTGTCGGTGTATCTGCAAGATGTGCAAGGTCATCTGCGTAGTCTGCGTCTGTGATAGTCTATACGGAATATCGTCTGCTTAAGATGTGGTTGTATCAGTGCTGCTGTATGGCTGCACCACTTGGACCCTGTTGAGGCGCCTTGAGAATAAGATAAATGAGAGCTACTCAAGAATGCTGCGTGCGGTCTTGAACAAGTCGTGGAAACAGCACCCCACGAGGAAGCAGCTGTATGGCCACCTGCCCCCTATCTCACAAACCATCCAAGTGAGACGGACAAGACATGCTGGACACTGCTGGAGGAGCAAGGACGAACTCATAAGCGACGTTCTCCCGTGGAAGCCAACATATGGACATGCTAATGTGGACCGCCCAGCAAGGACCTACATTCACCAACTCTGTATGGATACTGGATGCTGTGCAGAGGACCTCCCTGGGTCAATGAATGATAGGGAAGGTTGGCGAGAGATTGTCATGGATATCCGTGCTAATTGTGTGATATGATCATGATCATGATGATTTATAATTTAATTTTCTAACTTTATTTACACTAGCAGGACTTGTGGATATACCACCCTATGATAATTTGATTATTACATTTGATATGCTTATTTCAGAGCTATTGCGAAATAGTTCAATATGTAAAAAGTATAATAATCTTCATTTAACTCTCTCTCTCTCTCTCTCTCTCTCTCTCTCTCTCTCTCTCTCTCTCTCTCTCTCTCTCCTCTTCAATTACTCTTTTTTTTATCTTTTCATTATGTTCTATTGAAACAAATTAGCGTTATCGCTCCCGCACGCTCACCATCTCTCTATCTTTCCTCTACTCTCTTTCATTCTTATTATATTTTTTTCCGTGTAGCATATCCTTTTTCCCTTTCTTTTTTTCTTTCTAATAAAAACTGAATGGTCCGTTATTTAGCTGAGGTGACGATAAAAAAAATAAAAATTCGGCGAATAAGTAACACCAGATAATCAGGATTTACATTTGTGCATTTCATCTTGGATGATTTGGACGGTCTCGTTTTGAACCAGAGGGTGTTGCAAGAGGACAACGGTCGTACAATTAAGGAACATGAGTATTGATATATAGATAACATAATTTTCTACATTTATGAAAGGGCTGGGTTAGTTCAAGTCGGCTAGAAACCAAAAGGTTCCTGGTTCGATACCGGCTCTCGCCAACTCAGCGTATGAGTAGCATAGGGATCTGTGCGGTAAAGTGAGGGGCTGATGGTATGTGTGGCACTCCGCTTCAGACACAAAAAACAATCTCCTTGGTCTAGCGTTAGTGAAAAGGGGATAGACTCCCTCGCTGTATGGCTCATACCGACATTAGACTGTCCCGACGCTAGTGAAAAGGAGATAGAGTCCCTCGCTGTATGGCTCATACCGACATTAGACCGTCCCGTCGCTAGTGAAAAGGGGATAGACTCCCTCGCTGTATGGTTCATACCGAAAGTAGAGGCCCCCGACGCTAGTGAAAAGGGGACAGTCTCCCTCGCTGTACGGTTCATACCGAAATTAGACCGTCCCGTCGCTAGTGAAAAGGGGATAGACTCCCTCGCTGTATGGTTCATACCGACATTAGACCGTCCCGTCGCTAGTGAAAAGGGGATAGACTCCCTCGCTGTATGGCTCATACCGACATTAGACCGTCCTGTCGCTAGTGAAAAGGGGATAGACTCCCTCGCTGTATGGTTCATACCTCAGACGCATACCGACATCCCGGCCGTCCCCTCGCTAGTGAAAAGGGGATAGACTCCCTCGCTGTGTGGCTCATACCAACATTAGGCCGTCCCGACGAGTTTACTTTACGACTTTATGAAAATGATAGTTCAAACTAACGCAGCTTAAATGGAACGATGGTAGGTGTGGTACTCCACCTCAGACACAAACGACAATCTCCTTGGCCTAGCACTAGTCAAAAGGGGATAGACTCCCTCGCTGTATGACATTAGGCCGCCCCGACGACTTTACGACTTTATGAAAATGATAGTTCAAACTAACGCAGCTTAAATGGAACGATGTAACGTGAATGGAATTATTTGTTTAAAAAAATCGTTTTGAAATGTCAGATTCAAATTTAAGAAAGTCCCAATAATTCTCCATTTTCTTTTCTTTATCAAACGACTGATAAACTGTTCGCCATTCATTTGCTTTCATTTTTCTACTCACTACTTGATCTCTCGTCAGCTCCTCCCCCTTTTTGTAAGTGATTATTCGTATCTCTAAGTGAATTTATGTCACAAGTTAATTTCAAATCGATACGCAAAGACTTGGATTTATTGTCACACAAAAGTTACCGCACAAAGGCGAATGAATACAAAATATTATGCTTCTCAAATGGCGAGGTGAGTCCTTTTTCGATTAACAAAATCATAACTTTTATTCTTTGGTGTTTGTAATGTTTTTTTTTCTCATTGTTTATATTTTACAAGCAAATATATGCACCCTCCGGGTGCAAGTATTTAAGTTTTAATATAATAAAATATCATATTAAATTAGAAAGGCTAATGAAACTGAATAAGAATGCAGAAAAAAAAATTGGAACAGAGGGGTATGATTGAAAAATAGAACAACTTTGAAACTAATTCTGCCATCATTTTCCATTACTCCCGTCTTTCATTGGTAAATTTTCTTAATTTAACTATTTAGTTAAAATAGGAAGTGAAGAATAAAATAACAGTTATTTCTTCTTGTTAATTGATTTTTTTAAAGATTTATCTCCGAGATTTTTGCTCATATTCATTGAGATAAAATCAAATCATTAGAAATCAACAATACCAAGCACATATTTATTAAAATCAAATTTTAAATATGAATATGCAAATTAGGCTTGCCGTTCACACTGTAAACCGCTAATTGTTGTACATATAAATACAATTGCATGTTATTAGTACGTAGATATGACCAGCAGTATTAATAATGGAAAAGAATTTTATTAATAATTGAGGCTTAAATAAAAATGATTCATGGAGAATGTGATGTATAATAAGTAAATGGACAGTGGCT
The DNA here is from genome assembly GCA_023376005.1 of Doryteuthis pealeii. NCBI lineage: Eukaryota > Metazoa > Mollusca > Cephalopoda > Myopsida > Loliginidae > Doryteuthis > Doryteuthis pealeii. The sequence continues at coordinate 15,435,624 of CM042161.1, read as the reverse complement.
TGAGTAGTGATATAGTTTCGGTTACAGATAAACAAACACATAATCTCTATTATAATAAGAAGATATAGTGTTGTTGTTGTTGTTCTTCTTCTTCGTCTTCTTCTTCTTGTTTACTAAGCGTTGCTTAGATATGATAAACAAGCGTCGAGTTGCCTGATAGTACCCGACACTTGTACCCTGTGCCCTGTAGCTTCGGCTTCTTGACCGGTAAGAGGTTAATTGGTACTAATGCACAATAACGCGCAAGAGATAATATCATAAGAATTGCATTTTACGTATAAATAGCATTAAATGTCGGAAACTCCTGAACTAACCTAACACTAACACTAACCATAACCTTAACCCTAGTTTTCGGGTATTTCCGTGAAATGTAATGAAATGTAATACTTTTTATACGTAATCTAATGATATTATCTCTTGCGCGCTATTATACATTAGTACCAATGCTTTTTATACGCAATCTAATGATATTATCTCTTGCGCACTATTCTGCATTAGTACCAATGCTTTTTATACGTAATCTAATGATATTATCTCTTGCGCGCTATTATACATTAGTACCAATGCTTTTTATACACAATCTAATGATATTATCTTGCGCGCTATACATTGTACCAATGCTTTTTATACGCAATCTATTGATATTATCTCTTGCGCGCTATTGTGCATTAGTACCAATGCTTTTTATACGCAATCTAATGATATTATCTCTTGCGCGCTATTATACATTAGTACCAATGCTTTTTATACGCAATCTAATGATATTTATCTCTTTGCGCGCTATTATACATTAGTACCAATGCTTTTTATACGCAATCTAATGATATTATCTCTTGCGCGCTATTATACATTAGTACCAATGCTTTTTATACGCAATCTAATGATATTATCTCTTATACATTAGTACCAATGCTTTTATACGTAATCTAATGATATTATCTCTTGCGCGCTATTATACATTAGTACCAATGCTTTTTATACGCAATCTAATGATATTATCTCTTGCGCGCTATTATACATTAGTACCAATGCTTTTTATACGCCAATCTAATGATATTATCTCTTGCGCGCTAATACATTAGTACCAATGCTTTTTATACGCAATCTAATGATATTATCTCTTGCGCGCTATTCTGCATTAGTACCAATGCTTTTTATACGATCTAATGATATTTCTCTTGCGCGCTATTCTGCATTATACCAATGCTTTTTATACGTAATCTAATGATATTATCTCTTGCGCGCTATTATACATTAGTACCAATGCTTTTATACGCAATCTAATGATATTATCTCTTGCGCGCTATTATACATTAGTACCAATGCTTTTTATACGCAATCTAATGATATTATCTCTTGCGCGCTATTATACATTAGTACCAATGCTTTTTATACGCAATCTAATGATATTATCTCTTGCGCGCTATTATACATTAGTACCAATGCTTTTATACGCAATCTAATGATATTATCTCTTGCGCTATATACATTAGTACCAATGCTTTTTATACGCAATCTAATGATATTATCACTTGCGCGCTATTATACATTAGTACCAAAGCTTTTTATACGCAATCTAATGATATTATCTCTTGCGCGCTATTATACATTAGTACCAATGCTTTTTATACGTAATCTTATGATATTATCTCTTGCGCGCTATTCTGCATTAATACCAATGCTTTTTATACGTAATCTTATGATATTATCTCTTGCGCGCTATTATACATTAGTACCAATGCTTTTATACATAATCTAATGATATTTTATACCAATGCTTTTTAACGCAATCTAATGATATTATCTCTTGCGCGCTATTATACATTAGTACCAATGCTTTTTATACGCAATCTAATGATATTATCTCTTGCGCGCTATTATACATTAGTACCAATGCTTTTTATACGCAATCTAATGATATTATCTCTTGCGCGCTATTATACATTAGTACCAATGCTTTTTATACCTAATTTAATATCATCTCTTATGCGCGCTTTTCTGCATTAGTCCCAATTCTTTTTATACGCAATCTAATGATATTATCTCTTGCGCGCCATTCTGCATTACTACTGATGATACCCGACATTCGTGCTAGCATCAGATGTCGGAAACCCCTGATGTAGCCTAACCCTAACCCTAATACTAACTCTAACTCAAATATTAACCCAAACACTAACACTAACCATTACCCTAACCCTAGTTTTCGGGTAATGTAATGAAATGTATTGCTTTTTATATGTAAGTAAAGTTTCGGGGCGGCCTATTGTCGGTATCAGCCAGACAGCGAGGGAGTCTATCCCCTTTTCACTAGCGCTAGACCAAGGAGATTATTTTAGCGTCTGAAGTCAAGCGCCACACTCCTTACTTTACCGCACAGATCCCTGTGCTACTCATACACTGAGTTGGCAAGGGCTGGTATCGAACCAGGAACCTTGTGAATCCTAGCCGAACGCTCTACCAACTGAGCTAAATTATATGTACTGTAATGATATTATCTCTTGCGCGCTATTGTGCATTAATACCGATGTTACCCGACATTCGTGCTCTGTATCCAGTAGCTTCGGCTTTTGGAACGGTAAGATATTAATTCATTGCGTGATCCCATGGGGACGCCCCCACCCCCTGACAACACCTGCCCCTCTCGTCTAAAAGGGCGAGGGCCAGGTTTATTGCTCCGGTGCCTGAGACACTCCAAGAAGGGAACGCCAAAGGGATTTACCCACTTTTTGCACTGGTCACTGCATGACCTTCAATTTGTGCATGACCCCCCCCACACACACACACACACACACACGTTAAAGAGACCATGTGTTAATCCGGCCTGGTAATTTGTTTGGTTATTGATTTTAACGGCATATCAACCCGTCTGGGGTTATGTCATGCTTAACGGTTAGGAAGTAATACATATCGTGTATTTATATTTATACTTTTAGTAATTGGTTTTAACAATGTGTTAGCATTATTGGGGATTATGTTGTATGGTATTGATTTGTTTCATGTCTATATTCTATGGTATAATTTTATTTCCCTCAAAAAAGAGAGAATATCCTCCATGTTGACATTTTCAAACAGATCTTTCATATTGTTTGCATTAGAATAATGTTTTCTGATGTGAGCAAAAAACCTGCATTCCACGAATAAGTGTTTAACAGTCAAAGGTGTTTGACATGTTCCACATTGTGGTTGTTGTTTTTGTTTGAGTGTATAGGAGTGCGTTAGTCTTGTATGACCAATGCGTAATCGGGACACAATGACTTGTTCCTTTCTAGACTTTCTTAAAGCTGGTTTCTAGCCTCCCAAAGTGGGTTTGATTAGGAAGAGTTTATTGTGGATGTTGTTATTCCAGTGTTATTGCCATTTTGTATGAAGGAATCTATTAATTTTAGGTTACAAGTCACTATATGGAATCTTGAAGTTGTCGGGGATCAAATCTAGAGCCGATTTAGCTGCAGAGTCAGCTCTTTCATTCCTCCTCACTCCTATATGGCTTGGGATCCAAGATATCATAATCTCCTTAGAGTTAGACATAGAGTTTAATCTATTCAGGAGTTTAATGATGATAGGGTCTTCCAGTTTTTTTTAATTTCTTAATTATAGGAGGAAAGAGAACGAGTCTGAGAAGTGGGTTTAATTAGGAAGAGTTTATTGTGGATATTTTTATTCCAGTGCTGTTGCTATAACCATGGTTCTGCCAATCAAATCATCCACGATGAGCTCGGCTTCCATAAAACGAGAATGCTGTTCACTTTTGACTCTCCCTCGTAGATAAAATCTTTATTCAAATTAGATAACATGTTATAGGTGGCCACTGAAGCTATATCGAGTACGATAAGCAAACTGAGGTTTGTTTATCACATATAAGCAAAGTTCCCACTAGATCAGCGAAGTTAAGCAGCAATGAATCTGTTCAATACTTAGATGGGTGACCACTTAAGCATCACCAGGTACTGTAAACAACGTGAAGCCTGTGTGCCATATCCAAGCAAATCTTAACAAGTAATAACAATGACGTGGAAAATACTGATTTACAGTCATTTCATGTCCGTTCCCACTAGATCAGCGAAGTTAAGCATCAATGAGCCTGTTCAATATTTAGATGGGTGACCACTTAAGCATCACCAGGTACGTATTTTCTTGACCACTCACCAGTAATGTGAAACATGTCAAACACCTTTAAATAGAGAATTGTAATCTGGACCATATGACCTTTAGGCACCCCTTTTTGATCTCGATTAAGAAAGGACATGTTTTTCATTTACACCGTCAATATCCGGTTGTTTTAACAGACGATTTTTAGATTTTTTTCAAATTATAAAACTAACCCCTAACCCTGACCTTTAACCCTAACCCCTAACAAACAACTGGATATTGACGGTGTAAATGAAAAACATGGCCTTTCTTAATCGAGATCAAAAAGGGGTGTCTAAAGGTAATATAGTTCGCCTGCGTAATTGTTATATTTCGACTAGACTAACGCACTCCTATATACTCAAACAAGAACAACAACCACAGTGTGAAACATGTCAAACACTTTTGAGAGTTAAACACTTATTCATGGAATGCTGGGTTTTTTGCTCACATCAGAAACCGTTATTTTAAAGTAAACAATATGAAAGATCTGTTTGAAAATGTCAACATGGAGGATATTCTCTCTTTTTTGATGGAAATAAAATTATACCATAGAATATAGACATGAAACAAATCAATACCATACAACATAATCCCCAATAATGCTAACACATTGTTAAAACCAATTACTAAAAAGTATAAATATAAATACACGATATGTATTACTTCCTAACCGTTAGGCATGGCATAACCCCAGACGGGTTGATATGTCGTTAAAATCAATAAACATTGTTGTTGTTGTTGATGTTATTATTATTATTATTATTATTATTATTATTATAATCATTTTCACACCTTTGGAGTTTTTCACATCAGCATTAGCTTATGGTATTTCACTGGAGTCTGAGTGATAACAAGTCTCCTCAAGTCTCCAGGACTCTTCTGAGTATTCTAGTCGATTTCAGCAGTGCTTTGTTATGGATTGGATTTGTTCTTTACTTTGGGCATTCAATCTCTTTCATTGATATTTTATTACAAATATCGGCTGTACTTACACAAAGGTGTCAAAATTAGGGTGACCCAGAAAAAACAGAACCCACAAATTTTGTAATAAAACTGTTAATTTTAACTATGGGGGTCTAGGGTTAGGATTTAGGGTTAAAGTTAGGGTTAGGATTAGGGTTAGGGTTGAGGTTGGGGTTTAGGGTTAGTTTAATGGGAAAATGAATAAATAATTTGGGTTCTGTTTTTTATGGGTCACCCTGTATACCGGTGACCCAGAAAAAAAAAGAACCCACAAATTTTGTAATAAAACTGTTAATTTTAACTAGGGGGGGTAGGGTTAGGGTTAGTGTTGGGGTTTAAGGTTATTTTAATGGGAAAATAAATAAATAATTTGGGTTCTGTTTTTTCTGGGTCACCCTAATCTTTGTGCAAGTTCAGCCCAAATGTAAGGTTGATGAACAGAACTAATACATTTCTTGGCAATGTGTAACCCACCCCCACCCCCTTTTTTCATATTTTATTGATATTCTAATAATTCTCTATTGATAATCTAAAATTTCTGTCTTACAGAGGTTGAAAGATATTTTCAGTCTTTTTTATAACTTCTAATATATAATCTGTTGTCACTAAATTTGTTTGTCTGTTTAGCACTGAAATGTCAAATGACAGACAACTCTAGTTGTTGGAACAGAACCCTTGGTGAACTGCTTAAGATAATGACACAATCTGATAGAAATCATAAAATTATAAAACTAACCCCTAACCCTAACCCCTAACAAACAACCAGATGTTGACGGTGTAAATGAAAAAAATGTACTTATGAATCAGCAAAGCAAAAGGGGTGCCTAAAGATCATATGGTCCAGAAAATGTCTTACCTCAAAAAAGAATGTGTTCTGTAGTGTCAAAAAAGAAAGGTTCACCAAGAATTAAGTGATTTTTTATATAGATATTCAAATATGTTAATTCTCACTCTTCCCCTGTCAATCAACAACCAATCACAGTCTGTCTTCAATTATAAAAAGTCATTGCTATTTTATAAAGTCAGTTTTGAACTTGGTTCATTCTGGACGATTAAAAAGTTCTTTGTTGTTATGGATTGGATTTGTTCTTTACTTTGGACATTCAACTTCTTTTATTTATATTTTATTACAAATATCGGCTGAACTTGCACAAAGGTGTCAAAATTAGAGTGACCCAGAAAAAACAGAACCCACAACATTTGTAATAAAACTGTTAGTTTTAACTATGGGGGTCTAGGGTTAGGATTTAGGGTTAAAGTTAGGGTTAGGATTAGGGTTAGGGTTGGGGTTGGGGTTTAGGGTTAGTTTAACGGGAAAATTAATAAATAATTTGGGTTCTGTTTTTTCTAGGTCACCCTGTATACCGGTGACCCAGAAAAAACAGAACCCAAATTTTTTATTCCTTTTCCCATTAAAATAACCCTAAACCCTAACCCAAACCCTAACCCTAACCCTAACCCTAAACCCTAGACCCCCATAGTTAAAATTAACAGTTTTATTACAAAATATGTGGGTTCTGTTTTTTCTGGGTCACCCTAATTTTGACACCGTTGTGCAAGTTCAGCCAACTAAAGATTATAATTGAAAGTAATATTGTTTACTAGTAAAGCTACTCGGTGTTGCTCGGGATTTAAAAAAATAAAGATAAATATTGTATCTATCTATACAGTGGTACCTTGACTTACGGGTGCCACAACTTCCGAATTTTCCGAGTTACGGATTGTCATTCGGGCGATTTTTTGCTTTGTGATGTGAGCTAAAATTTGTGATATTGTTACATACCCACATGTTGGTCTAACGCTAGTGAAAAGGGGATAGACTCCCTCGCTGATTGGCTGATACCGACTTTAGGCCACCCCGATGACTTTACTTACTTACTTTATATATATATAATTTCCTTTTTTTTTTTAGCAACCCCTCAATCAGGATGCAACGCAATAGCCTTGTTTAAATGTAATATTAAACATATTTAGCAGTCTTTGATTTATGGGAAATAACTGGTAACTTTAAATGAAAAGGCCATTTTTAGCCATTTATTAATAAATCCTTATAGGAATGGGGATCTGGACTTTGTTTAAATGTAATATTAAACATATTTAGAAGTCTTTGATTTATGGGAAATAACTGGTAACTTGAAATGAAAAGGCCATTTTTAGCCATTTATTGATAAATCCTTATAGGAATGGGGATCTGGACTTTGTTTAAATGTAATATTAAACATATTTAGAAGTCTTTGATTTATGGGAAATAACTGGTAACTTGAAATGAAAAGGCCATTTTTAGCCATTTATTGATAAATCCTTATAGGAATGATGATCTGGACTTTGTTTAAATGTAATATCAAACATATTTAGAAGTCTTTGATTTATGGAAATAACTGGTAACTTGAAATGAAAAGGCATTTTTAGCCATTTATTGATAAATCCTTATAGGAATGGGGATCTGGACTTTGTTTAAATGTAATATTAAACATATTTAGAAGTCTTTGATTTATGGGAAATAACTGGTAACTTTAAATGAAAAGACCATTTTTAGCCATTTATTGATAAATCCTTATAGGAATGATGATCTGGACTTTGTTTAAATGTAATATCAAACATATTTAGCAGTCTTTGATTATGGGAAATAACTGGTAACTTGAAATGAAAAGGCCATTTTTAGCCATTTATTGATAAATCCTTATAGGAATGGGGATCTGGACTTTGTTTAAATGTAATATTAAACATATTTAGAAGTCTTTGATTTATGGGAAATAACTGGTAACTTGAAATGAAAAGGCCATTTTTAGCCATTTATTGATAAATCCTTATAGGAATGGGGATCTGGACTTTGT
>CM042161.1:15415196-15422696 GCA_023376005.1 Doryteuthis pealeii | reverse complement strand
CACCCAATAAATAGATATGTAAAACCTATATATTTATCTTATTATATATATATATATTATATATATATATATATATAATATATAAAGGAGATATTTTGGTATGTACGTGTCGCCATATAACTCCAAAACGGGAGGTCACTCAGATTTAAAATCTTGCATACACATTGATAACGTTCTAACTAAGAAACACTCCAAATTTGGTTATTGATTTTTACTGATTAAGGGATATAATTAATTAATCAAACAAAAATCAAACGATTTTTCGAAAGCTATAGCATAACATAGCTGCTGCTGCTGCTGCTGCTGCTGCTGCTTGGTGTATCAGCAGGAGCTCGCCTGCTGGTTTTATCAGCAAAAAGAAAGAAAGAAAGAAAGAAAGAAAGAAAGAAAGAATATCATCTTCCAGCCATTGAAAATGTTAGCGACAAACTTGAACTATGACTACATTTTAACGTAAAATAATTTTTTTATTTTTTTTATTTTACAATCTTTCTAAATATTTATTTATATTTATCGTGTGTTTTTGAAACTAACTTTTATTGTACAATGTACACTCACTTAAATTAAATTGTTGCCATGCACAAAAAATTGTAGAAAAATGAAAATTGTTTCAAAACACAAGTTTACGGTTACATTTTTTTTAAATAAGATTTTAAATGTCAATAAAAATCAGTCACCAGTATAGAGTTGTATAAATGTAAATAAAAAAAAGATGATAAAACGAGTTGTTTTCTAATTAATACTAATGGTTAAAAAAAGTCTTAATAGTTTAGAGAACTAATGAAAACGTTTTAAAATGTAAACAAAAATAGATATTGCATTCTTTTTATCGTTAAGAACTAGATTTGAATTGTCATGTACAAAAAATTCAAAGAAATAAATTACAATGTACTTCTAACTTATCAAGCAATTAAAAACTGAATTTAAAATTGTCCCCAAATACTATTATTATTTTCAAACTGGAGTTTCAGTGAAACTTTTCGTGAAAAGAAGAGAAAATAATCTTGCTCAATATATAATTTGTACGAGTCTTTATCAATTGAATTATTTTTTATAGCGAGTTAGAAAAAAATTATTTTGCTTCGGACTGCAAAAGTATGTTTTAACAAAAAATCAAATCTTATTCATATCGCAATCTTTTTATTCCTGTCTTTAAAATATTAATTTAGTTAGAAATGAAATGAAATAATCTATCTTACAAATATTTATTTGGTAAGAAAGAGCGAAGTAAAAAACAATAATAAGCGAAATTAATAACAATAATAAAGTTTATTATTGTTATTGTTTTCGCTTATTTTCGCTTATTATTTATTTCGTTTATTTAATAAACGAAATAAATGAAAATAAGTGAAAACATTTAACTCAACTTTGTTTTTGATTTTTTTCGTATATATACAAAAGAATTTTAGAAAGAAAAGCCTTTTACAAAAATAGATAGTTAAATTATATAACTACATATTTCGTAACTAAGTAAACATATAGTTGTATTGTAATAAAAACAAAACAAAAATTTATAAAAAAAATACGATGTAATTAACATTTCGTATATAAACAAAACAGTGTATGATATGTTAAACATAAAATAAAAATGATTCTAATGTACGTAACTTGAATGAGAAAATTTGTTCTTTAATTTATCATAATTCTAATGATAAATAAATAGGCAGATTTTTTTTTTTTTTAATTAAGTCACCACTTTTTTCTCTCTCTTTCTTTTGTTTACTAAAAACCGTCAGAAATGGTTTTTCGAATTTATCTCTGCTGAACTTGAAAAACGGTCGGAAAATTAGGGTGACCCAGAAAAAACAGAACCCACAAAATTTTTAATAAAACTTAATCTTAACTAGGGGGTTTAGGTTAAGGTTGGGGTTTAGGGTTAGAGGCGGACCTGAGCATCTAAAATTTTTGTTTTTAATTTTTTTTCTTTTTCTTCAATGGATTATTATCGAATACACATCAATCTATCAGATTGTAAAAAAAAATTCTAAAAAGTTATTTATTTTTTGTGTTTTAAGGGGTGCTCATTTCCCTGTATAAGTTTATAGTAAATCGATCCCCCATATCAGAACCGCTCTAGCTTAACAGTTGGGCTGAATTTGCACACAGGTGTCAAAATTAAGATGACACAGAAAAAACAAAACCCACAAATTTTGTAATAAAACTGTTAATTTTAACTATGGGGGTCTAGGGTTAGGGTTTGGGGTTAGGGTTAGGGGTTGGTGTTGGTGTTGGGGTTTAAGGTTAGTTTAATGGGGAAATAAATAAATAATTTGGGTTCTGTTTTTTTCTGGGCTACCCTAACTTTGACACCTTTGCGCAAGTTCAGTTCGAGCGATTCCGATATGGGGGATCGATTTACTATAAACTTATACGGGGAAATGAGCACCACTAAAAACTCAAAAAATAAAGAACTTTTAAGAATTTTTTTTACAATCTGATAGATTGGTGTGTAATCGATAATAATCCATTGAAGGAAATAAAAAAAAAATTTATTTAGCGGTTCCGATATGGAGGATCGTTTACGATAAACTTATACGGGGTCTTGAGCACCCCTGAAAACTCGAAAAATAAATAACTTTTTTGAAATTTTTTTTTTTTTACAATCTGATAGATTGGTGTGCAATCGATAATAATCCATTGAATGAAAGAAAAAAAATTAAAAACAAAAATTTTAGATGGGTTAGTTTAATGGGAAAATAAATAAAGAAATTGGGTTCTGTTTTTTCTGGGTCACCTATATACAGGGTGACCCAGAAAAAAAAGAACCCACAAATTTTGTATTAAAACTTAATTTTAACCAATCTGTCTGAGTTCTTCTTTTGTCCATTTTAAGAATGGCCCAGAGTATCTTATAATGGGGACAGCCCAGGTATTAATTCCTTTGATCAGATTTCTGCTGTTGAGTTTGGTTTCTAGGAGTTTTCTTGTTCTCCTGAGGTATTCTTTTTTTAAACTTTTCCTTTCATTTCTACTTGCTTGATATTGTCTGCTTCTAAAATTCCTAAGTATTTGTAATTTTCATTTTCATCAAGTAACTTTATAGTGTCCTGATTTGGTAGTTGTATTCCGTCCAATTATTATTATTATTATTATTATTATTGTTTTTTATTTTTTTATTTTTTTTACTCCTTTTGTGTTTTCACATCAGCGTTAGCTGATGGTCTTTCACTGGGGTCTGAGTGACAGCAAATCTCCTCAGGTCTCCAGGACTCTTCTGAGTATTCTGGCAGATTGCTGCAGTGCAGTGTTCTGAATGGTATCAATCCTTCCTCTGATTTCCAGATTTTCCAAACCCTTTTCCAGACCCTTTTCCAATCCTTTTGGTCCCGTTCCAAGTGCACCAACTACAATTGGTATCACTTTGACTTTCATATTCCATAACTTTTTCAGTTCTCTGGCAAGGTCCAGGTATTTGTCTTTATTATTATTATTATTATTATTAGTAGTAGTAGTAGTAGTAGTAGTAGTAGTTAGTACGTTAGTGCTAGAATCAAAGTTTATTTTTATTAAGGTTAGGATTTTTATGTATGATATATAAATCTTCACGAATATTCACATGATGTAAAGTTTGTAAAATCTTATCACACTCAAAAAAATCAATAAACTGTTATATAAACTAAAATAATAATAATAAATAAATTAAACAAAAATGATAATATTGTAATTATGAAATAAAAAATAAAAATTTAACAATATTCTATTAATAATAATGTAATAATTACTAATAATTTTCACACGCACACACACAATCATCACGTTATTAATAATAATACACACCTACGCGTGCACACACACACACACACACACATCCCTCTTTGTATGAATCTAGGAATACCAAATCTATTAATAATGGAGATTGTCTGTATTTCTGTCTGTAACAAAAACTACGTCATAGCTCTACGTCACAGCTTACGTCAGAATATTCTTATGCTATATACACACAAAATTTGAGTAAGCAAATTTAAAAATTGTTTTTTACTCTCGTCTTTTTTTTTTTTTTTTACAGTAACAAGAAGTTAACTAAAAAGTTTACAAATAAATAAATACCTACGATTTTGTGGAAAATTGATGTGGAAAATATTCAAAATAATTGTTTTATTATTACATGCACGCAACATTTTATTTGAGAGGGACGGGGCTCAGTTTTCATTTCAAATTGATTTATTTTTTTTGTTTTTTGTTTTTTTACTCCTTTAATAAATATGAGGATTTTGCTTACTTATGATATAAACCCTCTGACATTGAATTTTTAACTCCCACCCTCTCAGGCAATGTCTTTCAAAAATTAATTTTTACGACGCCCGGAGGGTGTTTTCTGTTGCTAGTAAATTTAATAAATATTATAATGATTCATACACACACACACACTCGCATACACTCACTACGTAATTAGAAATACTGTATTAATAAAAATTAAAATTTTAATTAAAAATAAAATAAACATTAAATAAAATTCACCCCCTACATACACCTTACCTATCAGCCATTTGAACCTGCGTCCGTCTGACATTTTTGAAATCTACAACACGTGTTCCATTTCAGCGTCTCTGTATACATTTAAAAAAATCGTTTTCATCAACAATTTCAAATAGACCGACCGACCACCAAACAAAAGGGTCTCGAAGATTTCTTATTTTCTGTGATATTTTTATATTTTTTCCCTCAAACTAACAAAAGCCCTGATGAAGATCTATTGAAACAGATCGAAACACTGCAGCGTAGGCGAAATAAACATTACTCGTTTATGAACTTGTGTTTTTCAATTTTTTTCCTAACATTACATACATGTATATATATATGTGTATTTGGGTAGCTTTTTTTCATTTATACATGTAGAATTAAACAAAAGACACATCTCCTGTTTAACAAATTTATTTTTGATCTTTTCGAATTTTCTGGCCAACTTTTTAATGTTTGGGTGGAATTCGTGGATAATTCCACCAAAGTTCAGGTCCCGAGTACTTTCGGCACACATCACCCCTGATGATGGCACTTCGAAGTGCCATCATCAGTCAGTTGCGGACAGGTCGTTAGTTGGTCATTTTAGGCAGTTGGTCAGTCGGTTAGTTAGGCATTTGTAGGCTCACAGTTGGTCAGTCAGTCAGTCAATTTAGGCAGTTGGTCAGTCAGTTGAAGACAGCTAGTCAGTTAGCCAATTTAGGTTGTTGGCCACTCAGTTTGGTCAGTTAATCATTTGAAGGTAACTGGTCAGAAAATCAGAGTGGATGAGGGCGGGGTATTTGAATTGGGGTTCTTCCGTCTGCGGGTCCATATTGCTATAGCTGGATCAGCTTTGCTTGGTTAAAAGGTGAGTGTAACACACTGCCATAGCATTGGTCAGAGAGAAGCTTTGGCAGCATCGCTAACTAAACCACTCAACCCCACGTTGTGCTTTGTTAAGTAAAGTTTAGTCGGTCGCATGTTCGGGTCGAAACAATACAAACCCCGACTCAGCTCCTCAAATTTTAAAAAAAATAAAACAAACCAACATGAGAACATACCAGTAATTTCTTTGTTCACTGAGTTTATTCTTGTAAGTGGACCCTAACTTTGCTGTCGGGGGACAAAATGGAGTGGTCTCCCTCGTCACAGTGTTTGAGGAACTCTCCCATATCATGTGTTCGTTTTGGTCACGTGACAAGGCGAACCCTAGAATCTCCTTTTTTTACGAAAAGGACTTGATAAGTTACGGATGTAGTCGTTCACTGCTCCATATTAATGCACATGGCGCCTGTCTTTGTTTCCAGGCCTGAGAAATAGTGAGTGGTTTCAACCTATTTGCGGTTTAGACTTTTCTTTATGTTCCTCAAACGCATTGTGTCTCTTTTGTAGCTTGGGAGGGGAACTTAGTTCCCTCCTTGTATGTTGTAAAATTAAATGTTGCATAGTATTGACTTGTCTTTATTTTCCTACCAAATATTCTGTGTTAGGTTACTCTCTTTTAAATAACCTAATTCATTATGAGAACGGGAGTTTTGTTGAATTAAATGTTATATCTTATTATAATGGAGATTGTGAGTTTTTCTGTCTGTAACCGAAACTATATTACTACTCAAGTCACAATTCCCTTAGTTATTTACGTCACATTCTCCATGATTCTATTTCTATTTAAACCTCAATTAATAATAAAACTGTTTGACATTATTAATACTGTTGGCCTTACCTAAATATTAATAACATGCAATTGTATTTATATATACAACAAAATACCAGTTTTCAGTGTAAACGTAAAGCTAATTTGCATATTGATATTAAAAAAACTGATTTTAATAAAAATGTGCTTGGTATTATTGATTTCTAATTGTTTGGTTTTATCTTAATGAATATGAGTAAAAATCTCTTCAATAAATCCTTAAAGAAATTCATTAACAAGAAGAAATAATTGTAATTTTATTCTTTACTTCCTATTTTAACTAAATAGTTAAATTAGGAAAATTTAGCATTGAAAAACGGAAGTGATGAAAGAGTAAGTTTCAGTTGTTCTATTTTCCAATTATACCCCTCCGTTTCAAATCTTTTTATCTGCATTCTTATTTAGTTTCATTAGCCTTTCTGATTTAATCTAATATTTTATTACATTTAAACTTAAATACTTGCACCCGGAGGGTGCATGTATTTGCTAGTAGTATTAATTGACTTATCTTTATTTTCCTACCGAATATTCTATGCCTTGTTTCGATAACCTAATGCATTATGAGAAACGGGTGTTAGCTTCGAGTTAACACTTTGCCAATTCTTATACTGCTATTGGATCAAGTATCCAATAAGCACCCCAGCTGAGAGCAGTTTTTAAAATAACAGCTTTTGCTTTTCACAATAACAATAATAAAATAACAATATTAGTTTATCGTTCATGCAAAATTCATTTTTCACATATGCTAACAACAAGAACATGAAATAACTAATATTTTGATTAAAATCAAAAGATATTTTAGTATAAGTATTTGGTCTGTAAATAAACGTGAACAACCTTTTTTTTTAAATTTACAGTAAAATTCTAATGTCAAAAGATTGTCTTATGCTTTTGTTTACAAACAACTGGAAGTTTGCGGTGAAAAACAAAAGCTGTTCTTTTCAAAACTGCTCTTGGCTGGGGTGCTTATTGTCTATTTCGTCTAGCAAACGAAATGTAATTCCTTTCGTCGTCAGCACAGTCTCTACCAACTGAGCACGTTACTCTCACTTCTTGACACAAGGAAACCAAACACATCAGTCGTCGAATTTCACTTCTGGTCAAACAAACTTGTTTTTTTCTCTCTCTCGCAGTATCAGCCACTGTACGGTTTTTTTTATCATCGCTCGGCCACGCTTTATGCAAATTCCGACTGGTCTCATCCGGGTCTCTGCCAACAGCATTTCAGCTACGAGGAGGTAGCGAGTTCAAATATCCGTGGCCACAGCTCTGCCCTTCAATTTCGCCACATTATTGGCACCTGATCCCTGCTATGTATGTTCTTCTTGTGACACCAAACCAAACATCACGGCCCTGCGCCGCCACAC
>CM042161.1:15372696-15412696 GCA_023376005.1 Doryteuthis pealeii | reverse complement strand
GTTTCAAGCCAGTGTGTCATCTGCCTATCCTCAAGACGAAGCAAAATTTTTCATTTGAAAATTATTTTTTTCAGATGAAACATTAAAATCAGTCAATTCACTGATTTTTGGTAATTGTATTAAAAAAATTTTAAAATATTGATTTTTTTCCATTATCTCTCCAAAAGATCTCCAATATTTGGACATACCTAGTATATCTATTAATATTGGAGATTCGGTCTTTATTTGTCTGTAACCAAAACTACGTCACTGCTTACGTCACAATTACCAAAATTGTCAATACATAGAATGAAGAAGAATTAATATCAATTTCTCTGAATGTTTGAGATGGGGCTTGGTGATTAGTATTATCTGCATTATTCGGACTATTGTCCTCATCTTCATTGTTATCTGTACAACATTTCGGCCGATGTGCCCTCCGGCTTTCTTGGGGTATTTCTTGTCGGACTCTGGAATCTTCTTTTCGGACTCGGAACCTTCTTGTCATAATCGGGAGCTATCACGGAACTTTAAACCTAACCCTTTATTCAATCCACGAGCACTCCTTTATCCACTAGGCTCCTCCCGAATTGAACACATGGCCTAGTGGATAAAGGAGTTCTGTTAAGACAGTTCTGACAGTTATCTCTGGACTGCAGGTTCAATCCTGGTCAAGGGCAGCAGTAATATAGAATAATAATTAACATGGCTTAACGCCTCTACCCCAGCTATGGTTAGCGGAATGAGAACAGGATATCCCCGTGGATTGAATAAAGGGTTAGGTTCAAAGTTTCGTGATGGCTCCCGATTACGAAAAGAAGTTTCCCGAGTCCGAGAAGGTTCCCGAGTTCGACAAGAAATACCTGAAGAAGGCCGGAGAGCACTTCGGCCGAAACGTTGTACAGATAACAATGAAGATGAGGACAATAGTCCGAATAATGCAGATAATACTAATTAATATCAATAAAACAAATAAAAGCTGTTCCTCATAATTCAACGTTGAATCATTTCCATTGTAATAAATTAGGGACTGGCAAACTGAGCCTAAAATGCGTTTTTGACAAAATGACTTTAGCCCCCCTACAGAAAATAATTTACCAAATATCAGGGAATTATCGGATTTTAATGAAATTTTCAGTGTTTATGTATCAATGAATGCTCTTTATAATGCATTATTTATTTTATTTCAAAACTTTCTCATTTTTTTCAGGTCACTTATGTTGGGGGCGTAAAATGTTTTGCAAGTTGGTCATATATTGTACTAATTACAGTATAAATAATGAGATAAAAGACCGAAGTTAAGAATAGAAACAAAAAAATTTTTTACGGTTGCGCTTCTATGAGAAAATAAGTACCGAAAATCGAAAAATAAAATGTAAAAAAATAACAAATAATTAATTTTTTAGAGATTTCTTTTTTACTCATTTCGATAATTATTTAATTGGCTATTATTTTATAAAAGAAAAAAATTATACATCGATGTTTTTTCTGCTTAAAAAGGGGAGGGGGTACATTTTCAATAGAGTTTTTCTTCAAAACTTATTACTTTTGGCACCTAAAATAAGAGTTGCATTAAGTAGATATTTATTCTTAGAATCTAAAAATATAACATTTTAAACTTAACATCAGGCATTTCATATTTTAAATGAATTTTATATATTAATTTTTCATAGCAAAAATACTAAATTAAAGTTTTGAAATAAAATAACTGATGCATTATAAAATTCATTAATTGTTAAATCAATACTGAAAATTTCATTAAAATCGGATAATTACCTGATTTTTGGTAATTTGTTTTGCAATCGCGAATGTTACAGTAAATTGACCAAAACAAATAGTTTTAAATCTTTTAAAAATAAACTGCATATGTAATGATATTTTTCTTTTTTTAATGATGGTTATTATGTTACTACTTATCGATTTAGACAAAGTTTTACCTTAAATAATAGATTTAATTATTTTTAATTCGCTTTTAAAATTCCTAGCAGCCGACAAAAGTGCCAATAGCTATAATAAATGAACTATATATTATTTAAACTAGCAAATATATGCACCCTCCGGGTGCAAGTATTTAAGTTTTAATGTAATAAAATTTGTATTAATTAGAAAAGGCTAATGAAACTAAAATAAGAATACAGATAAAAGATTTGAACAGAGGGAGTATAATAAAGATTGAAACAGAGGGAGTATAATAAAAATGGAACAACTGAAACTTACTCTTCCATCACTCTCGTCTTTCTGTTTATTTTTTTTTCTAATTTAAGTTTTAGTTATAAAGAGGAAGTAAGAATAAAATGACAGTTATTTTATCTTGTTAATGATTTCATTTAAGATTCATTGAAGAGATTTTTGCTAATATTCATTAAAATAAAACCCAAACAGTTAGAAATCAATAATACTAAGCACATATTTATTAATTCGATTTTTTTATATTGATATGCAAATTAGCCTTCTCGTTCACATTGTTAAAGCGCTATTTTTTGTATATATAAATATAATTGCATATTGTCTGTATGTAGACATAGTTAACAGTATTTAATAATGTAAGACAATTTTTTATAATTTGAGGTTTAAATAAAAATAAAATCATGGAGAATTTTGAGTAAATAATTAGGGGATTGTGACTGGTAGGAATATAGTTTCGGTTACAGACAGAAAAACACACAATCTCCATTTATAATAAGAGAATAATAACTTTACGAAGTTTTTAATCAATTTAAAAAAAATCATTTTTTATTCTCGCCTTATTTTCAGTAAACAAAAGGTTAATTAAAAAGTTTACAAATAAATGAATACTTGAGATTTTGTGTAAATTAATGTGTAAAATATTTAAAGTATTATTTAATAAATATTAATAGATGCACGCAGCATTTTATTTGATGGGAGAACAGAACTAGGTTCCTTTTCAAAATTGTTTTACCTTTTTTTTAATCCTTTAATAAATTTGATGGCTTTATTTTACTTAATGATGAAAAACCTGACATTGAATTTTTAACCCCCACCCACTCAAGGCTATTTTCAAAATCTAAATTTTTACACCACGATAATTTTTCATTTTTTTTGTGTTCAGTAAGAATAATTAAACTTGATATTTGAAGTTAATTTAACACGTATTTAGAGAAAATAAATAAAGAATAAAAAATATGTATAAAAAGAAAGAAAAAGAAAGAGAAGAAAAACGAGAAGAGAAAGAAAAAAAGAAGAAAGAAGAAAGAAAGAAAAGAAGAAAGAGGAAAGAGAATGAGAAAAGAAAGAAAGAGAAAGAGGAGAAGGGAAAAAGAGAAAGAAAAAGAAAGAGAAAGAAAAAGAAGAAAAGAAAAAAAGAAGAAAGAAAAGGAAAGAAGAGAAACGAAGAAAAGAAGAGAAAGAAAAGAAGAAAAAGAAAAAAGAAAGAAAGAAAGAAAAAGAAAGAAAAGAGAAGAGAAAGAAAAAGAAGAAAAAGAAGAGAAAAAAAAAGAAAATAAAGAAGAGAAAGAAAAAAGAGAAAGAGAAAGAAAAAAGAAAAATTAAAGTTAAAATTAAGTTAAATAACTTCAAATATAAGTCTGAAAAAAATCTAAAAATTACAAATTAATTATTTTAAAAATCAGTCTATAAAAATAAAAGATTATTTTCTACGAACATTTATATACCAATTGAACCATTACACACAACACAGTAGTTAATTATTTAAAATAACAATATAAACCATCCCCTTCTTTTTCAATATACACACACTTCATTCTGAAAAAAACGACACCATAACATTTTTGAAGCCAAATAGTTTATATATCAAAGGTAGACAACTCCAATTTATTTGTAAAATTTTCCAAGGGAGATAATCACGTCCCAGGCATGGTATCAAAGTTTTCTACCTGATCACGAAAGTGATCTATCAAGTTATTTATTTCAATAACTCTCTGTCGATTCCGCTGTACTTCTTCCTCTTCGTGGATGTTTTTAATGAGTGACTTCAGCCATTGGCGAATACGACTTACAATTTGGTCTTCCCTGTTATCAATCTTTTGCAAATGAACTTCATGTGATGATGTCACGGCATTTACAATTGTGTCTTTATCAACCAATAGCTGAAAAAATAAATAATTAAATAGAATTTTTTTTTTAATCAAAAAAAAAAGAAAAGAAAAGAAATGTCAAATATATATATGAATAGGTATGGGCATTTTGGATCAAGGGAGGTAATAAGAAAATCTTAAATTTTTTATTCTAAAACAATTACCAAAAATCTGAGAATTGTCCAATTTTAATGAAATTCACAGCACTTTATTCATAAGCACACGAGCGAAAAAAGAACCGGTATGAGTCACTGCGTGCCGACTGTGTGGAAAAGGGTTGGACATGCCATGTTATTCCTATTGAGGTTGGGTGTCGTGGATTTCTAGGACACTCAGTCATTTCATTTCTGTCAAAAATAGGAATTACTGGCCGCTGTTTAAAAATCGCCTCACATCGTCTTCAAACCACGGTGCAAAATGCATCTAGCTGGATCTGGTAGAGGTTTAAAAGTCTTCAGTACGAATGATACACGCGCGGAATCATCATTCCTGTGTTGTTACGTAACATCTGCATCGCGTAATCAACTCAACGGCCGAAAACAAACGCGGTTTTTAAATAACAAACTGCATTGATACAATACATTTCCGATGAACGGATCATATAATCTCTTCTCTGTAGTATTACTTTTTTTTTTACTACCCTGTCCGGTGGTGAAAGCTGCTTGGTAGCGCTAGGTAGTGGCAGTCCTGCCTTAGCTATCGAAACTGTGTTATCACTCCTAGTTGGCAGCTGATGAGGGCAGGGTATCGCACGTGCTATCACACGTTATATGACGAAAATTCATTAATGACTTAATTTCATAATGAACTAGAAGTGGCTACCCAGCATCAACTAAGTGGGGCAAAAAACTTTGGGCTATTGATTTGTTTACTTTTTGAGATTTACAAATGCTGGACATTTTTAAGTAGAATTTCAATGCTATTTCTACATATATTTTAATTTCTAAATATCTTAATTCTAAATAATAGATCTAATTATTCTTAATTCGCTTTTAAAACTTGTAGTATCCGATTTTTTTTTTGCTAGTCCCTAGCTTTATTTCTATGTATGGAATTAAGTGAAGGAAAGCCTTTCTGCTACTGGACATAGCAATCACATGATGTGCCCAGAAGTTTTGGTGCCAAGATCAGATCGACATTTGGTCCGGTTCCAAAAGAACTTGACCAGAAATTATCTCCGAGGATTGACCAAAATAGAAGATACCAGATATCCTAAAATTCCTTTTCCATCATACAGGTAAGTTTCACAAAGTTGACTCTTTACATAAGAAGGATGTTTAGATTTTTAGTCATTGTTGTCATCACGTAGATGCAACTTAGACTATTGGAATTTATCGGACACATGGAATGTTTTTGAACAAATAGAAGCTTACCTTGTTTATTGTTATGTATTGGAAATACATAAACGAGAAGATTGAGTGGTTGTAATAATAATTTATTACAAATAATACAAGTAACAAAATAAAACGGCTTCAGCCGGCAAGGTAAAAAAGTCTCTTGGTAAGATTACTTATCTTGAAAAGTTGTCGCACGTGTGTTTGCAATCTGAGAATACGAAACAATGTTCGTGGTTGGAGATCAACTCGCATCACTCTGAGCTAATCCACTGTTGCTCTTTAATACGTATCTCATTTGCATACGTGCGGGTTACTTCTCTTTACAACATTTATATATGCAGATAACCATTACACCACAGACACTTAATTGCTTTGGTAATCTGAACCTTAGTTACATAAATGAGAGTAACCTCCCCTTGTTTATTTCACTTTGAGGAAGCCATATATTCTGGTCGGTCATTTTGATTTCACCGTAAATCTACACTGAAAATACGAATTTGTTCGAATCAATACAACTGCATGTTTTAACATGAAAATATCATAAAATGTGTTCTTAATTGTGCTTGCGCGTTATTTGAAATGAACTTAATTGTTATTAAGAACACATTTTATGATATTTTCATGTTAAAACATGCAGTTGTATTGATTACGGTGAAATGAGAATGACCAACCAAAACATAGGTGAATTAAACAAGGGGAGGTTACTCTCATTTATGTAGCTAATGTTCAGATTACCATTGCTTTTAGTAGTTCTTAAGAAAACAACTTACGTTACGTAGATCTTCCGACGTATCATCATCTAATTCATTTTTGTTGGACTTTTCCAGATTGATAAGTGCAACTTCCATGATTTTTTCGTGATGCTGGTTTTCCAAATCACGACACTGGGATAGAAGTGATTGTGCTCCTTCAATGAAGGTACCCACCATATCTTGAAGGTTACGTTCAAAATCTTTTACAACATCCTACGAAAGAAATAAAACAAATATAAACCTTATGAAAAAAGATGGTTTAACCCCCACCCCCACCCACCACCTAACGTTAATGTACTCCAAAATTGCCAAAAAGGTTGAGGGTGTCCTGGCATCACTCAGCAAGACCTTTGTCAGCCACTCACCGGCTATCTATTTGAAGCTGTACAAAGCTATGGTGCGGCCACACTTGGAGTTTGCATCACTGGTATGGAATCCCTATCTTGCTCAGAATATTAACCTCCTAGAAACTGTACAGAGACGTGCAACCAAACGAATAACCTCCATCAGGCATCTACCATACTCTGAACGTCTCACTACCCTGGGAATGGATTCGTTGAAACTTCGGCGTCTGGCAACTGACCTGGTAAACGCTCATAAGGTCATTAATCATCTGAACAACAGCAACCTTGAGCACCTTTTTGATCTCCATCTTTCTAACACACGCGGGCATGCCTACAAAGTCAGAAAACAGCACTGATCACGTGACTTTCGGAAACATTTTTTCACACTCAGAACTGCGGAGACATGGAATAAACTGCCCGCTTCTGTTGTAGGCTGCCAAAGCACTGAGTCTTTCAAAGCCTCCATGCTTCCTGTGGTCTGCCGACACTATACCTGATGCCACTCTCCACATACATATGCGCACACATACACGCATATTACTACTGTATACTGTTTATGTTCCTGACACTAATACATTATTCTGTGTACTTGACATGAGACTTTGATGAGTTGTGGTGCATCTGAGCACTGTACATAATACATTTCATTATTATTTTTATTAAATTGATTCACCATTTTTTTTTTTTTGCAAGGGGAGAAAAAAAATTGTGTATCCAACCAAACAAGACCAGAAGTACATATTTACCCAACCCCTCCGCACGAGCAGGATGACACAAGGTCAATTTTTTAGGTGGAGTTTAACAGGTTTGAATTCAGAGTTTTCCTTCTCCTAATCTGGTTGCCCAACCAAGGTTAAAGAGCCCAGTCTGCCCTGCTATTTACCCATGGCTGGAGGGAGAACAGGTGGATGCATACCTTTCCCAAGAGTATTAGCACTATCTGAAATGTAGATGGCCTTGACTAGGATTTGAACTTGGGTCAATGAGTCCATTATCTATAACTCATTACACAAGGCCAGAAGTATGGGGCGCCCAATGAGAATCAGTGAGAATCAAAGCTCACTAACAATGGTCTGTGAATCTAGCTTGTTAACCATTACACCACATGAGGTGCCCCATTAAGCCTGAAATAAGGGAAAAACCGATAAGCCAGGGAGTCAGAAGTCAGACACCTTGAGGCTTGATAATTTGTATACATGTGTCCAGTTCTAAGTGACAATCATCTGTAGGTTGCAAGTTCAATCTTGACTATGGCGAAAATAACAGAATACTTAAAAATGAGAACAGTTTGAAAAATCTAAATATTATACTTTTCAAACTGTTGTTTTCATCATTAAATATTCTATGTTATTTTCACACATAGTCAGGATTGAACTTGCAATCTACAGATAACCGAATTAAGGTTATAATGATAACTGCTAACCCTAACCCTATTTCTGAATTTTAGAAAATTTTAGAATTAAATAGATCTCAG
Organism: Doryteuthis pealeii; assembly: GCA_023376005.1. Taxonomy (NCBI): domain Eukaryota; kingdom Metazoa; phylum Mollusca; class Cephalopoda; order Myopsida; family Loliginidae; genus Doryteuthis; species Doryteuthis pealeii. The sequence goes on along the minus strand of CM042161.1, from coordinate 15,404,755 downwards.
ATTCATGTAAATTATGGATAAATTCTTTTTTAATTATTCTTAATTACTATATACAGCTTAGGACTGAATTGCATTTCTTGAAATTGAATATATGTGAAAAATAGTTTCAATAAATTGCCTACTACTTATATGTATAAATATACTCTTACACATTCAAACCGGGTAGACCACATACTATAACAGAATAAAAAAGGTAGACCACATACTATAACAGAATCAAAAAGGTAGGCCACATACTATAACAGAATCAAAAAGGTAGGCCACATACTATAACAGAATCAAAAAGGTAGGCCACATACTATAACAGAATCAAAAAGGTAGGCCACATACTATAACGGCACCCATAAATCCTTATTAAAAACTGACACATAGTAGTGGGAATTCATATATTGCATATGTATACAACTTTATGAAAATTGCCATGTAGTAGAGTGGGGGGGGGGAGCATATAATAGATTTGGGCATGAGGGGGGGGCATAAGACCCTAATACCAGCCCTGAGGTGACCTCTCAACTCCTACATGCTCAAATATCAGATTTCCTTTTTCATTGAAATCGCCAATAGATGATGATAACAAGCAGTTATCTCCCTTAGACCAACGAGTTGACTCTTGCAAAAAATGGAAATAAAATTATTACATTCCAATGTCTTTTTGGTAGAATATGTACTTAATTGAAGTCGTACCTAATTTTGAAAGTTAATTAATTAATAATTAATTAATTAGGCGGGCATACCTATTCAAATGTAAGGCTAAACAAATCGAGAAAAATCAATCTCTGTATGTACATTTCGGCCTATTAGGCCTCATCAGCAGAGCTATAGATAGGAAGACCGCCTTGTGCACAATTCGAACCCTGGAGGAATAAAAAAACCTACTTCTAAACAAAACAAAAAATCTAAGAAAGTCCGGTTGGTGTAGGGTTACGGTCCTCGCCTGTCAGCTTGACAGTCAGGGTTCGAATCATGCACAAGGTGGTCTTCCTATCTATAGCTCTGCTGATGAGGCCTAATAGGCCGAAATGTACATACAGAGATTGATTTTTCTCGATTTGTTTAGCCTTACATTTAAATAGGTATACCCGCCTAATTAATTAAATTATTAATTAACTTAAAAATTAGGTACGACTTCAATTAAGCACATATTATCCCAAAAATTGTCGGCTAAAAAAGCCATATCAAAAACACATTGTTTGTGTATTTACTTCTCATTCCAGTGTCTGTAAATTGTATTAAAATGAATATAATTTAAAAAACTGGGATTTAGGTTTACAAGATGACACCATATCTTTTCCCCGCCTTAAAATAGCAATGAATTTTAGATCCAATAAAATATAACATTCTATAAAAGTAATTTGGTAATTTGCTTGAAGCATTGTTAAGTATGTTATAATATATTCAATGATTTGAAGGCAATTACAATGCGTATAAAAAATAAAATATAAAAGGTAGGCCACATAGACAAAAATAGCATCTTTTTGTTTTTATTTTTATATGCATTGTAATTGCCTTCAAATCATTAATAAATTATAATATAACATTCTATGATAATATGGCTGGTTTAGCTCAGTCAGTAGAGTGTTCGGCAGGGAACCACTAGGTTCTTGGTTCGATATCAGCCCTCGCCAACTCAGCGTATGAGTAGCACTGTGTGGTAAAAGTGAAGAGCTGACGGTAGGTGTGGTGCTCCACCTCAGACGCCAAAAAAAACAATCTCCTTGGTCTAGCGCTAGTGAAAAGGGGATAGACTACCGACTGTAGTCCTCCCCAACGACTTTACTTTTTTTTCTTTTTTTACTTATGATAAAGAGCAGTGGACACTGCTGGAGAAGTAAGGACGGAATCATAAGCAACGTCTGTGTATGGAAACCAGAAAAACCTACATAGACCAGCTCTGTGCGGATACTGGATGCTGAGCAGAGGTCCTCTGCTTAGCATCCAGTATCCCAAGGACAATGAATGATAGGGACGGTTGGTGAGAGATTTTCATGGTTATCCGTGCTGCTTGCACAACATGATGAAGATTACAAAGATTTTTTCGGCAATGGTAGTGGGTTAGTCAAAAAGTAATGCCATTTTGTTTAGGACAGGTATAATTACCAACATAGGAACATGAAATAGGAACATCAAAATGAAGCTGGTCCTCTGTGGATCACATCCTTACTTTTCCACATAGTCACAGTTTCTCTCAATAGCAATATTCTACCTTCAAATGAGAGCATGTATCCCTGCCCCATAAAATTCTGTTGACTGTTCTTTGAGCCACTTCTTCACTATAGATTTCACTTCCTCGTCACTGGAATAATGTTTGCCTCTCAAACCCTCTTTCATGGGGCCAAAGAGATTATAGTCTGAAGGTGCTAAATCTGGTGAGTATGGAGGATGTGGTAAAGTTGTCCACCTGAATGAGGTGATTTTCTCCCTTGTCCTGATGCTTGTGTGTGGTCGAGCATTGTCATGCAGAACGACATTGTCAATTGGCAAGTTGGGTCTTACTCATCGGATTCTTGCTCTGAATCTCGTTAGGGTCTCAATGTAGGCCGTAGTTTTATAAAAAAAAAGATTTCACATGAGATAAAGAGGACCATATGACCTTTAGGCACCCCTTTTTCGATCTTGTTTCATCAGGACATTTTTTTTATTTACACCGACAAAATCCAGTTGTTTGCTAGGAATTAGGGTCAGGGGTTAGGGGTTAGAGGTTAGTTTTATATTTTTTTTAAAAACTCTAAAAATCCAAACAATCGGATTTTGACTGTGTAAATGAAAAAAGGGTCCCGATGAAACAAGATCGAAAAAGGGGTGCCTAAAGGTCATATGGTCCAATAAAGAAAATGGCATTACTTTTTGAATCACCTTCATATTTAAAAGGAGTTTTCATTCATCTTCATTTTTGACTCATCAGAGAAAATTTTGTTAGAGAAACGAGCAAAGGAGAATACGGAAAGTCTATCAAGAAATAGAGGACAAAACGAACAAAGAAATAAAAAGTGGGAGTGAAAACCCATTTTAATTTTCACCCCCCCCCCAAACACATTTTTTCAAAAGTTATGTACATGATAGTTTGTGGTGCATATATCACATGCAGTTCAAGTCATGGTAGTTACCTGCTTAGCTTGGTTGTATCATTACCTTCACAAGAAAAGCAATTTAAGTTGCTGAATTGTGCCTCATGTTAGTAAAATATTGCAAAACTTTTGACTCAACCCTTGTATAATAGCAAGATATGAATTACAATGGAAATATAGAATTATTTTCAATAACTAAAAAAGTAAGGTCGTCAGAGTGGCCTAAAGTCGGTATCAGCCAATCAGCGAGGGAGTCTATCCCCTTTTCACTAGCGCTAGAACAAGGAGATTGTTTTTGCGTCTGAGGTGGAGCGCCACACCTACCATCAACTCCTTACTTTACCGCACAGATCCATGTGCTACTCGTACGTTGAGTTGGTGAGGGCCGGTATCGAACTAGGAACTTTGTGGTTTCTACGCAAACGCTCTACCGACTGAGCTAACTCAACCCTCACCTACCAATTTGCAATTGCACTGCCAAATGTGTCTCATGTTAGTAAAATATTGCAAAACTTTTAACTCACCTTCATATAATAGGGGAACTGATCGGCTTGCTTTCGATCTTCCGGAAGACAGTCGGCAGTCCCAGTACAATAGATGAGAGAAAGGGGGGGGTAACCAAAATGTCCTTATTTTCTATTTTGTTTCTTGTTTTTCGTTGGGGACTTTTTTGTTTTTTTTGCCCCCCTCCAATCCCACTTTTAATCATTATAGAATTGTAAATAAAATTTGAAATAGGCTTTTATTTTTACCACATGGGTCTAAGTAGGGCATCACACACACAGAGTGACAGCGGATTTTACGGTGAAAGCAGTAGTGTAAGGCGATGGATGATTGTACTTATTTGTATGGATCGGTCGGCGAGTGAGACTAGCTAAGACAGAACTAAAAGATATAGAAGTATGACCAGTTTTGTACCCCATTCTCCCCCAAAATAAAAAACTTCGGGCATTATGCCCAGTTGTGTGTCCAGTTGCATTTTCTGTACTGATTTTCATATAAATAAACATATTTGTTGTGGAGTCGGATCCAGAGATGCAGCCGGCACACATCAAATACACTCATATAATAGCAAGATATGGATTACAGTGGAAATATAGAATTGTTTTCAATAACTATTTACCTACCAAACTCTGATTCAAAATATCTATCTACAGTACGTACATAATTCATAAACTACCTATGAGTTATGTAACAGTATTCCAAAATACCAACCTGACCTCTGACCTTACCTCTAACTGATCAACTAATTGCATTTCATACATCAGCTGCTTATCACGAAGTTCATCAACTTTCGTATTGTACTCAGCCATTCGGGTGTCATAAATATTCTCATCTGTGATTTGATTCAGCTCAGCAGAAACCTGTAAAAAAAAAAACAGACAAACAATTTTTGGTAATCTGAACATTAGCTACATAAATGAGAGTAACTTCCCCTTGTTTGATTCACTTTGAGGAAGCCGTTTGTTTTGGTCGGCCATTTTCATTTCACCGTAAATCTACACTGAAAATATGAATTTGTTCGAATCAATACAACTGCATGTTTTAACACGAAAATATCATAAAATGTGTTCTTAATAACAATTAAGTTAATTTCAAATAACTTGATGTAGGTGGGTACTCTAGCTAGTAGAAAATTAAAAAATATAAGTGACCCACTTAGTGACCGTCTGAAAATGCTTTTTTTTTTGTTTTTGTTGTTTTGAATTTGTTTTCTAAACAAAAACAACCAATTTAATTTTTGTCATAAACGATTGTGTGCTGTGGAATTCTGTGGCATAATTAAATTGTTGTTTGAAAAATGTTTGTAAATATTTTATTCTACGAGAATTTGTCAAATTTTAGAAAAAAATGAAAAACAAAATAAAACACAAAGAAAAAAAACTACTAAAAAGATAAAACAAGTTGTAGTTAAGAATAATAATAAAAAAAAAACTAATTCATTTTATCAGAACCGAAAGAAAAGTACATTTTAGTAAATTTGTAGATAAAATGCATTCTTTATATTTTGGCATTTGATTAAAGGTGTTTTAAACTGAAGGACATAAAAGTGTCATTATGTCTTAGGGAAGATTGTTTTGTTTTGTTTTATGGCACATCAACCTCGGTGGGTCATTTAATGCTGACAAAGTTTTGAAATAGATACTACAGGTACTACCACTCCAGGTCAGAGTAGATCTGGGAGTAATAGTGATGATGGGGTACTCCACACCTCCCAGAGCTCCAAAATTGGAACTTTACAATTAAATGCAGTTTAACGTCATACTCAAGACAGTAAGTGAAACAAGGTTACTTTTCTTAAGCGGAGTTTAACAGGCTTGAATTCAGAGGTTTCTTTCTCCTACATTGGTTGCCTAACCAAGGTTAAAGAATACAATCTGCCCTACTATTTTAACGAAATTAAAGTTGTTGTAACTGTAATTGTTTGTTTGACTTTGAGGAAGCCGTTTGTTTTGGTCAGCCATTTTCATTTCACTGTAAATCTATACTGATAATACGAATTTGTTTGAATCAATACAACTGCATGTTTTAATACGAAAATATCATAAAATGTGTTCTTAATTGTGCTTGCGCGTTATTTGAAATGAACTTAATTGTTATTGAGAACACATTTTATGATATTTTCATGTTAAAAATAAAATAAAACTGTTTGTTCTATGGCATTTCAGCCTCGGTGGGTCATTTAATACCGACAAAGTTTTGAAATAGATTCATTCTTAATGGGTACTCAATTTTTTTTTAAACTCATTTTTCCTATTTAACCCTTAGATGTGACCCTAACAGGTACTACCACTCCGGGTCAGAGTGGACCTGGGAGTAATGGTGATGAAGGAGTACTCCACATTCACCAAGCTCCAGAACTGGAACCTTACCATCAGATAGAGTTTAACATCATTCCCAGGACAACAAGACACTTGGCCATCGCCTTCTAGCACATAAGATAAAAAGGGTTAGGTCTGGGTCTTGCCATAAGGGCAATAATGTTGGGACAATCATATAGGTGCTAGGGCTTGACATGATCACCCAGTTGATCGTGGGGGCCTTTCTGACCGACCGTCTTTCCTAAGTAACGACTAAAGTGGAGTGTTGCATGTCATGGATGGCTTAGCCACCCTAAGGAAGAGGTGAACAAGGCAAAAAGTAAGGTGGAAAAGGGTTAAATAGGAAAAATGAGTTTTGATAAAAATTGAGTACCCATCAAGAATTAATCTATTTCAAAACTTTGTTGGTATTAAATGACCCACTGAGGTTGATGTGCCATAAAATAAAACAAACAATATTCCCTAGGACATAATGATGCTTTTATGTCCTTCAGTTTAAAACACCTTTAATCCAATGCCAAAATATAAAGAACGCATTTTATCTACAAATCTACTAAAATGTACTTTTCTTTCAATTCTGAATGAATTAGTTTTTTTTTTTTATTATTCTTAACTACAGTTTGTTTTATCTTTTTAGTAGTTTTTTTTCTTTGTGTTTTATTTTGTTTTTCATTTTTTTCTAAAATTTGACAAATTCTCGTAGAATAAAATATTTACAAACATTTTTCAAACAACAATTTAATTATGCCACAGAATTCCACAGCACACAATCGTTTATGACAAAACATTAAATTGGTTGTTTTTGTTTAGAAAACAAATTCAAAGAAACAACCACAAAAAAAAAGAAGCATTTTCAGACGGTCACTAAGTGGGTCACTTATATTTTTTATTTTCTACTAGCTAGAGTACCCACCTACATCAAGTTATGGTCAAGTCCTACTGAAAACAGCAGTTCCTGCTAGATCACCAAGGTTAAGCAGCAATGAGCCTGTTTAATGTATGGGGCTATAGTTATGTATGTTTGTGCTGGTATCTTGTCTCCAATAAAAGTTGGTTCTTTCTTCTTGTGAGCTGAAATGGAACTTAAGGAACGAAAAGGAACGAAAAGAGGAAAGAGACAAAGGCAAGAGGTAGTTTTATGACTTAGGCTTTATTGAACGGGGCATAGTCGGCTGTAGCGAGGGAACATGCCCCCTGGCTAGCAGTAGCGACCACACTCAATTGCGGCCTAGATTCAAATGACCGAGGTATCCTTTTTGGGGTAAGGAGTCAGTCCTTTTTGGCGGACATACACAAAATGGTTGCAAAGGGGGTTCTTCCGGTCCAGGCCCCATGGGAGTTTATTGTTCTTTTTATTTTATTTTAATTTTATTTTTATTTTCGTATTTTTAAAAATCCCCACAAATGCCTTGTTGGGTGACCACTTAAGCAATAGCAGGTACTGTAAGCAACTTGAGGCCAGTGTTCTAAATCTAAGCAAATGCAAATAAAGTTAATTTTGATAGTTGACATAGCTGCAGGGGAATAGTTGGATTTCGTACCTTTCCCAAGGATATTAGCACTATGTGAAATGCAATTACCCATGACCAGGATTTGAACTTGTGTTGCCGTGTCCATTTCCCAGAATGATAACCATTACACCACAGACGCCTCCAGAAATATGGTGATGTAATCATGTTGTATATCTTACTTAATTAAGTTTAATGTAAAAAAGTCCCTATTTTGATTTACTGTTTAAATTAATTTTTGGAGGATATATGCTTAGTTGAAGTCATACCTAATTTTGAAAATTAATTAGTTAATAATTAATGAATTTAGGTGGGCATATATGTTCAAATGTAAGGCTAAACAAGTCGAGAAAATGTCAATCCCTGAATGTACATTCCGACCTATCAGGTCTCATCTGCAAGGTTATAGACATGGGAGACTGCTCTGTGTGTGACTTGAAACCTCAACTGCCAATGTACATTCAGGGATTGACATTTTCTCGATTTGTTTAGCCATACATTTGAACATATATACCTGCCTAAATTCATTAATTATTAACTAATTAATTTTCAAAATTAGGTATGACTTCAATTAAGCACATATCCTCCAAAAATTGTCGGCTAAAAGCCATATCAAATAAACACTTTGTTTATTTACTTACTCTCATACTGTTGTTTAAATTAAGTAATGTTTTAAATATAACAAGTTTTTTTAAAAAACCAAGTTTACATTTCTATACAGTAACATATATATATATATATATATATCACATCAAGCCCTAGCACCTATATGATTGCCCCAACCCTATTGCCCTAATAGCAAGCCCCAACCCCTTTTTATCATATTGGTGCTAGAAGGCAGTGACTGATGGTCTACATGTCCTGGGAATGACGTTAAACTCTATCTGATGGTGAGGTTCCAGTTCTGGAGGTTTGGGGAATGTGGAGCACCCCTTCAGTTTATAAACAAAATTGTATTCTTTGTCAGCATTAAATGACCCATCAAGGTTGATACGCCGTAAAACAAAACAAACAAACAAAGAATGAAAGTAAAATCAGTTTCCCCAACTGTCAAAGTCTTCTGTATGCAACAATCTTCCAGTAGTACTACACACGCCTCTCTTCTCGACAGCAAATCCTGAATACAGTTTTCTTCCACCCAGGTCTGGGAGGGTAGGCTTTAAATAATCAGTAACTGTTTACATCAAGGCTACTTACACTCTGCACTGCCCATGCGGAATTTCCATATTCAACAGTATTTTAACTATGCGTCACTCCTCACGACGAGGAGGTAGTGAGTTCAATCTCTGTGGTCACTCGCCACACTCCTTTATTCGCACTTGTCAGACATATCCGGACACGCTTTGTTCATAGGGGTAGGGAATCTGCTCGTCCACAATATATATTTACCTACCCATCTGTATGAATAGGATGTGACACATGGTCCACTTCTAAAATGGAGTTTAAACAGAATTTGAATTCCTTCTCCTAGACTGGTTTCCTAACCAGGGTTAAAAAGCCCAGTCTGCCCTACTATTTACCCATAGCTGGAAGGAGAATCATTAGATTCATACCTTTCCCAATGGAATTCTCTTGGAAAGGGTATGAATCTAACTATTCTCCTTCCAGCTATGGGTAAATAATAGGGCAGACTGGGGTTTTTAACCCTGGTTAGGAAACCAGTCTAGGAGAAGGAAAACTCCTACTCTCTCTCCAGCTATGGATAAATAGTAGGGAAAACTGGGCTCTTTAACTAGGAGATGTAAAACTCTGAATTCAAACTTGTAAAACCCCGATTAAGAAATGACCTTGTGTCACATCCTACTCATGTGAAGTGGCTGGTAAATTATTAAATCAATTCTAAGCTATGTGAACTGCAAACAAACTCGTACGGGATTTGAACTTGGTTGCTGAGTTCACTTCCTACGACCATAACCATTACAACAGACACCTCCACCATAACTGCTAGTGGTTTATGATTCATTCAGCAGAAGAAAGAAAGAAAAAAAAAAAGAAAAGAAAAGAAAAGAAAAGGAATTTCTACGTTTTTCGGATTTATCCGCATGTGTTATTTTCAAAGCAAATTTTGCCTGATGAGAAATGAATCAGAGGATTTTTTGACTTCCATCTGAAAATGAAGTCTCAACCTGTCATTAATAAACGCAATGACGAAACGAGAGATGATGGCAGACACATGTGTGCAGACCCCACAAAGACATTAGAGCATTTTCATATCAGATGGGATCATTTAATCTGAACAGTTTGTTATTTTTTTCATTTTATTCAGAAAAATAACTATATAGACTACACTACTTAATCCATCTCGGTCTGTTTGTCTGTCTGTCTGTCTCTCTCTGTCTGTCTGTCTCTCTCTCTCTCTGTCTGTCCCTCTCTCTCTCTGTCTATCTCTGTCTCTGTCTCTGTCAGTGTCTGTCTGTATCTCTCTCTCTCTCTCTCTCTCTCTCTCTCTCTCTGTCTATCTGTCTATCTGTCTATCTCTGTCTCTCTGTCTCTCTCTCTCTCTGTCTATCTCTGTCTGTCTATCTCTCTGTCTGTCTGTCTGTCTGTCTCTATCTCTGTCTGTCTGTCTGTCTGTCTGTCTCTCTATCTCTCTCTCTCTCTCTGTCTGTCCCCTCTCTCTCTCTCTCTCTCTGTCTATCTCTGTATCTGTCTCTGTCAGTCTGTCTCTGTCTCTCTCTGTCTGTCTGTCTGTCTCTCTCTCTCTCTGATCTCTGTCTCTGTCTATCTGTCTCTGTCTGTCTCTGTCTCTCTATCTCTCTCTCTCTGTCTGTCTGTCTGTCTCTCTCTCTGTCTATCTCTGTCTCTGTCTGTCTGTCTCTATCTCTCTCTCTCTATCTCTGTCTATCTCTTTCTCTGTCTGTCTGTCTGTCTCTCTCTCTCTCTCTCTGCAAACAGCTGCATCCAGGATTTGAACTTTTCTTGCCATGCCATTAGGGTAGGTTGATTTTTCACTTTTTTTTTAAAATATCAAATTCTCTCAAAGTGAAAGTTGTGTGTTGGTATACTGAATACTGATACCAAAAACTAGATCTCTTACTTTCACCATTGTTTGAGGAAATAGCATCAAAGATCGTCTACTAAAATAAACCAAAGAATCCTCATTTTCGCAACATTTAGCCGAGAAATTGGTTAGAAAATTTAGCAATTTCAATATTTAAAACAGAAAGGATTGTCATTTTAAACGAAACAAATAGAATATTACAATTAGAATTCAAATTGAAAATATGTCCCCATCACACCGACGCATCCGATATGCTGATTTTTACCTAATAAGTAAGCTGTTACAGTGATAACATTTTAAAAGATTAAAATGTATTTCCTCAAACGAAGTCAAAGTTTTGAAGAAAAATGTGTGGTAATTTCTTATGTTAATTTGCAACTTTCGCCACACGAGAGACATTACAGTTCCAAAATCGACCTACCCTAATTCCCATTTCCTACATTAATAACCATTACACCACACACCTCCAAAATTCAGAAAAGATTAAAGACTGTGAATAATTTACAGAGAAAGGTGAGAAATAAAAATGATACTTTGGTGAGGCCGAGAACTTATCAGCTGTCTCACCTGACAAGATGGCTACCCTAAGTCCATCATGTCTCATCAAAATACGTTCTGTTGCGCGCCCGGAGCAATTTAGTAATTTAATCACCTGCTGTTCCTCACAATTAGCCAACCTCTCTTAACTAATTCAAACAATCGACAAAAGAAAATCTCCTTGGATGAAAGGCAAAGGGGGTGAGATGGGTAACAGCCCACCAGTTAGTTAAACAGACGGACAGACAGACAGACAGACAGTTTTCTTTTCTTTCTTTCTTTCTTTCCGCACAGATAAGACTGAGAAAACTACAAGCCAAGGTTGAGTGTCTATGTTATTATGAAGAATGAAAGTCTTCATCATGTGAGGATATTTCAGGGACATGTAACAGCGCACGGGGCGGGGGGGGGGGGTGATAGGTGCCTCTCCCTTGACTGACAAATGTAGTACAGGTTGTTTAGAATAAAATGAAATAAAATAAATGTCAATATATATATATATGAATAGGTATGGGCATTTTGGATCAAGGGAGGTAATAAGAAAATCTTAATTTTTTTTATTCTAAAACAATTACCAAAAATCAGAAAATTGTCCAATTTTAATGAAATTCACAGCACTTTATTCATTAATGACTTAATTTCATAATGAACTAGAAGTGGCTACCCAGCATCAACTAAGTGGGGCAAAAAACTTTGGGCTATTGATTTGTTTACTTTTTGAGATTTATAAATGCTGGACATTTTTAAGTAGAATTTCAATGCTATTTCTACGTATATTTTAATTTCTAAATATCTTTGAATATAAATCAAATCTTGGTTATTTCCTATAAGTCCAACATGATCAAAGGGGAACCACTCTTGACTGATAAATTATTTATTTATTTTTTCATTAAACTAACCCTAAACCCTAACCCTAACCGTAACCCTGTCTTCTTTTTTCCTACTAGATCAATAAATAAATAAATAGATAATATATAGTCAAGAGTGGTTCCCCTTTGATCATGTTAAACTTATAGGAATTAACCATTATTTATTTATTTATTGATCTACTAGGAAAAAAGAAGACAGGGTTAGGGTTTAGGGTTAGGGTTAGGGCTTAGGGTTTAGGGTTAGTTTAATGGGAAAATAAATAAATAATTTATCAGTCAAGAGTGGTTCCCCTTTGTTTATGTTAGACTTATAGGAAATAACCATATTCTTCATATTTACAAACCCCTCTACATGAATGGATGTGACACAAGGTCAATTTGTTAAGCGGAGTTTTACAGGTTGGAATTCAGAGTTTTCCTTCTCCTAGACTGGCTGTCCTTTCTCCTAGACTGGTAGTTAACATTATTATGTGGAATGAAAGGTGCCTCTCCCTTGATTTACAAAGGTAGTATAGGTTGTTTAAAATAAATGGGGGGGGGCATATGAGAGCTCACAAGAATTATTTGGGTGGGATGTTTTATGATAAAATATTCTTATATATATATATATATATATATATATATATATCCACAGGATTAGGGTGTGACATAAGGTCAATTTTCTTAAGCAGAATTTAGTGGGATTCAGAGGATGTGAACACTGTTACCCTTATTCAGTCCTGACAAGAATTAGTGGGTTTAAGGTGTAAGAAGTTTCAGCTAAGCTTGTGAGAGAGTCTTGTTGTTTCCCCAGCCTAGAGTCCATTTAGTGCCGTCCCCGTAACGATGACGCCACAACAATTTCCCCATAGCTGAAGGGAGAATTGTTGGATTTATTCCTTTCCCCCAGGGGTATTAGCTTGATGTGATATTACAAACAGTCTTGTACAGATCTCATGTCCTACAAGGATAACCATTACACCACAGGCAACATCAGAAATACGGTCTTGTAGATAAAGTGAATAGAATTGATTTAATAATTTACCAGCCCCTCCACATGATTTTTATTATAAAATATTCTTTATATATATCTAGCAACCCCTACGCACGAGTAAGATTTGAAAAACCAGGTATATGGAAAAGACACAACTGGTGCGTGGAACCTCTGTGAAACCATTGGGTGTAGAAAGGCCCATTTAACATGGAATGCCAGTTGCAGGAGAGCCACACTCCCTTGTACTAAAGAACAGAGACACAACTTATGTGTTAGCTCTGATGGCTGGAGAGTCTAAGAGAAAGAGAGTTTGATTTAGGCTGCATTGCCTTTATATACTACAAGTCACAATGCCACCTAACGGGAAACCATAGCAAGTGTTACATAATTCATATGTAGCATAGGTTTGTTAGATTCAAAATAATGGGGGTTGAATGGAAAATTACCTTAACCGTTATGGTTATGATTGATTTGTGGTGATATCCACTTGACTCCTCGAAAAATACACCATTAGAAGTGTGAGACAATTTTTAGTTTAGTTTAGTTGTGACCAGAGAGTCAGTGTGAGTGGATGCTTGGTTTGGTTTGGTTTGTTTGTTTTACGGCATATCAACCTCAGTGGGTCATTTAATGCCGAGAAAGTTTTGAAATAAATCAATTCTTAATGGATAATACAATTTTGTTTATAAACATGTTTTTCTATTTAACCCATAGATGGGATCCTAACAGGTACTACCACTCCGGGTCAGAGTGACCAGGAGCAATGGTGATGAAGGGGTGCTCCACATTCCCCACACCTCCAAAACTGGAACCTCACCATCAGATAGAGTTTAACGTCATTCCCAGGACATGTAGACCCGCAGCCACTGCCTTCTAGCACCCATATGATAAAAAGGAGTTGGGGCTTGCCATAAGGGCAATAGGGTTGGGAAAATCATATAGGTGCTAGGGCTTGACGTGACCAGCCGATTGATCGGAGGGGGCCTCTCCGACCGCCCGTCTAGCCCAAGATAGGGCCAAAGTGGTGTATTGCAAGTCATGAACTGCTCATCCACCTGGGCTCTATCCTTAAGCATCACGGGTCGCCACCCACGGCCAACAGGTGGCCCCATTGGGGGAGTCTTACCCCTCTGTAGTGGTGCAGTCGGCGCATTCTAACGCCGCAGCCGACAGGGCGGGTGAGTGGATGCAGAGGTCCACTCACTCTGAGATGTCACTTCTCACCATGTGGTCTGGCCTGGGGTTGTTCTTAATAAAGCTATATATATACATTTACCAACCCCTCCGCATGAGTAGGATATGACATTAGGTCACTTTCTTAAGCGGAGTTTAACAGGTTTGAATTCAGAGTTTTCCTTCTCCTAGTTAAAGAGCCCAATTTTCCCTACTATTTATCCATAGCTGGAGAGAGAGTAGGAGAGTACCACATCCAGGATTTGAACTCGGAGCGACGAGTCCATTTCCCATGACTTTAACCATTACACCACGCACTTTAATAAAGCTATATAGATAAACAACAAAGTCTTGTTAATTCATTAAAACAAGAGATGACCAGCCCAAAGAAGAAGTAGAATCAATCCGTAAAAACAACCCACAGAATCAGCCTTGAAGAAATAGCCGACAAAATAGTCAGAGAAAACAAGAACCCTTCATTATCAGGCCATACTCTGTCTCTCTCTGTCTCTGTCTCTGTCTCTCTCTCTCTTAGAGTATTTATGGATTTCGAAGGAGCTCCTATTTCTCCGTAGTTGTAGGCAAATTGTCGGACAAAGAAGACTAATACACAATGGAAATTTAATACATGTCTTGACAAATAATACAAGAACTTGTTGCAAATTTTATTGGTACTTGCTACAAACTTATCTGAGTTAAGTAATTTTCTTGGAGTAATGGTGATAACAAGGGTATTCTGTTCGTCGGTAGGAAATGTTGATAAGACGCTTCGTTTGGTAGTTTCTCGTCCTTCCTCAACCGTTCTGTGATAAGTGATGGGGGATGCTAATTTAGAAGCTTCTCGCCTGGGTTAACAGTTCTTTAAATGACGCTAAATGGGCCTTTTTCAAGTAGATTATTTGGTCTTCAGCCTTCGATAGTGTGCTTTTGGTGCCTTCGAAAGTGTGCTGTGAAAATATGCCTCCGTCCAGGTCAACGGTCTGTGGAAGTAAGCCCTGTTTTTGGGCTAAGTGATGAATGAAGTGTAGGACCGCTGTTTACGCGACTATCCTCAGTGGGTGCTCTGTGATAAGTAGGCCCTGTTTGCGCTAAGTGATGAGAGTGTTTGTTTTTACGTCTCTCGTCCAGTAACTGCTTTTTGATAAGTGAAATTTTTGTTTTTTGGCGCCAACATACGATGTTGGTGATTCGCCCCCTAGCGGCAGGGGAGATAATTCGTTATGGAATTTCCAATACTCTCTCTCTCTCTCTCTTGCAATTATATACCTGATTTAAAGGGGTATATCTTATTATAATGGAGATTGTGTGTTTTTCTGTCTGTAACCGAAACTATATTCCTACTCAAGTCACAATTCCCTTAGTTATTTACATCACATTCTCCATGATTTTATTTTTAATCTAAATCTCAATTATTAATAAAATTGTCTTACATTATTAATACTGTTAATTATGTCTCCATACTGACAACATGCAATTATATTTATATATACAACAAAATAGCGGTTTACAGTGTGAACGGGAAGGCTAATTCACTCTGTTTCAACTCTTTTTATCTGTATTCTTATTTAGTTTCATTAGCTTTTCTAATTTAATACAATATTTTATTACATTAAAACTTAAATACTTGCACCCTACGGAGGGTGCATATATTTGCTAGTAACTATAATAAATGAATAGAAAATTCATCGGGTTGGACAGCCAGATCTCTCCACCGAAAAAAGACATTCCTCCAGCTTCTCCTGACAAAGTCCTTGTCACCTGCAACAATCTTTTCTAGCAGTCCTTCGGCAAAGCTCGCTCACCTCTTGTTCCTTGTCGTACATCAGTGCCCTTGTCAGCAAGACTGGAATACAACTCCCCCGGTGTATTAAAGCAGGCCTCAAACAATCATACTAAAATCCCACATCCAGGTCAATCACACAGTGTAGTAATTTCCATGAACATCAAAACAAAAACACGAATCGTTTGTGTAGCGAGTTCGATCTTCACTAAGTGTCTTATACTTGTGACTTTTATGCTAAACCAAACTTAGTAAATATTGTGGACGTCTCGTTGTGTGGGTAATGGTTAGGAAATATAATTGTTCGATCCTCAGCAATTGCTCCTATACTTGTTACCTTGTGTCAGACTTAGCTACACTTGGTACATTAAAAAAGGTTCAGATATGTCAACTTCCATTGATTATATTGTTTATACTACGGGTTTTTTTTAAATAGTTTTTCTAAAAATTAAGTTGAAGGGAAATTTTTTTTCTTTAAATACTGAAGGCTTCATTCACTATTTAGAAAAAAAGATGTAAAAGATGTCTTTATTTTCTGACATACCTAGGTGGTAATATCTCCTCCACAGAGAGCGATGTTAATACACGAATAGCAAAGGCATGGGCGGCCACAAATAGATTATCAGTCATATGGAGGTCCGATCTCCCTGGCAAGCTGAAGCGACAGTTCTTCCAGGCTGTGGTTGTGTCGGTGCTGCTGTATGGCTGCACCACCTGGACCCTGACAAAGCGTATTGAGAATAAGCTAGATGGGAGCTGCACAAGAATGCTGCGTGCAGTCTTGAATAAGTCGTGGAAACAGCACCCCACAAGGAAACAGCTGTACGGTTACCTGCCCCCCATCTCACAAACTATCCGAGTGAGACGGACAAGGCATGCAGGACACTGCTGGAGAAGAACTCATAAGCGACGTTCTCCTGTGGAAGCCAACACATGGACATGCAAGTGTGGGGCGCCCAGCAAGGACATACATTGACCAGTTATGTGAAGATGCTGGCTGCTCCGCAGAGGAGCTTCCAGGTGTAATGAATGATAGGGAGGGTTGGCGAAAGATTGTCAAGGATGCCCGTGCTACATGCGCGACATGATGATGATGATGATGATTTTCTGACAACTTGAAAAAGTGCTGTTATCAAATTTCTTTTTTAAATAAAGAACTTATTCTCTCAGTAATGGAGGATATGAGTTCAATCTCCCTAATCATCTACTACACTCCCCCCTGAATTCATTTTGCACACTAAACATGTTAATACACGCTTAGAGGTACCCTGTGCGTGATTTCTTTCGCTATAATAACACAAGTAAGAGTAAATAACCCAACAAAAAAATATGATCTTACCTTGTCTTTGTAGATGATAAATTCACTGATTGTCTCAACAGCTTTATCTTTATTTTCTTGCTTTGCTTCATCCACACATTCCCAAAATGTATTCACTTCTTCCATAATTCTTTCGTGTTCTTCAATGCCATAATCAAAGATCTGTTTGCACACAGCTGTCATTTTCTCCTTAAACGTTCCTCAGGTTAAGGATTAATTGCTTTTAAAATCAAGAAATCTGTGGTGATTCACGCCACGAATGTAAACAGTCAGGAGTTAAAAGGAGAAAACACATGAACACAACTTAGAATTCAAAAACGACTTGTATTATCATACATAAAGAAATATCAATTAATTACTTGCAAACTAAGGTTTTGTCTGCAGGAATGATTATATAAATAACACAGTCCACTTAACTGAGTTCCTGAGTTATGTGTATTATCAGAGTTCCTTGGTACGGCCTTCTGCTTGCTCGGATGAATATAAGAGAAGCCTTGTTGCATGTCTGTCTTTGGGGAGGCTTGATCAGAAAAAGGGAGAATTTGTCTCTTTGGTTTATCCGAAAGAACCATTACACTGGTTTACAAAGAAATTGAGGCAAGCACAAAAATAGCTGTTTTAACCTAATTTAGGGATGTAGCTGAATTCAGATTTGAAATCCGTTTTTACTCATCACCTCTAGTTTTTTTAGATATGCATACTGTACATTTTGTACACATACTGTACATAAAGGCGTATATGCATTCAGGATTAATTTCTAATATTGTGTGACTTATGTCTTCTTTTTTAGTTATTATGCAATAAATGTAAGTGATAGCATTACATTACATATATATAGGTATATATCAAGATGGATTTTGGCAGTTAAGCATAGCCAACACATCTCAATCAACAGCCATTAGTGCACTGGCCAGTAGTGCACTGGCAGTCAACAGATCATCTAAGAAAACACATTTCTAACTGTCTGTGGTACTATGAATTGTGTACATTGTGTCATCCAAGTATATTTATTCTGTCAATGTTCTTTATCTATCCAGTTTTATCTGTAATAATCTGCTGCAACTGTTGAAATAAGCACGTATATACACTGTATATACCAAAATGAGACTATTTAAAAGACAGAAAACTAGAGGTGATAGAGCAAAACTGCTTATAAATTTGAATTCAGCACACCCAAATTAGTAAAAAAAAACACCTATTCACATTCTTGCCTCAGACAAAAAATATTTGTCTCAGACAAAAATATTTTTTTGTAAACCAGTGTTACTTGCAAACGAAGGTTTTGTCTGCAGGAAGGATTATAAAATAACACAATCCACTTAACTGAGTTCCTGAGGTAGGTGAATTATCAGAGCCCTTGCTATGGCTATCTGTTCTCACTGATGGATGTAAGAAACGCACTTTTGTCGTCTGATTCCGATGCTAGCTGAATCAGGAAAGGAAGAATTTGTTTCTTTGGTTTTGCCACTAAAGAATGGTGGCCTGTGATTGATTGGTTGAAAGCGAAGCTTGTAGAACAAGGACGATAACCCTACCTCAGATATTTTTATAAATCTGTAATCAAAAAATTCAGGCACCCCCAATCAGTTTTACAGCATTTGATTTGCTTGGTGCTGTAGAGTAGCTAGCACCCCTTCAGCACTCTACCAGATGGACTGGCCCATAGCCTTAAATAGTCTACAATTAAGGACTTCAACAGTGGATTAATAAGCTGATTAATATTCAGACTGATCTTTGGCTATACCGCATTTGATCCTCCTCTATTTCTCATAAGTTAATTGTTTTGTAACTTATTGTTCTGTGTATTTTTTTTTATATGTATCCATTAGCACCGGATACTGGTGGGGAATAAATATATTAAGCATTCAATTTCTTTTGTGTATCATTTCACCTCAACAGCGGTTGGTTATTTTGTTTAATGGTATATCAACCCTTATGGGGTATTTAATGCCAATTCTCGTTTATTTTTATATATGATTTGTAAGCAAATACAGTCAACCCCTTCTCGTCACTGCAGGGCTGTGTTAACATGGTAGTGTCATAGCTATGCCATCAAGAACTGAAGTTCCTGGTAAGACCACCCAAATCGGATAGGTGTGGCACCTAGTGGTATTAGGACCAAAAATAATTTCATTAACTTCATGTGTATTAATAAACTAGTAGAAATAATTTTTATTAACATTGTGTATTAATGAATAAATGGAAATAATTTTTATCAAAATCCTGAGTATCAATATTGGTAGAAATAATTTTCAAGTGTATTAAAAAGAAATCCTCCTTATGTTCATTAATAGACAAGAAGAAATAACTTTATGTGTGTTAATAAATACTGTTGGTTGACCCTCAGCCACAGCCTTCTAGCACCTTTAAGATAAAAAGGGTTGGGTGTTTGTTTGCCATAAGAGCAATTTGAAGATAGTTTTACATTCACAAATATTGATTTTGAATTTCAATATTTAAAAAAAAAAAGATGTCCTTGATATCATTAATCTTAATTAAACAGCAATCAACCAATCAGATTGCATTTCCCATCAGCCAATCAAATTGTCCCTTTTGGCTACAGATTTTTTAAAAATATTATTATCTTTAATTAAAAAGTAGCCAACAAGACACAATCTTTCAATAAATATCAACCAATTAACATATTTTTTTGGTGTTTTTTAATTTTTTTTACATTAGCTTAACTAGCAAATATATGCACCCTCCGTAGGGTGCAAGTATTTAAGTTTTAATGTAATAAAATATATTGAATTAGAAAGGCTAATGAAACTAAATAAGAATGCAGATAAAAAGATTTGAAACAGAGTGGGGTATAATTGAAAAATAGAACAACTGAAACTTACTCTTCCATCACTCATGTCTTTCATTGCTGAATTTTCCTAATTTAACTATTGAGTTAAAATAGGAAATAAAGAATAAAATGACAGTTATTTCTTCTTGTTAATGGATTTCTTTTAAGATTTAACCTCAAGATTTTCAATTAAGATAAAATCAAACAATTAAAATCAATAATACTAAGCACATATTTGACATTAAATTTTTAATATCAATATGCAAATTAACCTTCCCGTTCACACTGTAAACCGCTATTTCATTGTATATATAGATACAATTGCATGCTATTAGTATGTAGATATGGTCAACAGTATTAATAATGTAAAACAATTTTATTAATAATTGAGGTATGAATAAAAATAAAATCATGTAGAATGTGATGTAAATAACTAAGGGAATTGTGATGAGTAGTGATATAGTTTCGGTTACAGACAAACACACAATCTTATTATAAGATTAAAGCAATGAATCAAAACAGGGACTCCTTTAAAATTTCTTTAAACTGAATTAAGGTATACTACATGACAATTCTTCTAAGGGGCCAGGTTAGCTCAGTCGGTAGAGCATTTGACTAGAAACCGCAAGGTTCCTAGTTTGATACCAGCCCTCGTCAACTCAGCGTATGAGTAGCACAGGGATTTGTTTGGTAAAGTAAGGAGCTGATGGTAGGTGTAGCACTTCACCTCAGATGCAAAAACAATCTCACTGGTCTAGCATTAGTGAAAAGGGGATAGACTCCCTCGCTGTCTGGCTGATACCGACATTAGGCCGCCCCGAAGACTTTACTTTACTTATATGACAACAAGACCATATCTCTGGAGGCAACTGTGGTGTAATGGTTATATTTATTGTTGGAAATGGACTTGGTAACACAAGGGTGGTAACCTGTGATGCTTAAGGATGGAACTGGACAAGAATGGTTGCATTTTACAATGGTCAAGTCACGTTAAAAGCATTGGTTCCCTCTAGATCATCAAAGTAAAGCAGTGATGAGCCTGTTCAATACTTAGATGGGTGACCATTTAAGCAATAGCAGCCCAAAATCAAAATGAATTAATTCGGCTTTAAATGATCCAAAAAGTGTTGTAAAACAAAACAACAAATCAACCAACAACTAAATCAGTAAATAGTAGGGCAGACTGGGTTTTTTTAACCTTATTATGGCAATTGGTCTAAAAGAAGTAAAACTCTGAATTCAAACCTGTTAAACTCTGCTTAATAATAAACCTTGTGTCACATCCTGCTCATGTGGAGGGTTGGTTGAAAAAAAAAAAGGAAATACTTAGTGTAGAATAATCATACTAAGTCCAATTACCGTCAAATTGGCAAGACAAGACAGCAAGCAGTCGTAACAGAAATACGATTCTGGTTTGCTGCAAAGACTACTGCAAAATGGCAGGATTTATGGAGCCTCAGAGGATCCTACAAACCAAGCAGCCAATCAGGACTCAGGGAATGGAATCACCCAAATGCATGAGTGGACTGTTCTGAATTCCCATAAGTACCAGTTGTCTTGACACTGGTTCAGTTGTGCTTGGCCAGTTGCTGTTGTTCAAATCAATAGTAGACTGACTGACTGACTGACTGACTTACTTCAATACTTAGGGTGTAACAATTAACAAGTAACAATGTAGGATTTGGACACAACCGACTGCACCTCTGTAGAGGGGTAAAATCCCCCCCCAATGGAGCCACCTGTTGGCCAAGGGTGGTAACCTGTGATGCTTAAGGATGGAACCCTGGTAGCTGAGTAGTCCATGACATGCAACACTCCACTTTAGCCCTTAATTAGGCTAGACAGGCGGTCGGAGAGCCCCCCCCCCATATCAATCATCTGATCACATCAAGTCCTAGTACCAATATGATTGTCCCAACCCTATCACCCTTATGGCAAGCCCCCAACCCTTTTTATCATATATGTACTAGAAGGTGGTGGCTGAGGCTATGATATGAAACTCAACCTGATGGTGAAGTTCCAATTCTGGAGCTCTGGGGAATGTGGAGTATCACTTGATTACAATTATTCCCAGGTCTACTCTGACCTGGAGTGGTAGTACCTGTTATGGTCCCATCGATGGTTTAAATAGAAAAAAAAATTATTTTAAAAAATGTGTTTAAAAAAATTTAGTTTAAAAAAAAAAATTGGACCATATAACCTTAAGGCACCCCTTCCACGATCTCAACTCGTAGGGACACTTTTCTCATTTACACCATAAAAATCTAGTTGTTTGTTCGCGGTTAGGGTTAGGGTTAGGGTTTAGGGTTAGTGTTTAGGGTTATAGTTAGTGTTTAGGGTTAGGTTTAGTGTTTAGGGTTAGGAGTTAGTGTTTAGGGTTAGGGTTAGTGTTTAGGGTTAGGGTTAGTGTTAGGGTTAGGGTTAGGGTTAGTGTTAGTTAGTTAGGTTAGGGTTAGGGTTAGTGTTTAGGGTTAGGAGTTAGTGTTTAGGGTTAGGAGTTAGTTTTATAATTAAAAAAAAAACTCTAAAAATCGTCTGTAAACAATTAACCGGATTTTGACGGTGTAAATGGAAAAAATGTCCCCACGAATTGAAATTGCAAAAGGGGTGCCTTAAGGTCATATGGTCCAAAAAATTAAGTACACATTAAGAATAAATAGAATAAAAATATCTTTGGACTAAAAATGAGTAAAGTCATCGTGACGGCCTAATGTTGGTATCAGCCAGACAGTGAGGGAGTCTATCCCCTTTTGACTAGTGCTAGACCAAAGAGATTATTTTAGCATCTGAGGTGGAGTGCCACACCTACCATCATCTCCTTACTTTACCACAAAGATCACTGTGCTACTCATAAGCTGTGTTGGCGAGGGCCTGTATCAAACCAGGAACCTTGTGATTCCTACGCAGATGCTCTACCGACTGAAATCTAATCGGTTGACAAAACCAACCAATCAACAATTGTTTTATTTTTGTTTCAAAAAATATCAACATAAAAAAAAGAATGGTACCATTATCATATGTGGTTTACCTTTTGAATGTGGCCTACGAAATCATGTCTCTCTTACATTATGTGGCCTACCATAAAAAGCATATTATGAGGTTATAATAATAACTACTAACCCTAACCCTAACCCCAACCCCTAACCCTAAGCCTATTTCAGAATTTGGGAACATTTTAGAATTAAATAGATTTCAGATTCATGTAAATTATGGATAAATTCTTTTTTTAATTATTCTTAATTACTCTATACAGCTTATGACTGAATTGCATTTCTTGAAATTGAATACATGTGAAAAATAATTAGTTTCAATAAATTGTCTACTACTTATATCTATAAGTATACTCTTACTGAGGTAGGACACATTCAAACCAGGTAGGCCACATACTATAACAGAATCAAAAAGGTAGGCCACATATTATAATAGAATCAAAAAGGTAGGCCACATACTATAACAGAATCAAAAAGGTAGGCCACATACCATAACAGAATCAAAAAGGTAGGCCACATACTATAATAGAATCAAAAAGGTAGGCCACATATTATAATAGAATCAAAAAGGTAGGCCACATACTATAACAGAATCAAAAGGTAGGCCACATACCATACAGAATCAAAAAAGGTAGGCCACATACCATAACAGAATCAAAAAGGTAGGCCACATACTAATAGAATCAAAAAGGTAGGCCACATACTATAATAGAATCAAAAAAGGTAGGCCACATAGTATAACAGAATCAAAAAGGTAGGCCACATACCATAAACAGAATCAAAAAGGTAGCCACATACTATAACAGAAATCAAAAAGTAGGCCTATAATAGAATCAAAAAGGTAGGCCACATAATATAATAGAATCAAAAAGTAGGCACATACCATAACAGAATCAAAAAGGTAGGCACATACTATAATAGAATCAAAAGGTAGGCACATATAATATAACAGAATCAAAAAGGTAGGCCACATAATATAACAGAATCAAAAGGTAGGCCACATACTATAATAGAATCAAAAAGGTAGGCCACTACTATATGGCTCCCAAACACTTTCTATTTTGTATTCTGAATGTAAAATTAAGTGACTTTTTTCTGTTTACAAAAGATATTGAAATATTGAAATGGAATGTATATAATGTTGGAAGAATGTAATATCTCAATATTTTAGATAAAACAAAATCTGATCTATCTTCATAACCAGAACTGAAATGGCAGAAAGATCAAAAGGAAAGAGGATTTTTTTTTTCAATATCCGAAAAATAAAGAATTAAACAAAATAAAAATAAAGATAAGAAGAGATTAAAAGAAAGAAGAATATCATATTATTTTTATTTGTAATTTTCTAAATGTTTTTGTTAACCTAGTTTCAGTTTTAACTTTACTCTTAAAAAATTCAATTTAATCTAATTCATTTTATTTGTATTAGTTTCTGTCTGCATAATACTGAAGACATTTATCTACTTGTCTCTGTCCGTAGCAATCTATCAATCTATCTATCTATCTATCTATCTGTCACAATCTGTTTATCTATCTATCTATCTATCTGTCACAGTCTGTTTATGTATTTATCTATCTATCTATCTGTCACAGTCTGTTTATGTATGTATGTATGTAATTATATATCTGTCACAGTCTATCTATCTATCTATCTATCTATCTGTCGCAGTCTGTTTATGCATGTATGTATGTATCTATCTATCTGTCACAGTCTGTTTGTGTATCTATCAATCTATCTATCTATTTATCTTATCTATCTATCTATCACCGTCTGTTTATCTATCTATTACAATCTGTTAATTAATTTATCTATCTATCTATCTATCCATCTATCATAGTCTGTTTATCTATCTATCTATCCATCAATCACAATCTGTTTATCAATTCTATCTATCTATCTATCCAACTATCACAGTCTGCTTATCTATCTATCTATCTATCACAGTCTTTTCATTTATCTATCTATCTATCTATCTATCTATAACCCAACAATGGTTGACATGTTACAAAACCCATGTTACAAATTGAATAGGCAGAGCCTATAATTTTTGTAAGATAGTGTAAAGTTTTAAATTTAATGGTTACTGGAAAAATACAGTTCAGCTAAGTATGACAGACAGGCTTTGACCCTAGGTTGACCTATAATCGGATTCGCTGATTGGTTGATTGAATCATGTGGCTGGGCAATCTATGGGGAAGCATTGAGAATTGACTAAGCAGTTATGTTGTGTAGACAATGAATTTGTCAGGATTCTTCAATGTGCACATGTTAAAATGAGATCAAGTAATAAATATGTACCCCAAAATTCAAATAAACTTTTCACTCAAATTTTTGTGGTTTGTCAAAATGATTTAAACTTCCTAAAACAATTTCTTTCACAATAAATTTTTTCCTGATGATGACCTAAGGTCGAAACTAGTTCAGAACCATTAAAGAATAAATGACATAAAAGAAATATTCCTGTTTATCTTATCACTTTTTGTTCAAACGTAAACAAATCAATACACCAGAGTTTTTTTGCTCCCCCCCCTCTACCCAGGTGATGCTGGGTAGCTGCTTCTAGTAATTTTATAAGATTAAAAATTCTCATCAAATGAGTCTGTTTGTGATGTGTCAGAATTCACTGATTCAGCAAAAAGAAGAAGAAGAAGAAGAAGAAGAAGAAGAAGAAGAAGAAGAAGAAGAAACAAAATAATCAATGGTGTCCCCCCCCCCATTTTTTTCCTGATGATGACCTAAGGTTGAAACTAATTGAGAACCGTTAAAGAATAAATGACATAAAAGAAATATTCCTGTTTATCTTATCCCTTTTTGTTAAAATGTAAACAAATCAATACACCAGAGTTTTTTTGCTCTCACCCCCTCTACCCAGGTGATGCTGGGTAGCTGCTTCTAGTAATTTTATAAGACTAAAAATTCTCATCAAATGAGTCTGTTAGTGATGTGTCAGAATTCACTGATTCAGCAAAAAGAAGAAGAAGAAGAAGAAGAAGAAGAAGGAGACAAAATAACCAATGGTGTTGTCCCCCCCCCCTCCGATTCCCTGTGGTGATTGTCGATGCAATTGAACATGTAGAACAAAACAAAAGGGAATAATAACAAGGTTAATCCTTATCAGTTAATCCATGTTTATCTCTCCAATTGGCTGATGAAGGCCAAGTTCAAAAAAAAGAAGAAAAAGAAAAGAGAGAGAGAGAGAGAGAGAGAGAGAGAGAGAGAGAGAGAGAGAATGTTCTTGACTAAAACAGAAATTAGAAGAAAGAAAAAAAAAAAGGAAAGATTTTTTTTTTCTCCCAGGAAACAAAACACTAAGCTATTTATGACGTGGGAAAGAGAGATTAAAGGAACATCTTTGGAGTGTGTGTACACGCACATACACACATATACACATACATGCACACATATACAAACACGTATATACACAAGAGAGAAAGAGAGAGAGAGAGAGTGAGAGAGTGAGAGAGAGAGAGAGAGAGGAGCAAAAAGAGACATATTTTTTGTATGCTCATTTGCACATGCAACCACCACACAACACACGAAAGAAAGAGAGAGAGAGAGAGAGAGAGAGAGAGAGAGAGAGAGAGATAAGAAGAGGGAGGGAGAGAGAGACTGAATGAGAAGAAAAAAGAGATGTGTACGCACACAGACACACACAAGAGAGAGAGAGTGAGAGAGAGAGAGAGAGAGGGAGAAGGGAAGAAGAGGGAGAGAGAGACTGAAAGAGAAGAAAAAAGAGATGTGTACGCACACAGACACACACAAGAGAGAGAGAGAGAGAGAGAGAGAGAGAGAGAGTAAGTGAGAGAGAGAGGGAGAAGGGAAGAGGGAGAGAGAGACTGAAAGAGATGAAAAAAGAGATGTGTTAGCACACAGACACACACAAGAGAGAGAGAGAGAGAGAGAGAGAGAGAGTAATTGAGAGAGAGAGAAGAGAAGGGAAGAGGAGGAGAGAGACTGAAAGAGAAGAAAAAAGAGATGTGTACGCACAAGACACACACAGAGAGAGAGAGAGAGAGAGAGAGAGAGAGTAAGTGAGAGAGAGAGGAGAAGGGAAGAGGGAGAGAGGAGACTGAAAGAGATGAAAAAAAGAGATTGTTGCACACAGAACACCACAGAGATAGAGAGAGAGAGAGAGGAGAGGAGAGAGAGAGCAGAGGAGAGGAGATGAGAGAGGAGAAGTCGAGAGAGAGAGAGATGAGAAGGGAAGAGGGAGAGAGAGACCTGAAAGAGAAGAAAAAAGAGATGTGTATGCACACAGACAGACACAAAGAGAGAAGAGAGGAGATAGAGAGAGAGAGAGTAAGTGAGGAGAGAGAGGGAGAAGGGAAGAGGGAGAGAGAGACTGAAAGAGATGAAAAAAAGAGATGTGTTAGCACACAGAACACACCAAGAGAGAGAGAGAGAGAGAGAGAGAGAGGCAGGAGAGTAAGTGAGAGAGAGAGAGAGAGAGGTGAAGAGGAGAGAGAGACTGAAAGGGAAGAAAAAAAGAGATGTGTATGCACACAGACACACCACAAGAGAGAGAGAGAGAGAGAGAGAGAGAGGAAGAGAAGGGAAGAGGAGAGAGAGACTGAAAGAGAAGAAAAAAGAGATGTGTATGCACACAGACACACACAAGAGAGAGAGAGAGAGAGAGAGAGGAAAGAGGAGAGAGAGAGGGGCGAGAGAAGGGAAGAGGAGAGAGAGAGACTGAAAGGGAAGAAAAAAGATGTGTACGCACCACAGACCACACACAAGAGAGAGAGAGAGAGAGAGAAGAGAGAGAGAGTGTGAGAAAGAGAGAGAGAGAGAGGGAGAGAAGGGAAAGGGAGAGAGAGAGACTGAAAGGGAAGAAAGAAAAAAAGAGATGTGTACGCACACAGACACACACACAAGAGAGAAGAGAGAGAGAGAGAGAGAGAGAGAGAGTAAGTGAGAGAGAGAGAGAGAGAGTAAGTGAGAGAGAGAGAGAGGGGGGGGGGGTAAAAAGAGGTAGAGAGAGGTTGAAAGGGGATAGAAAAAGACTTGCTCATGTGCACATATTCACATACACGTGCACACCGAGAGAGAGAGAGAGAGAGAGAGAGAGAGAGATTGTAAGAGAAGAAAAAAGAGACATATTCATACACATTCATTTGCACACACACACACACACGATAGTGTGGGGACGAAAGTGGGAGAGAGAGAGAGACTGAAAAGAGAAAAAAAGAGGACTTGCTCATGTACACATTCACATACACATGCACACCAGAATAGAAGATAGATAGATAGATAGAGAGAGAGAAGAGAGAGAGAGAGAGAGAGAGAGAGAGAGGAGAGAGAGAGAGAGAGAAGCTGAAGAAGAAGAAAAAAGAGACTTGCTCATTCATACATATTCATATACATATGCATACCAGAGAGAGAAAGACAGACAGGCAGACAGGAAGGCAGAAGAAGAAAAAAGAAAGATTCATTCAACCGACAGAAGAGACTGAAAAGGGGGGAGACAAAAGAGACAAAAGAAGAGTTGAGTAGAATATCAATAAAATAGTAAAATGTTTTATAGAGACAATTTACAAAGTCCAAGGTTGCTTTGTGGATTGATATTATTACATTGTTTTTGATAAATAAATAAATAAATAGATATAAACTCATTAACATAGCTAGCTAGCTATGAACTGATTGACATAGATAGATAGATAGATAGATATAGATACATTAACATAGCTAGTTAGCTATGAACAGATTGACATAGATATATATATAAGATAGATAGATAGATAGAACCACATTAAAAAGGATAGCTGGCTATGAACAAATTGACATAGATAGATTGATAGGTAGATAGATAGATAGATATAAATATATTAACATAGCTAGCTAGCTATGACAGATTGACATATATATATACATATATATATATATATAGATAGATAGATAGATAGATAGATAAACCACATTAAAAAGCTAGCTGGCTATGAACAAATTGACATAGATAGATAGATAGATAGATAGAAATATATTAACATAATGAGCTAGCTATGAAACAGATTGACATAGATACATAGATATAAACACATTAACATAGCTAGCTAGCTATGAACAGATTTATATATATATATATATATATATATATATAATATTATATAGATAGATAGATAGATAGATAGATAGATATAAACCACATTAAAAAAGCTAGCTGGCTTGAACAAATTGACATAGATAGATAGATAGCTAGGTAGATAAAAATATATATATATATATAATTATATAGATAGATAGATAGATATTAACATAGCTAGCTAGCTATGAACAGAATTGACATAGATAGATCGGTAGATAGATAGATAGATAGATAGATAGATATAAATATATTAACATAGTGAGCTAGCTATGAACAGATTGACATAGATAGATAGATAGATAGATAGATAGATATAAACACATTAACATAGCTAGCTATGAATAGATTGATATATATATATATATATATATATATATAATATTATATATATAGATAGAAATAGATAGAACCACATTAAAAAGCTAGCTGGCTATGAACAGATTGACATAGATAGATAGATAGATAGATATAAACACATTAACATAGCTAGCTATGAACAGATTGATATATATATATATATATATATATATATATATATATAGATAGATAGATAGATAGATAGATAGATAGATAGAACCACATTAAAAAAGCTAGCTAGCTATGAACAGATTGACATAGATAGATAGAGTGACACCTAGGAGCAATGGCAAAGGGATATTCCACACACCCAAGAGCTCCTGAACTCTTAAGCCAGTAGAACAATTCACATACCTAGTTAGTAACATCCCATCCACAGAAAGCGATGTTAATACACGAATAGAAAAGGTATGGTTGGCCACAAACAAATTACCAGTCATATGGAAATCCGATCTCAACTGACAAGTTAAAGTGACAATTCTTCCAGGCTGTGGTTATATCAGTACTGCTGTATGGCTGCACCACCTGGACCCTAACGAAGCACCTTGAGAATAAGCTAGATGGGAGCTGCACAAGAATGCTGCATGCAGTCTTGAACAAGTCGTGGAAACAACACCTCACAAGGAAGCAGCTGTATGGCCACCTGCCCCTCATCCACAAACCATCCAAATGAGACAGACAAGGAATGCAGGACACTGCTGGAGAAGCAAGGAAGAACTCATAAGTGACGTTCTCCTGTGGAAGCCAATACATGGACATGCTAATGTGGGCCGCCCACCAAGGACCTACAATGACCAACTATGCGAAGATGCTGGTTGCTGCGCAGAAGACCTCCTGGGGGCAATGAATGATAGGGAAGGTTGGCGAGAGATTGTCATGGATATCCGCACTAATAGCACGACATGATGATGATGATCTCTATATATATTTACTAACCCCTCCGCACGAGCAGGATGTGACACAAGGTCAATTTCTTAAGCAGAGTTTAACAGGTTTAAATTCAGAGTTTTCCTTCTCCTAGACTGGTTACCTAGCCATGGTTAAAGAGCCCAGTCTGCCCTGCTATTTGCCCATAGCTGGAGGGAGAATTGGATTCATACCATTCCAAGGGTATTAGCGCCATGTGAAATGCCAACAGCTTCGTCCAGGAATTGAACTCGCGTTGATGAGTCCATTTCCTACGGCTCTAACCATTACACCACATACCTCCATAATGATGATGATCTCTTATAAGGTTTAACCCCAAACCCATTAACCCTCTTCAGAGTAAAGTTTCCTTGGAGTAAAAAAAATTCAAGGAACACAATTTTCGTTGAGTTGGATCTGACACTTTTTTTTTTTGACCTCTGAATCCAAAAATGACCCCAGTTTTTCTATATCACATCAGCCTCGTGTAAACAAATTCAGAAAAATAAGATATTTATTATTTTGTTCCACTATATCTTCCACTGATCGTGGCCGTTGACCCGTGCTTCGTACATCATTAGATTCCATAAAAGAAAATGATTTCACACTAAAAAAAAGAAAAAAAAAAAAAAAAAGCAAGAAGTAGGAGACCATATGACCTTAGCACTCCTTTTGCAAATCTCGTTTCATAAGACATTTTTTCATTTACACCGCCAAAATCCGGTTGTTGGTTAGGTAGGGTTAGGGGTAGGGGTTAGTTTTATGATTAAAAAAAAAATGAAATGTTTGATTCATATCTAGTTATCAATGTTTCTTGAATTTTAGTTGGAGACAAAGGATATCCAGCAACTTCTGAGGTGACCCCTGGCATCTCGTTCAATTTCTTGCCTTCCACATCCTCTTCATACATACTCTTAAATAGTGTATCATCATCAAGACCTTCCACGTAGGCATCCTAAAAAAAGAAAAAAAATACATCATTATTTATGCATCATTATTTTTGGTTGGTTGGTTCGATTTTATTGCATGTCAACCCCTGTTGGGTTATTTTATGCCAAAGACATTTTGTTTTATTCATTTTTGTTGGGTATTTAATTTTTTTTATTGAAGCTCAATTTTTTTTAAACACAATTTTTTAAAACACATTTTTTTCTATTTAACCCATAGATAGGCCCTAACAAGTACTACCACTCCAGGCCAGAGTGGACCTGGAAGTAATGCAATGAAGGGGTACTCCACATTCCTCAAGATTTCGAGAATTTGAACTTCACCATTAGATGCAGTCTATGGTTAAATAGAAAAAAAATTGAGTTTTAAAACTCTGAATTCAAACCTGATAAACTCCCCTTTAAAATTGACCATGTGTCACATCCTGCTTGTGTGGAGGAGTTGGTAATACATACTGCTGATATATATATACATATACATGTGCGTGTATGTGTGTGTGTGTGTGTGTTGTAACGATATGACCAGAAAAGTTTAATCATAATAAAACTTGTTTGGCAGCTTCACAAGATGAAATTTAGAAATTAAATATTTTTATTTCTTTTATTTAAAAAAATCTTTTTATTCTCTTTATTTTACTGTTTTATTTGTGTTATTCTTACTCTATTGCTAACTTCCGTTTATGTCCTTGGTCTGCATATCAATATAAATATTAAATGAAAAGAAGTAATTTTTCAAAGTCCAGACCGTGAATTCTCACATCCGATACTTTTCAATAAAATTTGATTTCATTACAAGTCCATCTATGGGTTAAATAGATCGAAAAAGGAATTCTAAAAAAAAACATGTGTTTAAAAAAATTGTAGACCAACAGAATGAAATAAAACAAGAACATCTTCAGCATAAGTCGTCGGGTGGCCATAAGTCGATATCTCTCTCCT
>CM042161.1:15325759-15372596 GCA_023376005.1 Doryteuthis pealeii | reverse complement strand
GCATCTATTCTCTATACTAACTCTACTTACCTATGCTTTTAACTCCAATGAACCTATTTCAAATTAACTACAGAATCTTGTCAACAAATAGACAATATAAATTGTAACATTTAGAATACTGACTGTACCTCTGCAGAAGGATAAGACTCTCATATAATACTTCTAAAAGAAAAGAAATTGATTAATTTATTATGTCTTCTTGCAGATCAAGTACCTGCGCAGATTTTGAAAACTGAGATGATCAACCTGACAGGGAACCCATTTTGTGAACAAGAGAATTCAAAACTTTTGTTGTGGCTTATTTATTCTGGGTTGATTATCTTATTATGCCATGATAAAGATGAATTGTAAGTATGCTTCTTCAATTTCTTCATTTTGATGTTGTAGGTTTTACCAACTAAATAGTCCCTTGAGCATATGAGGCTACTGCCTGTAAGTTGTGTTCCAGAACTACATGAACATTACTATGCAACTACTGGCACCATAAGAATTGACATTCATTTTGTTTTTCCTTTGTCTTTGTTCCCCCTTGTATCATTTTGTTCAGTGAAGTAAACCAACGTGTAAGCACGTGTTGTCTATTACCTCCGTTAAAATACATCTTGTGTTCTCATTTTACTAACACTATGAGTCGACTTAACCATCTCAATCAACAGATGTTTTCAAAATCTTCTTTTTGATTATAGATTTATCTAAAAAATGATAATGTTGCTTGGTTGGATTTAATGGCATGTCAACCCTTGTTGGTTATTTTATGCCAAAAGACGTTTTTGTTTTATTCATTCTTGTTGGGTATTCAATTTTTTTAAAACATTTTTTTAAACCTCATCTTTTGATCTATTTAACCTATAGATGGGACCCTAACAGGTAGTACCACTCCGGTCAGAGTGGAACTTGGGAGTAATGGCAATAAGGGATACTCCACACTCCCAGAACCTCCAGAACTGGAACCTCATCACTAGATGCAGGTTAATGTAATACCCAGGACACTATGACCCTCAGCCACTGCCTTCGAGCACATATATGATTAAAAGTGTTGGAGGTTGCCATAAGAGCCATACAGTCAGGACAATCATATAGATGTGCTAGGGCTTGAAGTGGACCAGCCGACTGATCAGAGGGGGCCTCTCTGACTGCCTGTAAAGTCCAAGTAAGGGCCAAAGTTGGAATGTTGCATGTCATGGACTGCTCTGCCACAAGGATTCCGTCTTAGCTCACAGCTAGCCCCATTGGGGTTGGTCTTAACCCCCTCTGCAGAGGTGCAGTCAGAGTATTCTACAACCCCAGCAGACAGGGTAGAAAAAAATATTAGTGCACCATATATAATTGTTATTTATTAAGCTTTGCTTAGTGTCTACCCTGTTCGGCTAAAGCCATAGAATACACTTGACTGCACCTTTCTGCAGAGGGGTAAGACCCCACCCTATGGGACCACCTGTTGGCCATGGATGGCAACTGATAATGCCTGAGGACAGGATCTTGGTTGAACAGTTGTGAACTAGATATTACTGATCCCGTGACATGTGTAAAATCCCAAATGGGGTTACCTGTTAGTCGGATGGTAACCTCTGATGCTTAAGATGGAATCCTGGCTGAAGCAGTCCAGAATATGCAACACTCCTTTCCCTTACTTAGCCTAGACAGGGGTTGTATAGGCCCCCCTCGATCCATTAGCTGGTCCTATTAAACTCTAGCACCTATATAATTGTCCCAACCTATGCCCCTTATGAAGACCCCACCCTTTTTTATTCATATATGTGCTCAAAGCACGTGGCTGAGGGTCATAGTGTCCCTGGGGTATTACATTAACCTGTATCTGTTGATGAAAGTTCCATTTGGAGCTCTGGGTAGTTTGTGGAGATCCCTTCATTGCCATACTCCCAGTTCCACTCTATATTTTAAAAAACTGAATACCCAACAAGAATGAATCAAACATGTCTTCAGCATAAAAATAACCCAACAAGGGTTGACCCCCAACCTTTATTTATACGTGTCAAAGTACCCCTTCATTGCCATTATTCCAGGTTCACTCTGACACGCAGTTGGTAATATCTGTAGGGGTCCCATCAATGGGTTAAAAGAAAATAATTTAGTTATTTGTATTTTCAGGACTTTGTCCTCATCTTCATTGCTATCTGTACAACATTCAGCCG
Source organism: Doryteuthis pealeii (assembly GCA_023376005.1). Taxonomy (NCBI): domain Eukaryota; kingdom Metazoa; phylum Mollusca; class Cephalopoda; order Myopsida; family Loliginidae; genus Doryteuthis; species Doryteuthis pealeii. The sequence continues at coordinate 15,370,443 of CM042161.1, read as the reverse complement.
ATGTGCCCTCCGACTTTCTTCAGGTATTTCTCTCAGACTCAGAAACCTTCTCGGAACTCCGGACCTTCTTGTCATATCGGGAACCATCTCAATAGTACAAATAATACAAATAATACTAATCATTCAAGCCACATCACAAATTGTAGAGAAATAGAAAATAATTAGTTAAAAAAAAATGTGTCAAAAATTTTGGTATTATCTGCGTTATTTCGGACTATTGTCCTCATCTTCATTGTTATCTGACAACGTTTCGGCCGATATGCCCTCTGGCCTTCTTCAGGTAATTCTTTGGACTCGGGAACCTTCTTTTCGAACTCAGGAACCTTTCTTGTCGTATCTGGAACCTTTCTTTGTTAGTAATCATGGAACTTTTGAACCTACCCTTTATTCAGTCCATGGTGGCATCCTGTTCTCATTCTGCGAACCATAGCTGGGTAGGGGCGTTAAGCTGTGTTAATTATTATTCTATGTTACTGCTGGCCTTGAAAAAAATTAGGTTTTAAAAAAATTGATTATCCATCAAGAATGACTAAAAAAAACATCTTGAAGATAAAATAGCCCAACAGAGTTGACATGCCTAAAATTCATCCAACCAACCAACAAATGTTTCTAACAGGATTGTACACTTTATATTTTTTACAGAGACAAAAATCCATTGAATCTTATCAGATTGCACTGGATGACTCGCAGAAAAAGAAAAAAAGAAGATTTAAAGAAAGAAAAGAGAAAGAAATTCACAACAATTATCTTCAAACAAGGTAAGACATAGCTAAAACAAAAAATGAAAGATCTCATTTTATGAAACAAAATAAAAAGTTGAAAAATAATTTTTGAAAAAATCATTGGTTATTTCCTAGTTGAGTAACATATATTACAGAGTGACCCAGAAAAACAGAACCCAAATTATTTATTTATTTTCTCTTTTAAAACTAACCTAACCCTAAACCTATAACCTAACCCTACACCCCCTAGTTGAGTAACATAATATTACAGGGTGACAACAGAAAACAGAATCCATTGTTTATTTATTTTCTCATTAAACTAACCCTAACCCTAACCCTAAACCCAACCCTAACCCTAACCCACACCCCCCAGTTGAGTAACATAATATTACAGGTGACCCAGAAAAAGCAGAACCCAAATTATTTTATTTATTTTCTCATTAAACTAACCCTAAACACCAACCCTAACCCTAACGCTAACCCTAAACTACCCCCCCCCAGTTGAGTAACATAATATTACAGGGTGACTCAGAAAAAACAGAACCCACAAATTTGTAATAAAACTGTGAATTTAATTTTAATTTTTTTAAAAGTTTAAGTCCAACAAGGGTTAGGGTTGGTTTAGGGTTAGGGTGGGGTTAGTTAGTTTAATGGGAAAATAAATAAATAATTTGGGTTCTGTTTTTTTCTGGGTCACTCTGTAATATCATGTTACTCAACTAGGAAAATAACAAAATCATTAATTATAAACAGGTATTAGTAAAAGTTGTCATCATCTGGTGGCCTAAAGTCAGTATCAGACAATCAGCAAGGGAGTCTATCCCCTTTTCACTAGCACTAAACCAAGGAGATTATTTCAGCACCTGAGGTGGAGCGCCACACCTACCATCAGCTCCTTACTTTACAGCACAGTTGGTGAGGGCCAGTATTGAACTAGGAACCTTGTAGTTTCTAGCCGAATACTCTACCAACTGAGCTAATTCAGAATTCGGAATTTCAAAATGCATATTTTATGTTATGATCGATAGCGTTCTGTGCCTCATGATTAATGATATATTTATTTCGTCTTTCCATTTACAATGTTGCTTTGATAAAGACTTTTCATATGGTCGAAACAGATTTCTGTCAGCAAAACTTTTAACATCTTGTTTTTTCTACAAACTTTCTACACATATTGTCGGATTCATATCCATTTTACCTTTCATATATATATATTATATATATATATATATATATAGGTGAGAGAGAGAGAGAGAAGGAGGGAGAGAGAGTTTTTAGCAATAAATGGTGACGTATCATTACAGCTCCTTGTATAAAGCAGGGGTCGCCAAACTACGGCCCATAGGCCAGATCCGGCCCGTGAAGGCATTTAATCATGTCCGTCAATGGTATTTGGATTTGTTTGTTAAATGTACGGAACGCGAGATTTCTGATACCATTTAAATCTAAATATCATGTTTAGTTTACTAAGTCTTCATGGACTTGACTACTGTAGGTAGGGTACAAATTTATTACTGAATGTAGCAATTCCAAACATTGACGATATCATGTGTTATAGGTGATATACCTATAGACTAATGGAATGCGCCGACTGTTACTATAAGTAACAGGGACAATTATGGCTTGAAGAGTAAGCCAATGCGAATCAGCTCATAACTCTATTTGTCGGACGTATTTCCCACTTCTCTGTACTGTAATTGTCTACTCTTTTGTTAATACATTTCCTACATTTGTTACCCGTTGTTTTGTTCTTATTTGACCCCTTAAAACCCACAAATCATGAAAGGCAAACTTCAGTTTCACAAATCTCACTAAACCTTTTCTGCTAGTATTGCGTTTTTTGATAATGTTTTGAAAATAAATATGTTGGTTAATTTGTTTTTGTGCATCTTACGCCATCATCCATGAATGTAACATGGAAAGATACATTTTGTTTTACATCTTTTTCTCAGAGCTTTCGTTCTGGCTAGCAAGTATTGAACACAATAATGATGTGGCCTGCACTCGTTATTTTTTTCAAATATCTGGCCCACCGTGATCTCTGAATTAGAATATCATGGCTATACTAATACTAACATTGGGGTGTCTCAATCATGGTGTAATGGTTAGCAAGCTAGTCTCGCAGATTAGTTACTACTGAATAGCGAGTTATATCCTCATTGGATGCCCCAATGATCATTCTCTGTAAGTCTTACAACATATTGTATTAAAAAAAAGCACACTGAATGACAATATGGAAAAAAAAGAAAGATAAATGAGACTGAAAGAAACAATGGATCCCCTGATTAAAATTCCTCTCATGTTTTAACAAGTTACTTTCATTCTTAATTGAAAAAATATTATTCTGATATTCTGATTCAATCAAATCTTAAATGACCTTTTTACCTCACAGATTGTAATGTATTATAATTTATGGACCAAATATTGGTGTCAATTATCTTTAATAAATGTAACAGACATGACCTTTCCAATGCTTGTCAAATGTGTTTGGCATGCTATGAAGGTGAGTCAAAACGTAATGCCATTTTGTTTAGGACAAGTATAATTACCAACAGAGGAACATGTATCATACACTAAATGAAACTAGTCCTCTGTGGATCACATCCCTACTTCTCCACCTAGATGAGTCAAAAAGTAATGCCATTTTGTTTAGGATCATTATAATTACCAATACAGGAACATGTATCATACATCAAAATGAGGCTGGTCCTCTGTGGATCACATCCTTACTTTTCCACATAGTCACCGTTTATCTCAATAGCAATGTTCCACTTTCGAATGAGAGCATGTGTCTCTGCTCTGTAAAATTCTGTTGACTGTTCTTTGAGCCACTTCTTCACTACAGATTCACTTCCTCATCACTGGAATAATATTGCCTCTCAAACCTATTGGTACCTATCAGCTTTCAGTTTGGTAGGTTGTCTAGACCAGTCAACCTTTTTCACCCTTGTGTAACCCTTAAAATAAATTTAATTTCTCAAAAAAATTTATTCCCATCACATGATTAATATCATAGTATTTGTTGTAACGCGCTTAGCGAAATAATAATACGAGTAGTCCAGCTGTAGTGACCACTTCTGCCTTTTATTCACAACTCAAAAAGATGGTTGAAACGGTGCTTCTGTTTCATAAGAAAAACAATGTAGAAATGGTGTTTCCGTCTCTTAGTATACTACAATATATTGAATAATTGGGAAAATTAATACTTCTTTGACAAATTTTCGGTAATGCTAAATAAAATTCATACGTTGATTTGTAATACTTCATTTGGGAGTTTTCATTCACTCAAAATATTCTAAACTGAACAAAATGAAATTAAATAAAAGTCAAAAGAGCATTAGTTTATTGTTGTAACCTAATAAAGGGTACTAAATGAAAAAACAAAACGGAGGTTGGAATGAAATGGAATCTTATAACATTAACAAAATACAATACTTACCAGCTGAGCAAAAAGAGGTAAACCACTGTTAGTGGTATAAGACTTACTCAGTCAGCATGATACTTCTATATTTATGAGAATTGGAACATACACATTAATGTTCATAAGTAGGGTATATAACACTTGTTCTCGCGGAACCCTTAGGGTTCCGGGGAACTCCCCTGCTCTAGCCATAGCCACCCTGTCGACTGAGGCAGAAGTATACACCAACTGCACTTCTGCAGAGGGGTAAAATCACCCTATAGGGCTACCTGTTGGCCGTCGGTAGAAAACTTGTGATGCTTAAGGATGGAATCCTGGTGATTGAGTACTCCACTTAGGCCCTTAATTTAGGCTAGATGGAAAGTGAGAGAGGCCCTCCAATCAATCAGCTGGTCATGTCAAGCCCTAGTACCAATATGATTGTCCCAACCCTATTGCCCTTATGGCAAACTCCCAACCCTTTTTATCATAAAATGTACTAGAAGGCAGTGTGAGGGTCCAAGTTCATGGGTATGACATTAAATAGCATCTAGTGGTGAAATTCAATTCTTGAGCTCTGGGGATGTGGAGTATCCCTTAATTGCCATTGCTCTCAGGTCCACCCTGACCTGGAGTGGTAGCACATGTTAGGATTCCATCTATAGGTTATATAGATCAGAAAATGATTTTTTTAAAAATGTATTTAAAAATAAATATTCATCATGAATGAATAAAACAAAATGCCTTCAGCATAAATATATTATGCGGGGGTGGGGGGCGGTTGACTTGAGAGTCTTAGTGTCCTTGGTTATGACGTTAAACGCATCTAATAGTGATGTTCCAATTCTGGACTTCTGGGGAATGTGGAGTACCCTTCATTGCTATTACTCTCAGTACCTGTTGGAATAAATAGAAAAAATGAGTTAATAAATGAGTTAAAAAATGTTCAATACCTAAATTTCTATTATCTGTGTTATTCGGACTATTGTCCTCATCTTCATTGTTATCTGTACAACGTTTCAGTCAATATGCCCTCCAGCCTTCTACAGGTATTTCTTGTTGGACTTGGGAACCTTCTTGGACTCGGAACCTTCTTTTCGGACTCTACAAGAAATACTGAAGAAGGCCAGTGGGCATATTGGCCAAAAAGTTGTACAGATAAAATTAAGATGAGGACAATAGTCTGAATAACGCAAATAATACTAATCATCAAGCCTCATCTTCAAACATTCAGAGAAATACTACAATTTTCTATTTAACCCATAGATTGCACCTAATGGTGAAGTTCAAATTCTCAAAATCTGGAGAGTGTGGAGTACCCCTTCATCCCATTACTTCCAGGTCCACTTTGAACCGGAGTGGTAGTACCTGTTGGAGTACCGTCTATGGGTGAATAGAAAAAATGAGTTTAAAAGAATGTTTTAAGAAAATTCTGTTTCAATAAAAAAAATTGAATACCCAACAAGAATGAATCAAACAAAATGTCTTTGGCTTAAATTAACCCAACAAGTGTTGACATGCCATAAATTCAACCAAATAATCAAACAACCAACAAAATATAATAATTACTTCCAGGTCCATTCTGACTAGAGTGGTAGTACCTGTTAGGGTCCCATCTATAGGTTAAATAGAAAAAATGAGTTTAAAAAAATTGTTTCGATAAAAAAAAAGTGTATACCAACAAGAATGAATCAAACAAAATGTCTTTGCATAAAATAACCCAACAAGTGTTGACTTGCCGTAAAATCCAACCCCCAACCAATAATGAATCAAGCAAAATGTCTTTGGCATAAAATAACCCAACAAGTGTTGACATGCCGTAAAATCCAACCACCCAACCAAGAATGAATCAAACAAAATGTCTTTGGCATAAATAACCAACAAGTGTTGACTTGCCGTAAATCCAACCACCCAACCAAGAATGAATCAAACAAAATGTCTTTGGCATAAAATAACCAACAAGTGTTGACTTGCCGTAAAATCCAACCACCCAACAAGAATGAATCAAACAAAATGTCTTTGGCATAAAAATAACCCAACAAGTGTTGACCTGCCATTAAATTCAACCAAGCAGCCAATCAAGATAATTAGGTCAGCATGATTCACTTGTCAGGGTTTCTCTTGTTTGTGTCAAATCAAAGGCCATTATTCTTTTTCCTTACTCACAAATCACTCACATGAGTTTCATTTTTTTCTTCTTTTTTTTTTTAAACTGCTGGTGGCTGTCTTCTATTTAGATCATATGACAGACTTTCAAGGTTTACGTACAAAGAGAAGCCAAAAATATAGCAGACATTTCAATGAAGTACGTTTAAAAAAAATGAAGAGAAACTCTTTTATAAAGCTTATTCTTATTTAATAAATAAAAGATAAAAATTTAAAAAAAAAGATCAAAAACGAATCTGTTGAGATCAAAGTAGCTTCTCTATGGAAAGGAGTCTTATACAAATTTTAGCTATAAGAAACCTTTTTATTTTTTGTTATTGTTTTTTTTTCAAAAGGCCATTGTCTGTTTATATCATGTCAAGATTCTTTAATTTTTATCTCCTCTGTTCTGCCTCAAAAGCTCTAGTGTATTCATCCCTTTGAGTTAACGATAGAGAAGAACATCTGTAAAAGCTATTTTAGGTGATCTTGTGTAACAAAAACACAACATGGACATTCTACACTAAATTTTTGAGAAATGAATCATTAGCAATGTTTGGGCAACGTTGACTAACCGCCAGTCACTTAACTCTGCAAGAATCATTTCAAGATGTTTATGTCTATCAAAATTCGCATAATGGATTTAAAACTTCATTTTTATTTTTTGGGGGGCTTTAGAATATACCGACTGCATCTCTGCAGAGGATGACTCCCTCCCCAATGGGACCACCTGTTGGCCTTGGGTATCAACTTGTGATGCTTAAGGATGGAATCCTGATGGTTGAGCAGTCCATGACATGCAACACTCCATTTTGGACCTTACATGGGCTAGACAGGCAGTTGGAGTATGGAGCAGGGCTTGATGCTAACACCGTCCCGTCGTCCCAGAGATGATAAAAATTACATCCGGGACAATCAATATGTCATCCAAGACAGTTTGCCGGGGACAGTAAAATTTTTTCCTAAAAGTTAGTACTACATTAAAATAATGTCCGTTCAGTGATTGTCCGAATCCTGACCTCAAAATGAGGCTACGGCACCGCAGGTCTATTCTCAAAGCCATGTAATGAATAATAGTGGAGGGAGATAGTTTAAAAGAACCGAATTATGTACTACTAACCCTTTTCAGGGTAACTTAAAATAAAAAAGGATTTTTTTTAGCTCAAAACACACTAGGAAATGGATTTTTTGTCCAAATATCCAGAATTATCACTGCTTCATCTTTTCTTAATGTTTTATTACATGTTATTATGCTACTGATGACTGACAAGTATAGATGATGCTAATGAATTAAACAAAAATATTTTGGGACGGTCCAAACCCCATTTGGGATGGTCCAAACTCCATTTGGGATGGTCCAAACCCCATTTGGGACGGTTGATCATTTTTGTTCGGGACGGTCAGGAAAAAAGTTAGTGTCGGGGCCTGGTATGGAGTACCCTCTCATTGCTATTACCCCTAAGTCCACCCTGACCCGGAGTGGTAGTACCTGTTAGGGTTACATTCATGGTTAAATATAAAAATGTGTCTAAAAATTGTAACACAACAGGCCATTCTACTGACTTTATTTTTACTTTGCTATGTACATGTAAAGTGAAAATTAATCAAAGTTGTAACGTGTCAGTGCTACTGTATGGCTGCACCACTTGGACTCTTGCAAAATGCTTAGGAAAAAGCTAAAGGGAGCTACACAAGGATGCTGCATGCTGTCTTGAATGAATCTTGGATGGAGCACCCCACAAATTGACAGGTGGTTCGATTGTGGGGGGGGGGTCTTGCTCGTCTGCAGAAGTGCGGTTGGTCTTACTGGGAAATATACAGAAGAATCAAGTCTATCGGTCGAAATGGAATTGGTGTTTTTGCGGTCTTTTAAAATGATTTTAATTACCAATTGTGCGCATAAATCTCTACACGCAACTAAATAAGGAACAATGCTCAGACCACAGCCATGAGGACTTCTTCAGTAGTACATTGAGCTATAGATTTTTCCCAAATCTGGAGAGTGTGGAGTACCCCTTCATCCCCATTACTTCCAGGTCCACATTTTAATGACAAATTCTGAGCATGAAACTCTACTCGCAACTAAATAAGGAACAATGCTCACACCATTGCAATGAGGACTTCTTCAGTAGTACATTGAGCTATAGATTTGTCCCAATGAGTTAGGTGTTATGGGGAAATTGACTCAAGAAGCAAATCTATCGGTCGAAACAGAATTGACGTTTTTGCGGTCTTTTACAATGATTTTAATTACGAATTCTGAGCATAAATCTAAACTAAAAAGGCATAATGATATTGGTGTTGGATTAAGGAAACTGTTTAGATAAAAATCAGGAGAAATAAAGTTATAACAATATTTGATATTTTTATAGCTTGTAATTTTTAATAAGTTTTAATTCATTTATTTGTTGCTGTTAGTCTTAGAATTAAATGCTATAGTAACACAATAACAGGAAGGACTTTATATTGTTACTCATAGTTTTATTTGTTCTTTAATAAATTGTTAGAATTGAACTAAGTTTTAATTCATTTATTTGTTGCTGTTAGTCTTAGAATTAAATGCTATAGTAACACAATAACAGAAGGACTTTATATTGTTACTCATAGTTTATTTATTCTTTAATAAATTGTTAGAATTGAACTAAGTTTTAATTCATTTATTTGTTGCTATTGAGCTTGGTGATGAGAGCTTTTAGTTTTTACGTATCTCCTCCAGTAACTGCTTTGCGATAAGTGGAGAAATTTGGTTTTTGGCGCCAACATATGATGTTGGCGATTCGCACCCTAGTGGCAGGGGGAGATAATTAACTGTGGAATTTCCAATAAGGGAGAGGTTTTGGTGATTGGATATACCAATCATGTGATGAGCCCAGAAGTTTTGGCACAAAATACCAAAAACCAGAGCTAGATTCTGGACTAGCTCCCATACGCATGTTGACCAGAAATTCTCTCAAAGAAAGCATTAAGATACCAGGTATCTTCTCCATCACACCGGCAAGTCTCTCAAACTTAACTCTATACACAGGAAGGACTTTATATTGTCACTCATTGTTTTATTTGTTCTTTGATAAATTGTTAGAATTAATGTAAGTTTAAACTCATTTATTTGTTGCTGATAGTCTTAGAATTAAATGCTAGGGCCGGGTTAGCTCAGTCGGTAAAGCGTTCGGCTAGAAGCCACGAAGTTCTTAGTTCAATACCGGCCCTCGCCCACTCAGCATATGAGTAGCATAGGGATCTGGCAGTTAAAGCAGAGAGCTGGTAGTAGGTATGGCGATCCACCTCAGATGCAAAAACAATCTCCTTGGTCTGGCACTAGTGAAATGGGGATAGGCTCCCTCACTGATTAACTGATATCGACTTTAGGCCACCCCGACGACTTATGCTAAAGATGTTCTTGTTTTATTCATTCTTGTTGGGTATTCAATTTTTTTCAAACACATTTTTTTTAGAATTCCTTTTTTGATTTATTTAACCCATAGATGAGACTTGTAATGAAATCAATTTTATTGAAAAGTATCGGATGTGAGAATTCACGGTCTGGACTTTGAAAAATTACTTCTTTTATTTAATATTTATATTGATCTGCAGACCAAGGGACATAAACGGAAGTTAGCAATAGAGTAAGAATAACACAAATAAAGCAGAATAAAAGAGAATAAAAAGATTTTTTTTAAATAAAAGAAATAAAAATATTTAAATTCTAAATTTCATCTTGTGAAGCTGCCAAACAAGTTTTATTATGATTAAACTGTTCTGGTCATATGCGTGTTACACACACACACACACATACACGCACATGTATATGTATATATATATCAGCAGTATGTATTTACCCAACTCCTCCACACAAGCAGGATGTGACACATGGTCAATTTTAAAGGGGAGTTTATCAGGTTTGAATTCAGAGTTTTAAACTCAATTTTTTTTCTATTTAACCATAGACTGCATCTAATGGTGAAGTTCAAAAACTCTTGAAATCTGAGGAATGTGGAGTACCCCTTCATTGCCATTACTTCCAGGTCCACTCTGGTCTGTAGTGGTAGTACCTGTTAGGGTCCTATCTATGGGTTAAATAGAAAAAAATGTGTTTTAAAAAATTGTGTTTAAAAGAATTGAGTTTCAATAAAAAAATTTGTGTACCCAACAAAAGGAATAAAACAAAATGTCTTTGGCATAAAATAACCCAACAAGAGTTGACATGCAATAAAATGGAACCAACCAACCAAAAATAATGATACATAAATAATGATGTATTTTTTTTCTTTTTTAGGATGCCTACGTGGAAGGTCTTGATGATGATACACTATTTAAGAGTATGTATGAAGAGGATGTGGAAGGCAAGAAATTGAACGAGATGCCAGGGGTCACCTCAGAAGTTGCTGGATATCCTTTGTCTCCAACTAAAATTCAAGAAATATTGATAACTAGATATGAATCAAACATTTCATTTTTTTTTAATCATAAAACTAACCCCTACCCCTAAACCCTACCTAACCAACAACCGGATTTTGGCGGTGTAAATGAAAAAATGTCCTATGAAACGAGATCGCAAAAGGGGTGCCTAAAGGTCCTATGATCTCCTACTTCTTGCTTTTTTTTTTTTTTTTTTAGTGTGAAATCATTTTCTTTTATGGAATCTAATGATGTTCGAAGCACGGTTCAACGGCCACGATCAGTGGAAGATATAGTGAACAAAATACTAAATATCTTTTTCTGAATTAGTTACACGAGGCTGGTATGTGATATTAGAAACTGGGTCATTTTGATTGGATAAAAAAAATTCAGGAATACAATTTTCGTTGAGTTGGATCTGACCTTTTTTTTTTGACCTCTGAATCCAAAAACCCCAGTTTTTCTATATCACATCAGCCTCGTGTAAACTAATTCAGAAAAAATAAGATATTTAGTATTTTGTTCCACTATATCTTCCACTGATCGTGGCCGTTGAACCGTGCTTCGAACATCATTAGATTCCATAAAAGAAAATGATTTCACACTAAAAAAGAAAAAAAAAAAAAAAAAGCAAGAAGTAGGAGATCATAGGACCTTTAGGCACCCCTTTTGCGATCTCGTTTCATAAGGACATTTTTTCATTTACACCGCCAAAATCCGGTTGTTGGTTAGGTAGGGTTAGGGGTAGGGGTTAGTTTTATGATTAAAAAAAAAATGAAATGTTTGATTCATATCTAGTTATCAATATTTCTTGAATTTTAGTTGGAGACAAAGGATATCCAGCAACTTCTGAGGTGACCCCTGGCATCTCGTTCAATTTCTTGCCTTCCACATCCTCTTCATACATACTCTTAAATAGTGTATCATCATCAAGACCTTCCACGTAGGCATCCTAAAAAAAGAAAAAAAATACATCATTATTTATGTATCATTATTTTTGGTTGGTTGGTTCCATTTTATTGCATGTCAACTCTTGTTGGGTTATTTTATGCCAAAGACATTTTGTTTTATTCCTTTTTGTTGGGTACACAAATTTTTTTATTGAAACTCAATTCTTTTTAAACACAATTTTTTAAAACACATTTTTTTCTATTTAACCCATAGATAGGACCCTAACAGGTACTACCACTACAGACCAGAGTGGACCTGGAAGTAATGGCAATGAAGGGGTACTCCACATTCCTCAGATTTCAAGAGTTTTGAACTTCACCATTAGATGCAGTCTATGGGTTAAATAGAAAAAAAATTGAGTTTAAAACTCTGAATTCAAACCTGATAAACTCCCCTTTAAAATTGACCATGTGTCACATCCTGCTTGTGTGGAGGAGTTGGGTAAATACATACTGCTGATATATATATACATATACATGTGCGTGTATGTGTGTGTGTGTGTGTACACGCATATGACCAGAACAGTTTAATCATAATAAAACTTGTTTGGCAGCTTCACAAGATGAAATTTAGAATTTAAATATTTTTATTTCTTTTATTTAAAAAAAATCTTTTTATTCTCTTTTATTCTTACTGCTTTATTTGTGTTATTCTTACTCTATTGCTAACTTCCGTTTATGTCCCTTGGTCTGCAGATCAATATAAATATTAAATAAAAAGAAGTCATTTTTCAAAGTCCAGACCGTGAATTCTGACATCCGATACTTTTCAATAAAATTGATTTCATTACAAGTCTCATCTATGGGTTAAATAAATCAAAAAAGGAATTCTAAAAAAAAATGTGTTTGAAAAAAATTGAATACCCAACAAGAATGAATAAAACAAGAACATCTTTAGCATAAGTCGTCGGGGTGGCCTAAAGTCGATATCAGTTAATCAGTGAGGGAGCCTATCCCCATTTCACTAGTGCCAGACCAAGGAGATTGTTTTTGCATCTGAGGTGGATCGCCATACCTACTACCAGCTCTCTGCTTTACTGCACAGATCCCTATGCTACTCATATGCTGAGTGGGCGAGGGCCGGTATTGAACTAAGAACTTCGTGGCTTCTAGCCGAACGCTTTACCGACTGAGCTAACCCGGCCCTAGCATTTAATTCTAAGACTATCAGCAACAAATAAATGAGTTTAAACTTACATTAATTCTAACAATTTATCAAAGAACAAATAAAACAATGAGTGACAATATAAAGTCCTTCCTGTGTATAGAGTTAAGTTTGAGAGACTTGCCGGTGTGATGGAGAAGATACCTGGTATCTTAATGCTTTCTTTGAGAGAATTTCTGGTCAACATGCGTATGGGAGCTAGTCCAGAATCTAGCTCTGGTTTTTGGTATTTTGTGCCAAAACTTCTGGGCTCATCACATGATTGGTATATCCAATCACCAAAACCTCTCCCTTATTGGAAATTCCACAGTTAATTATCTCCCCCTGCCACTAGGGTGCGAATCGCCAACATCATATGTTGGCGCCAAAAACCAAATTTCTCCACTTATCGCAAAGCAGTTACTGGAGGAGATACGTAAAAACTAAAAGCTCTCATCACCAAGCTCAATAGCAACAAATAAATGAATTAAAACTTAGTTCAATTCTAACAATTTATTAAAGAATAAATAAAAACTATGAGTAACAATATAAAGTCCTTCCTGTTATTGTGTTACTATAGCATTTAATTCTAAGACTAACAGCAACAAATAAATGAATTAAAACTTAGTTCAATTCTAACAATTTATTAAAGAACAAATAAAAACTATGAGTAACAATATAAAGTCCTTCCTGTTATTGTGTTACTATAGCATTTAATTCTAAGACTAACAGCAACAAATAAATGAATTAAAACTTATTAAAAATTACAAGCTATAAAAATATCAAATATTGTTATAACTTTATTTCTCCTGATTTTTATCTAAACAGTTTCCTTAATCCAACACAATATCATTATGCCTTTTTAGTTTAGATTTATGCTCAGAATTCGTAATTAAAATCATTGTAAAAGACCGCAAAAACGTCAATTCTGTTTCGACCGATAGATTTGCTTCTTGAGTCAATTTCCCCATAACACCTAACTCATTGGGACAAATCTATAGCTCAATGTACTACTGAAGAAGTCCTCATTGCAATGGTGTGAGCATTGTTCCTTATTAGTTGCGAGTAGAGTTTCATGCTCAGAATTTGTCATTAAAATGTGGACCTGAAGTAATGGGATGAAGGGGTACTCCACACTCTCAGATTTGGGAAAAATCTATAGCTCAATGTACTACTGAAGAAGTCCTCATGGCTGTGGTCTGAGCATTGTTCCTTATTTAGTTGCGTGTAGAGATTTATGCGCACAATTGGTAATTAAAATCATTTTAAAAGACCGCAAAAACACCAATTCCATTTCGACCGATAGACTTGATTCTTCTGTATATTTCCCAGTAAGACCAACCGCACTTCTGCAGACGAGCAAGACCCCCCCCCACAATCGACCACCTGTCAAATTTGTGGGGTGCTCCATCCAAGATTCATTCAAGACAGCACGCAGCATCCTTGTGTAGCTCCCCTTTAGCTTTTTCCCTAAGCATTTTGCAAGAGTCCAAGTGGTGCAGCCATACAGTAGCACTGACACGGTTACAACTTTGATTAATTTTCACTTTACATGTACATAGCAAAGTAAAAATAAAGTCAGTAGAATGGCCTGTTGTGTTACAATTTTTAGACACATTTTTTATATTTAACCCATGAATGTAACCCTAACAGGTACTACCACTCCGGGTCAGGGTGGACTTAGGGGTAATAGCAATGAGAGGGTACTCCATACCAGGCCCCGACACTAACTTTTTTCCTGACCGTCCCGAACAAAAATTATCAACCGTCCCGAATGGGGTTTGGACCATTTGGACCATCAAATGGGGTTTGGACCGTCCCAAAATATTTTTTTAATTCATTAGCATCATCTATACTTGTCAGTCATCAGTAGCATAATAACATGTAATAAAACATTAAGAAAAGATGAAGCAGTGATAATTCTGGATATTTGGACAAAAAATCATTTCCTAGTGTGTTTTGAGCTAAAAAAAAATCCTTTTTTATTTTAAGTTACCCTGAAAGGGTTAGTAGTACATAATTCGGTTCTTTTAAACTATCTCCCTCCACTATTATTCATTACATGGCTTTGAGAATAGACCTGCGGTGCCGTAGCCTCATTTTGAGGTCAGGATTCGGACAATCACTGAACGGACATTATTTTAATGTAGTACTAACTTTTAGGAAAAAATTTTACTGTCCCCGGCAAACTGTCTTGGATGACATATTGATTGTCCCGGATGTAATTTTTATCATCCACGACGGACGGTGTTAGCATCAAGCCCTGCTCCATACTCCAACTGCCTGTCTAGCCCATGTAAGGTCCAAAATGGAGTGTTGCATGTCATGGACTGCTCAACCATCAGGATTCCATCCTTAAGCATCACAAGTTGATACCCAAGGCCAACAGGTGGTCCCATTGGGGAGGGGAGTCATCCCTCTGCAGAGATGCAGTCGGTATATTCTAAAGCCCCCCAAAAAATAAAAAATGAAGTTTTAAATCCATTATGCGAATTTTGATAGACATAAACATCTTGAAATGATTCTTGCAGAGTTAAGTGACTGGCGGTTAGTCAACGTTGCCCAAACATTGCTAATGATTCATTTCTCAAAAATTTAGTGTAGAATGTCCATGTTGTGTTTTTGTTACACAAGATCACCTAAAATAGCTTTTACAGATGTTCTTCTCTATCGTTAACTCAAAGGGATGAATACACTAGAGCTTTTCAGGCAGAACAGAGGAGATAAAAATTAAAGAATCTTGACATGATATAAACAGACAATGGCCTTTTGAAAAAAAACAATAACAAAAAATAAAAAATAAAAAGGTTTCTTATAGCTAAAATTTGTATAAGACTCCTTTCCATAGAGAAGCTACTTTGATCTCAACAGATTCGTTTTTGATCTTTTTTTTTAAATTTTTATCTTTTATTTATTAAATAAGAATAAGCTTTATAAAAGAGTTTCTCTTCATTTTTTTTAAACGTACTTCATTGAAATGTCTGCTATATTTTTGGCTTCTCTTTGTACGTAAACCTTGAAAGTCTGTCATATGATCTAAATAGAAGACAGCCACCAGCAGTTTAAAAAAAAAAAGAAGAAAAAAATGAAACTCATGTGAGTGATTTGTGAGTAAGGAAAAAGAATAATGGCCTTTGATTTGACACAAACAAGAGAAACCCTGACAAGTGAATCATGCTGACCTAATTATCTTGATTGGCTGCTTGGTTGAATTTAATGGCAGGTCAACACTTGTTGGGTTATTTTATGCCAAAGACATTTTGTTTGATTCATTCTTGGTTGGGTGGTTGGATTTTACGGCAAGTCAACACTTGTTGTTATTTTATGCCAAAGACATTTTGTTTGATTCATTCTTGGTTGGGTGGTTGGATTTTACGGCAAGTCAACACTTGTTGGGTTATTTTATGCCAAAGACATTTTGTTTGATTCATTCTTGGTTGGGTGGTTGGATTTTACGGCATGTCAACACTTGTTGGGTTATTTTATGCCAAAGACATTTTGCTTGATTCATTATTGGTTGGGTGGTTGGATTTTACGGCAAGTCAACACTTGTTGGGTTATTTTATGCCAAAGACATTTTGTTTGATTCATTCTTGTTGGGTATACACTTTTTTTTTATCGAAACAATTTTTTTAAACTCATTTTTTCTATTTAACCTATAGATGGGACCCTAACAGGTACTACCACTCTAGGTCAGAATGGACCTGGAAGTAATTATTATATTTTGTTGGTTGTTTGATTATTTGGTTGAATTTTATGGCATGTCAACACTTGTTGGGTTAATTTAAGCCAAAGACATTTTGTTTGATTCATTCTTGTTGGGTATTCAATTTTTTTTATTGAAACAGAATTTTCTTAAAACATTCTTTTAAACTCATTTTTTCTATTCAACCCATAGACGGTACTCCAACAGGTACTACCACTCCGGTTCAAAGTGGACCTGGAAGTAATGGGGATGAAGGGGTACTCCACACTCTCCAGATTTTGAGAATTTGAACTTCACCATTAGGTGCAATCTATGGGTTAAATAGAAAATTGTAGTATTTCTCTGAATGTTTGAGATGAGGCTTGATGATTAGTATTATTTGCGTTATTCAGACTATTGTCCTCATCTTAATTGTTATCTGTACAACTTTTTGGCCAATATGCCCACTGGCCTTCTTCAGGTATTTCTTGTAGAGTCCGAAAAGAAGGTTCCGAGTCCAAGAAGGTTCCCAAGTCCAACAAGAAATACCTGTAGAAGGCTGGAGGGCATATTGACTGAAACGTTGTACAGATAACAATGAAGATGAGGACAATAGTCCGAATAACACAGATATAGAAAATTTTAGGTATTGAACATTTTTTAACTCATTTATTAACTCATTTTTTCTATTTATTCCAACAGGTACTGAGAGTAATAGCAATGAAGGGGTACTCCACATTCCCCAGAAGTCCAGAAATTGGAACATCACTATTAGATGCAGTTTAACGTCATACCAAGGACACTAAGACTCTCAAGTCAACCGCCCCCCCCCCAGCATATATATTTTATGCTGAAGGCATTTTGTTTTATTCATTCATGATGAATATTTATTTTTAAATACATTTTTAAAAAAATCATTTTCTGATCTATATAACCTATAGATGGAATCCTAACATGTGCTACCACTCCAGGTCAGGGTGGACCTGAGAGCAATGGCAATTAAGGGATACTCCACACTCCCCAGAGCTCAAGAATTGGAATTTCACCACTAGATGCTATTTAATGTCATACCCATGACACTTGGACCCTCAACCACTGCCTTCTAGTACATTTATGATAAAAAGGGTTGGGAGTTTGCCATAAGGGCAATAGGGTTGGGACAATCATATTGGTACTAGGGCTTGACATGACCAGCTGATTGATTGGAGGGGGCCTCTCTCACTTTCCATCTAGCCTAAATTAGGGCCTAAGTGGAGTACTCAATCACCAGGATTCCATCCTTAAGCATCACAGTTTTCTACCGACGGCCAACAGGTAGCCCTATAGGGGTGATTTTACCCCTCTGCAGAAGTGCAGTTGGTGTATACTTCTGCCTCAGTCGACAGGGTGGCTATGGCTAGAGCAGGGAGTTCCCCGGAACCCTAAGGGTTCCGCGAGAACAAGTGTTATATACCCTACTTATGAACATTAATGTGTATGTTCCAATTCTCATAAATATAGAAGTATCATGCTGACTGAGTAGTCTTATACCACTAACAGTGGTTTACCTCTTTTTGCTCAGCTGGTAAGTATTGTATTTTGTTAATGTTATAAAGATTCCATTTCATTTCCAACCTCCGTTTTGTTTATTTCTCATTTAGTACCCTTTATTAGGTTACAACAATAAACTAATGCTCTTTTGACTTTTATTTAATTTCATTTGTTTCAGTTTAGAATATTTTTGAGTGAATGAAAACTCCCAAATGAAGTATTACAAATCAACAGTATGAATTTTATTTAGCATTACCGAAAAATTTGTCAAAGAAGTATTAATTTTCCCAATTATTCAAAAATATATTGTAGTATACTAAGAGACGGAAACACCATTTCTACCATTGTTTTTCTTATGAAACAGAAGCACCGTTTCAACCATCTTTTTGAGTTGTGAATAAAAGGCAGAAGTGGTCACTACAGCTGGACTACTCGTATTATTATTTCGCTAAGCGCGTTACAACAATATACTATGATATTAATCATGTGATGGAATAAATTTTTTTGAGAAATTAAATTTATTTTAAGGGTTACACAAGGGTGAAAAGGTTGACTGGTCTAGACAACCTACCAAAACTGAAAGCTGATAGGTACCAATAGGTTTGAGAGGCAAATATTATTCCAGTGATGAGGAAGTGAAATCTGTAGTGAAGAAGTGGCTCAAAGAACAGTCAACAGAATTTTACAGAGCAGAGACACATGCTATCATTCGAAAGTGGAACATTGCTATTGAGATAAACGGTGACTATGTGGAAAAGTAAGGATGTGATCCACAGAGGACCAGCCTCATTTTGATGTATGATACATGTTCCTGTATTGGTAATTATAATGATCCTAAACAAAATGGCATTACTTTTTGACTCATCTAGGTGGAGAAGTAGGGATGTGATCCACAGAGGACTAGTTTCATTTTAGTGTATGATACATGTTCCTCTGTTGGTAATTATACTTGTCCTAAACAAAATGGCATTACGTTTTGACTCACCTTCATAGCATTGCCAAACACATTTGACAAGCATTGGAAAGGTCATGTCTGTTACCATTTATAAAGATAATTGACACCAATATTTTGGTCCATAAATTATAATACATTACAATCTGTGAGGTAAAAAGGTCATTTAAGATTGATTGAATCAGAATATCAGAATAATATTTTATCAATTAAGAATGAAAGTAACTTGTTAAAACATGAGAGGAATTTTAATCAGGGGATCCATTGTTTCTTTCAGTCTCATTTATCTTTCTTTTTTTTCCATATTGTCATTCAGTGTGCTTTTTTTTAATACAATATGTTGTAAGACTTACAGAGAATGATCATTGGGGCATCCAATGAGGATATAACTCGCTATTCAGTAGTAACTAATCTGCGAGACTAGCTTGCTAACCATTACACCATGATGAGACACCCCAATGTTAGTATTAGTATAGCCATGATATTCTAATTCAGAGATCACGGTGGGCCAGATATTTGAAAAAATAACGAGTGCAGGCCACATCATTATTGTGTTCAATACTTGCTAGCCAGAACGAAAGCTCTGAGAAAAAGATGTAAAACAAAATGTATCTTTCCATGTTACATTCATGGATGAGTGGCGTAAGATGCACAAAAACAAATTAACCAACATATTTATTTTCAAAACATTATCAAAAAACGCAATACTAGCAGAAAAGGTTTAGTGAGATTTGTGAAACTGAAGTTTGCCTTTCATGATGTTGTGGGGTTTTAAGGGGTCAAATAAGAACAAAACAACGGGTAACAAATGTAGGAAAATGTATTAACAAAAGAGTAGACAATTACAGTACAGAGAAGTGGGAAATACGTCCGACAAATAGAGTTATGAGCTGATTCGCATTGGCTTACTCTTCAAGCCATAATTGTCCCTGTTACTTATAGTAACAGTCGGCGCATTCCATTAGTCTATAGGGTATATCACCTATAACACATGATATCGTCAATGTTTGGAATTGCTACATTCAGTAATAAATTTGTACCCTACCTACAGTAGTCAAGTCCATGAAGACTTAGTAAACTAAACATGATATTTAGATTTAAATGGTATCAGAACATCTCGCGTTCCGTACATTTTAACAAACAAATCCAAATACCATTGACGGACATGATAAAATGCCTTCACGGGCCGGATCTGGCCTATGGGCCGTAGTTTGGCGACCCCTGCTTTATACAAGGAGCTGTAATGATACGTCACCATTTATTGCTAAAAACTCTCTCTCCCTCCTTCTCTCTCTCTCTCTCACTATATATATATATATATATATATATAATATATATATGAAAGGTAAAATGGATATGAATCCGACAATATGTGTAGAAAGTTTGTAGAAAAAACAAGATGTTAAAAGTTTTGCTGACAGAAATCTGTTTCGACCATATGAAAAGGTCTTTATCAAAGCAACATTGTAAATGGAAAGACGAAATAAATATATCATTAATCATGAGGCACAGAACGCTATCGATCATAACATAAAATATGCATTTTGAAAATTCCGAATTCTGAATTAGCTCAGTTGGTAGAGTATTCGGCTAGAAACTACAAGGTTCCTAGTTCAATACTGGCCCTCACCAACTGTGCTGTAAAGTAAGGAGCTGATGGTAGGTGTGGCGCTCCACCTCAGGTGCTGAAATAATCTCCTTGGTTTAGTGCTAGTGAAAAGGGGATAGACTCCCTTGCTGATTGTCTGATACTGACTTTAGGCCACCCAGATGATGACAACTTTTATTACTAATACCTGTTTATAATTAATGATTTGGTTATTTCCTAGTTGAGTAACATGATATTACAGAGTGACCCAGAAAAAACAGAACCCAAATTATTTATTTATTTTCCCATTAAACTAACCCTAAACCCAACCCCCTAAACCCAAACCCTAACCCTTGTTGGACTTAAACTTTAAAAAAAATTAAAATTAAAATTCACAGTTTTATTACAAAATTTGTGGGTTCTGTTTTTTCTGAGTCACCCTGTAATATTATGTTACTCAACTGGGGGGGGGGTAGGTTTAGGGTTAGCGTTAGGGTTAGGGTTGGTGTTTAGGGTTAGTTTAATGAGAAAATAAATAAATAATTTGGGTTCTGCTTTTTCTGGGTCACCCTGTAATATTATGTTACTCAACTGGGGTGTAGGGTTAGGGTTTAGGGTTAGGGTTAGGGTTAAGAAAATAAATAAACAATTTGGATTCTGTTTTTTGTGTCACCCTGTAATATTATGTTACTCAACTAGGGGGGTTAGGTTTAAGGTTTAGGGTTAGGGTTAGTTTAAAGAGAAAATAAAAAATAATTTGGGTTCTGTTTTTTCTGGGTCACTCTGTAATATTATGTTACTCAACTAGGAAATAACCAATGATTTTTTCAAAATTATTTTTCAACTTTTATTTTGTTTCATAAAATGAGATCTTCATTTTTTTTTTAGCTAATGTCTTACCTTGTGTTGAAGATAATTGTTGTGAATTTCTTTCTCTTTTTCTTTCTTTAAATCTTCTTTTTTTTCTTTTTCTGCGAGGTCATCCAGTGCAATCTGATAAGATTCAATGGATTTTTGTCTCTGTAAAAATATAAAAGTGTACAATCCTGTTAGAAAACATTTGTTGGTTGGTTGGATGAATTTTATGGCATGTCAACTCTTGTTGGGCTATTTTATCTTCAAGATGTTTTGTTTTAGTCATTCTTGATGGATAATCAATTTTTTTTAAAACCTAATTTTTTTCAAGGGCAAGCAGTAATAGAATAATAATTAACACAGCTTAACGCCCCTACCCCAGCTATGGTTTGCAGAATGAGAACAGGATGCCACCATGGACTGAATAAAGGGTTAGGTTCAAAGTTCCATGATGAAGGTTCCAGATTACGACAAGAAAAAGGTTCCTGAGTTCGAAAAGAAGGTTCCCGAGTCCAACAAGAATTACCTGAAGAAGGCCAGAGGGCATATCGGCCGAAACGTTGTTCAGATAACAATGAAGATGAGGACAATAGTCCGAATAACGCAGATAATACCAAAATTTTTGACACATTTTTTTTAAACTAATTATTTTCTATTTCTCTAAATTTTTGTGATGTGGCTTGATGATTAGTATTATTTGTATTATTTGTACTATTGAGATGGTTCCCGATTATGACAAGAAGGTTCCGGAGTCCGAGAAGGTTTCTGAGTCTGACAAGAAATACCTGAAGAAAGTCGGAGGGCACATCGGCTGAATGTTGTACAGATAGCAATGAAGATGAGGACAATAGTCTGAATAATACAATAATACTAATTATTTTCTTTTTAACCCATTGATACCCTGACAGATATTACCACTGCGTGTCAGAGTGAACCTGGAAATAATGGCAATGAAGGGGTACTTTGAGCACGTATAAAATAAAAAGGTTGGGGGTCAACCCTTGGGGTTATTTTATGCTGAAGACATTGTTTGATTCATTTCTTGTTGCGTATTCAGTTTTTTTAAGTGGAACTGGGATATTTACTACAAGAGCTCAGAACTGGAACCATCACTAGTCACTGTCTTTGAGCACATATATGATAAAAAAGGGTTGGGGTCTGTCATAAGGGCAATAGGGTTGGGACAATTATATAGGTGCTAGAGTTTAATAGGACCAGCTAATGGATCAGAGGGGGGCCTATACAACCCCTGTCTAGCCTAAGTAAGGGAAAAGTGGAGTGTTGCATATTCTGGACTGCTCAGCGACCAGGATTCCATCTTTAAGCATCAGAGGTTACCATCCCCGACTAACAGGTAACCCCATTTGGGGTATTTTACACATGTCACGGGATCAGTAAATATCTAGTTCACAAACTGTTCAACCAAGATCCTGTCCTCAGGCATTATCAGTTGCCATCCATGGCCAACAGGTGGTCCCATAGGGTGGGGTCTTACCCCTCTGCAGAGGTGCAGTCAGTGTATTCTATGGCTTTAGCCGACAGGGTAGACACTAAGCAAAGCTTAATAAATAACAATTATATATGTGTGCACTAATATTTTTTTCTACCCTGTCTGCTGGGGTTGTAGAATACTCTGACTGCACCTCTGCAGAGGGGTAAGACCAACCCCAATGGGGCTAGCTGTGATGCTTAAGGACGGAATCCTTGTGGCAGAGCAGTCCATGACATGCAACATTCCACTTTGGCCCTTACTTGGACTTTACAGGCAGTCAGAGAGGCCCCCTCTGATCAGTCGGCTGGTCACTTCAAGCCCTAGCATCTATATGATTGTCCTGACTGTATGGCTCTTATGGCAAGCCTCCAACACTTTTAATCATATATGTGCTCGAAGGCAGTGGCTGAGGGTCATAGTGTCCTGGGTATTACATTAACCTGCATCTAGTGATGAGGTTCCAGTTCTGGAGCTCTGGGGAGTGTGGAGTATCCCTTTATTGCCATTACTCCCAGTTCCACTCTGACCCGGAGTGGTACTACCTGTTAGGGTCCCATCTATAGGTTAAATAGATCAAAAGATGAGGTTTAAAAAAATGTTTTTAAAAAAATTGAATACCCAACAAGAATGAATAAAACAAAAACGTCTTTGGCATAAAATAACCCAACAAGGGTTGACATGCCATTAAATCCAACCAAGCAACATTATCATTTTTTAGATAAATCTATAATCAAAAAAGAAGATTTTGAAAACATCTGTTGATATGAGATGGTTAAGTCGACTCATAGTGTTAGTAAAAATGAGAACACAAGATGTATTTTAACGGAGGTAATAGACACACGTGCTTACACGTTGGTTTACTTCACTGAACAAAATGATACAAGGGGGAACAAAGACAAAGGAAAAACAAAATGAATGTCAATTCTTATGGTGCCAGTAGTTGCATAGTAATTTACCATGTAGTTCTGGAAACACAACTTACAGGCAGTAGCCTCATATGCTCAAGGGACTATTTTAGTTGGTAAAACCTAACAACATCAAAATGAAGAAATTGAAGAAAGCATACTTACAAATTCATCTTTTATCATGGCATAATCAAGATAATCAACCCAGAATAAATAAGCCACAACAAAAGTTTTGTAATTCTCTTGTTCACAAAATGGGTTCCCTGTCAGGTTGATCATCTTCAGTTTTCTAAATCTGCGCAGGTACTTGATCTGCAAGAAGACATAATAAATTTATCAATTTTCTTTTTCTTTTAGAAGTATTATATGAGAGTCTTATCCTTCTGCAGAGGATACAGTCAGTATATTCTAATGTTACAATTTATATTGTCATAATTTGTTGACAAGATTCTGTAGTTAATTTGAAATAGGTTCATTGGAGTTAAAAGCATAGGTAAGTAGAGTTAGTATAGAGAATTAGATGCAATCGGACATTGAAGCAGAGCAGACATGCTGCTGCGAGGTTGATCTCTCATCTGTGTGGAAAAATATGGGCTAGACTAAATAAAGAAGCTTGATCAAGTTAACAACAAAATGTCTTGTAGTTGATTTAATTAATTGCAATGACTAAAACTAGCCCAGGAAAAAAAGCCCTTTGTTAAAAAGAAGTTAGATAGAAGACAGCAACTAGACGACAAGATGACGGTCAGCGAAGAAGAAGAAGAGGAAACAGCCAACAAGATGGCAAGTAAGATCTCCAACCAGTAAGTCTCTAATATTTGTCTGAAGTCACTCTCTCATTAATATTATCTGCGTTATTCAGACTATTATCCCCATCTTTATTGTTATTTATACAACATTTCGGCCGATATGCCCTCCGGCCTTCTTCAGGTATTTCTTGTTGGACTCGGGAACCTTCTTTTCGAAATCGGGAACTTTCTTGTCATAGTCAGGAACCTTCTTGTCATAACTGGGAGCCATCACGGAACTTCGAACCTAACCCTTTATTCAGTCCACGGGGGTATTTCTTGTTGGACTGTTATTATTCCGCTAACCATAGCTGGGGTAGGAGTTGTGTTAATTACTGCCTCTACTCAGGATTGAACCCAGAATTCAGAGATAACTGTCACTTAGAACTGTCTTAACCTAACTACCTTATCCACTAGGCCATGTGTCCAATTGGACAATTGAGTGTGAATTTTGGGAACTTATAAACCTAATGTCTTGTTTTTTGGCTAGAATATCTACCTATTCATTTTTATGTATGATTTTTTACCTAGACTCATATTGTGTTTTTTTGTTTTTTTATTAATCTGATCTAGCCTTCTTAATTATGGGTTCCCATATTACTCACTCGTGTATATACCCAATGAGGGTATTGTTACAATCTTATGGGCCATCCTGTAGGCCTTAAGCAAGAGCGCTTGTCCAGTGGAATTGGATCCTTGGTAATCCCTTGCTTAAGGCCTACAGTGGTGACCTTGGCTAGTCCATAAATTCAGGTGGGGAATTAGATCACACCTTATATGCCAAATACTCCAACAAATATGTAAATGCAAGATAATTATGTCCCTTGTTTTGTTCGGCCATCCTATTACGTGGGTACAAGCACCGTTCGACACCGGTAAAAAGTCACATGTGCGTGTGGTGCTAGTTTTCAATTCTTTTAGCAGGCAGGAACCGTGGGGACAAGAAGGTTAGCGTCTGCATAGAACTTTTCCTCCTTTTTTCGATTTTATTAGTTGTGTATTAGAGAAACTACATAGTCCTTTGTATTCTATTGTAGTTTCATGTTGAAGACCAGTTGCGAGACAGGAGGACAAGTGACAACTCCCGTATTTTTATAAATAAAAGTGTCTTCACCAGTTGACTCTGTCATTACTCATTCCTTGTCTGGGTGTTGCCATCACAAGGTATATAACACAAAGCCCTTGCGAACAGGGGTGGCAAATTTTTAATAGATTATCCTATAATATACTGTGCAATGACAATCAGTTATTATGCTGTTCAGAAAATAACATTCAATTTTAGGAGAAACTTTTATTTCAGAATCGAACATGCCAAAGGGGCTCTGGCAAAAATCCAAAGAGTGTCTCCATTATTGCCAGGAATCAAAGGCTTTTGGTATACTTTTCACTGCATCTGTGGAACATCTGCGGCAAACAAGGGTATCTCCTACTGCTGACTAGGATAAGCATGCAGGTTTAGTGTGTAACTGCCCACAGGTTTTCGAATAAAAAAGGGGATGCTTCTGTACTGATGTCATTAACTTTATTTAACAAACACCGTGAAACGTGTCATCCGTCTTGGCCAGTGGCAGAATCTAAAGGGGCCTTATATAAGTCTTCCCCTTACCACTTTCCGGGTTAGGGAATAACAGCCCGCAGAAAATGGGAGTGGTGAACCCATCAAACTATTAAAATTGGACACTATGGTTTAATATATGTTACAATATTATGTATTTAACAATTAAGTTAGGATTAATTGTCCAGTTTAGCGGCAGTTACATAGGGACCACTTGTGAATTTCATGTTCCCTTGTTACTCCTTTCATGAATTTACCATGGGGGAATTCGTTGGTTGGAGCCGGCTCAACCAACACAGAGTGAATGCCATAACAGAACAGAACAGAACTATTACGAGAACATATTAGAACAGAATTAAAACAATATATACTAAAATTGGTTTATTTCCTAGTTGAGTAACATGATATTACAGAGTGACCCAGAGAAAATAGAACCCAAATTATTTATTTATTTTCTCATTAAACTAACCATAAACCCTAACCCTACCCCCCCCCTAGTTGAGAAACATAATACTACAGGGTGACACAGAAAAAACAGAACCCACAAATTTTGTAATAAATCTGTGAATTTTAATTTTTTTTATGTTTAAGTCCAACAAGGTTTAGGGTTAGGGTTTAGGGTTAGTTTAATGGGAAAATAAATAAATAATTTGGGTTCTGTTTTTTCTGGGTCACTCTTTAATATCATGTTACTCATCTAGGAAATAACCCTAAAATCAGGCAGTATTTTCTGAACAACCTAATAATTTGACTGTTAAGTTTGTGTTGATTTTAATCTTCATATTCCAAAATGTGAAACTGTTCTTTCTCTTCTTTCATTCTCCACAATAAGTGAAAAGCCATCAAGCAAGTGTTTCTCAGTGATTCAAATATTTCACGCTATTGTTTACAAAAAAAGTCCAGTTTTATTTACATATACTTTAAAAAAAACGAGACACTTGTAGCAACTTAACATGTGAACAGATTCTGCCGTTATTTGCAAATGGTTTAATGAAAATTTTGTTGCTAGATAGGACCATATGACCTTTAGGCACCCCTTTTTGATCTCGATTAAGAAAGGACATGTTTTTCATTTACACTGTCAATATCTGGTTGTTTTAACAGATGATTTTTAGATTTTTTTTTTAATTATAAAACTAACCACTACAAGCACCGTTCAACACCGGTAAAAAGTCACATGTGCGTGTGGCGCTAATTTTCAATTCTTTTGGCAGGAACCAAGGAGACAAGAAGGTTAGTGTCTGCGTGGAACTTTTCCTCCATTTTTGACTGTCACGATTCTTGTGGCCATCCTTTAGGCTTCAAGCAGGAGCACTTATCCAGCGGAGATCCTTTGTGTTAAACAGAACGCGACCCTTAGTGATGAATCCTTTGGTTGTTCCTTGGTGCTCCTCAGTCTTGCAGGTCCTCCATCAATGATTGCAAATGGACGTCTCTCAGCATCAGCGATTAAGTAATTAACCAGCCATGTATTCAGACTGTCCAACACTGACAAAATTTCTCTATGATAAATTTAAAAAAGAACAAAAACCAAAGACATGTTTTTCTACTAAGATAGTTTTTATTTAGTCAGAAGAGAAATGCAGATAGTTTTTATTTACAAAATATTTTTTATGTTTATTTAAATAAAAGGATCTTGTTCAGAAAAAGTATCATAAAATTCGTTTTAGTCAGATACAATATAAATGCAAAAAATTGTCAGTTTCTTTGTTTATAATTATGTTTGAAGCAAAACTTGCTGATAAAGAGTTAAAATGTGAACCTTTCAATAGTTTGAGAAACTGGGGTGCCCATTGGAGACCTGATCCCATTTTTTTTTTTTAATAGTCAAAGATGAAGTGAAAATAGGTATAAATAATATACAAAGAAATCTTTTGAAATTTTAGAGATGATTTGAAAAATGAGGTTTGGTTGGTTTTGGATTTGTAATAAAACCTTCCACTTTTGGCACATGAATGAATAAAAACAATGTTGCGTAATTTTATGGCTGAAAAAATTCCAATAAACTGAAAAAAGGAGAAATTAGTGTAACAAAGGGTCAAGGGTTACAATTTCATGGTTGGAGTTTTTGGCAAAGAAATTGACAGACTGGCAGTAAGGAATAACATTTTCTTTTTTTAAATTAAAAGAAAGAATAATTTTTTGTTAACAGAAATTTGTTGCAAATGATTTCAATTTGTTTAGTTTAATTAAAAATGAATTACACTTAAAACCTTTCAATAGCTTGAGAAGCTGGGGTGCCTATTGGAGACTTGATCCATTGGAACTTGGTGACTGGAGACACAACTAAATATCCTCCCAAGCACCAATCATTACCAATAACTAGTAACATTTCAATGAAGCTGATGGATATTTTGCACCCAGCCGTATGATTAATACTGATTTTAATTTTTTTTTTAAACTTCATCTTTCATCAGGAAATTGATTTTTATTAATTAAATAATCATGTGATTTTCTTTCCCTAGAAAATTTTTATCAGAATCATTAGTTTTGGCCTTCAAAGATCAATTACACAGAAAATATTTGTAAAACTTGAAAAAAAAAAAAAAAACACTCCCCGGATGGCGTAAAAATTAATTTTTTAAAGATATTGCCTGAGGTGGTGGGAGTTAAAAATTTAATGTTGGAGGGTTTGTACCATAAGTAAGTAAAATCATCAAATTTATTAAAGGAGTAAAAAAAACAATTTGAAATGGTCCCTTATTGCTGATAACTTTAAGTAAATATTTAAAAAAAAAAAAACTATATATAAATATATAATAAAATAATAAACAAGCATTACTTTCAGTACAAGCCTCTAATGAATATATATATATATAAAAAAGGGTTTTGTAATTTGTTGAAGCATTGTGTATATATTGGTTTGTTGGTTGGTTTTGAAGGCTGTCACAATGCGAGTGTAAAGAAAAAAGAAGGTAACTATGATGTTTTTTGTTAACCTGTTATTCTATTTCTCAATATTTCGGGACAAAATTCCCATCATCAGAAGCTGATGATGGGAATTTTCGTCCCGAAATATTGAGAAATAAAACGACAGGTTAACAAACAACATCATAGTTACCTTCTTTTTTCTTTACACTCGCATTGTGACAGCCTTCAAAACCAACCAACAAACCAATATATATATATATATATATATATATATATATAGCATCATGAAAAAAATATTTAAAACTTACTTGTATTTTGTAGTTACCCTATGATTTTCAGAATAGAATTTTTTAAAGGATTAATTATCCTATGTCCGAATAACCAGTATCCCTGTGCCATGTGACATATCCTGCTCGTGCGGAGAGGTTGGATGTTCTGATAGAAAGTCAATTTTTAAGTGGACTATGGCTGATTAGACTTGTTGCCTTACCAAGGATGAAGAACTCATCTCTGCCCTAATATGTACCCATGGTTGGGAATTTCAACAAATGGAATTCATACCTTTCCCAAGAGCATCAGTGCATAGTGAAACACAAACAACTTTGTTCAGTTTTTAAACTTGGGTCGCCAATTACATTTCCTACAATAATGTATTTATTAAAACTTGTTTTAAAAAAACAGCGGGGATCGTCTTAGGTTGCATGCTCAAATTTTGAGTGTATTTATTCTATGTTATGATGATTTTGGTTAATGTGATGTAAGCAGGGATGTAGTTTTGGCTACAGATAAATGGAGACCTAATCTCCATTATTAATAAATGTAATCCTAAAGTCAGTATGTATTTGCCTACTGTAATCCACTCACAGTGGCTCTCCCACCAAAGTACAAATACTGATGGTTAGTTCATTATAATTGAGCAGAAGGACTCAGATTACAATAATAATAGGATTTTATATGAATAAAATGAGTTCTGAGGTAAATAGAGAGTGACCTTTGAAATATCTCATCAAAAATAGCAAAAAGATTTGATACAATCATTTGGGAAATTTGATCGGCAAAGAGTTCATTTATAACAAGTTATTTTTTGGAGATTTATTTTTGGATTTTCTATACTAATTTGTAATTCAGTGCTAAAAAAACAAACATTCAGTCTGTTTTTAAATAACCAGGTGTTAATGTCAGTTGGCGATTTGCCTCAGTTTGGTCAAAGAACAAAACTCGACACTGTATCAGGAAAATAATCTTTTCTGTATTATTTTACACAGATTAACTTCTGATCTTTTTTTTAACTTGGTTGGTTGGTCGGTTGGAATTTTATGACATTTCAACCCATGTTGGGTTATTGCATGCCGAAGACATTTTGTTTTATTTATTCTTGTTGAGTATTCAATTTTTTTTTTCAAATTCAATTTTTTTATAAACATATTTTTAATAGATGGGACCCTATCAGTAATTGGTTCCAAGTCTTAAGAAATAAAAATATGATTCACAGAAGAAATGTTTTGTGTTGTTAATCAAAAGCAAACCAACAACACAAATCACCTTAAGAATATCTAAGTAGGAACCAACCAGAGAAACAACTAAAAAGTCAGAACAAGACCAATAGACAAAATCAACCATCATACTCAGAAGTAAGAAGAAATACAGAAACCAGCCATCGATGAATAAATACCAGCCAAGCTAAAAGATGAAGTATAAACTATAGTCTGGCAACCAGTCATATTAGGGCCACAACCCGGCCAAAGGGGCTTTGGTGAAAATTCCAAGAGGCATCTGCACTGGAAACCAGTGTTTATTTTTTGTCCTCTCATCTCTGTGTCTTCTGGATAATCCATGACAAACAAGAATGTCTGCCTGAGGGGTTTTGGGGACTGCTTGTGTCATTCCAACTCCTATGACACTCCATTTTTGAATGAATATGGGAAAAATTAGGGATTAATCATCTGTCCTTGGCACTAGGGGCCAAATCAAGCAATATCATACTTTGCCACCAAAATTGAATTCCATGACTACGTTCTTGGAGTGTTGAGCACATGGCAGCAAGACGTATAATTCCAGTCTCTCCCAAAACTTAAAGAAACTCAGCAGATAAGTTTTGCAGCAAATGCCATTAATTTCAATTTTTTTACCTTTAAGAATATATGTTTTCATCTTAATTTGTATGTTGTCTTCCTCATTCGAATTTAATTGTCTATCTTTTAACATGGGAAAATATAAGGTACCCATCAAAAAGACCATAAAGAAAGGAAATTGATATTTTTAAATTGTTGAACTCCCCTGTAAAAACAAAGTAGTGTTGAGCAGCAAGACATATAAATCCAGTCTCTCCCAAAACTTAAAGGAACTCAGCAGATAAGTCTGGCAGCAAACGCCATTAAGTTTGCAATTTTTATTATTTTTATGAATATATGTTTTATCTTCATTTGTTTGTTGTCCTCTTCATCCGAATTTAATTTGCCTACCATTTAAACTGGGAAAATATATAGTGCCCGTCAAAAAAGATCATTTGGATAAAGCCAGCTCAACCCATCCTGGGTGAATGCTACCACAACCAACCAACAAACTAACAATAGTCATTCTAATCAGTGTGGGGGGGGGGTCACAGTCAAGTCTGGTGCAAGGTTCCAATTGACAGTCTAAACACTCCCAACTGTATCACGCTCCAAAATCCAATATCCAAAATTATTTCTTTGTCCCGCTCGTCTCGACAACAAAATACTACTGCAGTCGTTCTCCCTGGTCTGTGAGAATAAGTCCTTTAAATACACCTCAATTTCACCACATCCGGGCTCCTCACTCATAATTGTCCGTGCAGCATGTGCGACACTCGTCAGCATGGCGCGATCACCTACATCCGGGCCACTATGCTATTTCTTATTTCACTGATCGTCCACAACTCTCACATTCTGAAGGAAGCGGGTTCGACTCTAAGTCAGTCCTACACGCCAGGCAAAGCCTAACCAGCTTCCTTCGAGAATACGGCAAGTCTTCACGCCCGCCACTTGTGTTGAACGAGGTAGCTCTCCTCTCTCACTACAGTCATGTTTGAACTTGTAGTTCAAAAAGTTCTTGAGTCCGAGAGGGGTCCTGCCTAAACTTGTATCAAAATGGCAACATCTTAAGAAATAAATATTTGATCCTAAGGGCTTATTAGAAAAAATCAATTCATCTTTAAACTGAAACTGTTTTCATATGACCATGACCATGTGATAGGCACTTAAAGATTAATTTTCAGAGTCACTAACAACAACAACAACAACAACAACTTTTGAGCAATCAATTTAGAAATCAATAAAGATGAGATTAGAAAGAGAGAAAATAATAACATGCATGTTTATGGAAGAGCCATACTTGAAATTGGTCTTCAGAAACATTTTCACTTGATTAGTTTTGTCTAATTTTTTAATGCATCATTTTCTTAAGTTTTTTTCTGCATTAGTTTAGTTTTTTTTTTAAGTAATCATTTTTTGAAAATATAAGATTACAATTGGAATGGAATTTTCAGAAATGGTGGTGAGTTAGTAATTCTCTTTGAGTATTCACTCAAAATTTGTTATTGTGAGGACATTTCTTATGGGATAATTAGTCAGAGTAATTCACTTTAATGACTGTAATACCAGTAGATGCTTTAACCTTTAAAAATATATCTATTTATCTACCTACCTATCTATCAGACTATATGACCTTAGGCACCCCTTTTGTGATCTCAATTCATAAGGACATTTTTTTTTCATTTACACTGTCAAAATCCGGTTGTTTGTTAACAGACGATTTTTAGATTTTTGGCATTCAATTTTTAACTCCCACCCCTTCAGGCAATATCTTTCAAAAATTAATCTTTAAACCACCCAGAGAGTGTTTTTTTTTTTTTGTTTTTTTTTTTGCTAGTACAAATGATGAAATTATCAAGTCTCATTTTTAAAAATTCAGACAAATAGCACTGATGTATTTTAATAGAAAGTGATTTTTAAAAGTGGGAACAAGCAGGTGACAAACACAGACAAACAAATTTTGGGACAAAAATCCAAATAATCCAAATTATCAAGCCTCATCTAAAAAATTAAGACAAACAGCATTGATGTTATTTTAAAAGAAAGTGATTTCTAAAAGTGGGAACAAAAAGGTGACAAACACAGACAAACAAATTTTGGGACAAATAAATCATTTATACAAAAATGAGGTCTCACCAAGTCAAGGTCTTTTATTTCATTGTTGCCAAGAGAAAGAACTTCTAAGTCAACAAGATTATCCATATTTTCAATCTTTGTTATTCGATTATTGTAAAGCGTCAAATCTTGCAATTTTGTTAGAGTGTCAAGTCCACCAATTTCTTCAATATTGTTGAATGACAAATCTGTATGAAAATAAAAAAGATTTAAAAATGTTAAAATGATTCTAGTATATAAGGTGTGCTGAAGATCACAACTTGAATTTATAAACTGCATTGACTGAATCAACCAAACAAAACGCTCAAACGTGTATTTGTTTTACTATTTAAAGGTGTTGATAAATTGTCACTCAATTGCTCACTGAATGTACAGATAAATTGACAAGGATTATACAATTCTTTAACATGGGACTAACTGATGAGGATTATACAATTCTCTAACACAGATCAATTGACAAGGATTAAAACTGATACTACATCTTTCTACTTCAAGAAAGTATCAAACTTTATGCTACAAGGGATCTCCATTGTAAAACTGCTCTCACCTCACAAAATCGTAACACAAAAAGATGGCAAAGAAAAAATTTAAAAATGGCAGAGATAGATAAGTGGTTCCCAAACTCATTTTTATTACATCTATATTAATAATGGAGATTAAATGTCTCTGTCTGTAACCAAAACTACCTCACTACATAAGTTTATCAATGAGTATTTGATCTATATCCTTAATATGTAGAATTTGAGTATGCAACATTAAACAATTCACATTGTTTTTTAAAACAAGTTTTAACAAATACACGTCCGGTGTTATATATCTTCTTTTTTTTTTTTAATTATTTTTTACTCTTGCATTTTTTTTTCAGTAGCAAGAAATTAGATAAAAAAAATTACAAATAGATAAATACCTATGGTTTTGTATAAAATTTATGTGTAAAATATTCAAAATAATTAGGTAATTTATGAGGAAGTGCGTCCCGGTCTCCTGCTTCAAAAATTGCTACCCGGTGACTATTAAAATAACGACCCAGCTCAGTCTATTCAAAACTATCCATCTTCATATCTATCTATCTATCTCAATTTGTTCATATTTATCTATATTACTTTAAATACTAAGATTTTTTTTATTCATGTTTGTTTAATGTCTTGTTTTTAGTTTAAATAAACAAGAATTACAACAAAAAAAGAAGCGACCCCCTCCCAAATACATTTACTTGTCAAAAATATCTATCTATCTCCATTTGTTCATATCTATCTATATTATTTTGTTTGTTTATCTATCTATCAAAGTCTATTCCAAACTATATATCCATCTTCATATCTAAACAAGAATTACGACAAATTACGATAAATAAACAAGAATTATGACGAGCTGGGGTTGTTATTTTGATAGTCACCGGGTAGCAATTTTTGAGGCAGGAGACCGGATGCACTTCCTCATAAATTACCAATAATTATTTAATTAATAATTAATAGATGCACACAACATTTTATTTGACAGGGACAGAATTATGTTTCCATTTTAAATTGTTTTATTTTTTTACTCCTTTAATAAATTTGATGATTTTACTTACTTAGGGTACAAAGCCTCTGACATTGTGAAAAGGGGATAGACTCCCTAGCTGTCTGGCTGATACTGACTATAGGCCACCCCGACAACCTTACTATTTACATATACTTACAAAGAGACACTTGTAACATCTTAATATGGGAACAAATTCTGCAATTATTTGCAAATGGTTTATTGGAAATTTTGTTGCTAAATATTTTGTCTTTATTTGCTCATCACAGTCAGAAATTAGATTACACTGACGTGCATTAAAAATTGTTTGAAAAAATGTGAAATGCAAACAGCCGTGTCGAGGTTTTAAACTCTGATCACCAAGTCCATGTGCTACAATGATAATCATTACACAACATGCCTCCAGACAGACTAATATACAAGGTATGTCAGAAAAGTTCCAGAAAAGTCACATTCTTCAATGTGAGGGGCATCGTCCACTGCAAGTTCTTGCCACAGGGCCAGACGATCAACCAGCATGTCTACAAAGAGATACTGCAGCATTTGCTTTGTTCAGTGCGTGAGAAGAGGTGAGAGATGTGGTAGAACAACTTGTGGATGCTTCACCATGACAATGCACCTCCCTACACTGCCCTGAGTATCTGAGAGTTTCTGGCCCAGAAGAACATCCACTGTTCTGGAGCAACCTCATTACTTGCCCGACCTGGCTCCATGGGATTTTTTCTTCTTCCCCAAGCTCAAAGGAGTCATCAAGGAAACCGATTTTGAGGATGTGCACAACATCAAAAAGGCTGTGACGACAGACCTATGGAGAATCCTGGAAGAATCCTTCCAGGAGTGCATGCAAGCGTGGCAGAGAAAGATGGGAAAGTGCATTAGACTCCAGGGGGATTACTTTGAAAGTGATAACTTGTAGTTTGTAGTTTGGATTTGAAATAATTTTTTTGTGATACCAGTCCTGGAACTTTTCTGACATACCCCGTATAACTGTTTAAGTTTATAAGGTTAAAATAAAGCCTCAACGATCCTCAATAACATATATATAACTAGAAGCGGCTACCTGGCGTCACTTGGGTAGAGGGGGATTTTTTTAAAATGTTAGTCTCGCAGGTCTATGGGGCATCCTGCGGGGATTCAACTCATGATTAAGTAAAAATTTATAACTGAATCGTGCGTTGGACTCATGTAAAAAAAAAAGGATCTTGCATTGATCAAGCCATTCTAGATGAAAAATTAATGTCTACTATTTGCAATATTAAATGCAAAAAATTCCATGCTGTTATCATTTAAATCTTATTTTTTAATTATCTTCACAAATATAAATAAAATCTTCATTATTTTTGCTCAAAAACCAAGCCCTGGTGATATTTAATATGTATATATATTTACTTTGTTTTTCAAAGTTTCCTCCGGATATACATATAGACACAGCTGTCCTTAATATATGTATAGAAAACCAAGCCCTGATGATATTTAATGTGTATATATATTTACTTTCTCGTTAATTGTTTTATTTTCGAAGTTTCCTCCGGACATACATATAGACACAGCTGTCCTTTATATATGTATAGAAAACCAAGCCCTGATGATATTTAATGTGTATATATATTTACTTTCTCGTTAATTGTTTTATTTTCAAAGTTTCCTCTGGACATACAGATTCACAAAACTGCCCTTTATATATGTATAGATTACATTCGGACATACATACACACAACTGCCTTTCATATATGTATAGATTACATTCGGACATACATACACACAACTGTCCTTTATATATGTATAGATGGACATACATACACACAACTGCCCTTTATATATGTATAGATTACATTCGGACATACATACACACAACTTCCCTTTATATACGTATAGATTAATTCTATTATATATTTGTTCAATACCTACTTCCTTCTTTTACAGTGTTTCTTTTTTTGTGTGTATGGTGGTAATCTCCCCCAGTTTTTAGTTGCATTCTATCTACATGTGTAGATAGCATTGGTCTGGTGACGATTTTCTTGCCAACCTGTTCAGAAAATTCTGAAACCTTAACATTGAATAGTCAGTAAAATTCACTGCAAGACTTTCTGGAATGTTGGAATTTGTGAAAATTAGTAACATAACATCATTCATTTGAAATGAAAAAATGTAAATTTTGTTGTGGGTGGATTAGTCTATTCTTTTCTTGTTGTTGAAAGTTTGAATAATGATAATATAAAATTCTTTTCATTGTTAAAAGGCAGATACCTTTGAATAAATCTCCATAAATTGTCATCTAACTGTAATATTCAGGTTCAACAAGTTACTCAGTCACAAGTTACCAAATCAGAATAAATCCTGTATAAAACACGTCATTATTTGTACTAGCAAAATAAAAAAAAATGCCCTCTGGGCGACGTAAAATAAATATTGTCTGAAGGTATGGGAGTTGAAAATTTAATATCAGAGAGTTTGTATCATAAAAAGTAAAGTCGTCGGGGTGGCCTAAAGTCGGTATCAGCCAATCAGCGAGGGAGTCTATCCCCTTTTCACTAGCACTAGACCAAGGAGATTGTTTTTGGCATCTGAGGTGGAGCACCACACCTACCATCAGCTCCTTACTTTACCGCACAGATCCCTATGCTACTCATACGCTGAGTTGGCGAGGACTGGAATCAAACTAGGAAATGTGGTTTTTAGCCGAACACTCTAATGACTGAGCTAACCTTAAGTAAAGTAAAATCATCAAATTTATTAAAGGAGTAAAAAATAAGATAATTTATTAAAGGAGTAAAAAATGAAAAAAATTGAAATGGAAACTTAGTTCTGATAACTTTAAATATATATCAAAATAAAAAAAAAACTATATATAGATAGATAATATCAGGTATGTATTTATTAAAACTTGTTTTAAAAAACCAATGAGGACTGTCTAACATTGCATGCTCAAATTTTGAGTGTATTTATTCTACGTTATGACGTAGTGTGACGTAACCAGTGACATAGTTTTTGTTACAGACAAAAACCGGAAGCGAATCTCCATTATTAATAGATTATTTGTATTATTCGGACTATTGCTATATACCCTCATTGGGTATATACATGAGAGAGTGACTTCAGAGAGTTCTCAGTGATAGAGAGAGAGAGATATTTATAGAAGGGGGGGGGGAATATATGGGGGGAAATATATTGAAATATAAGGGGGGAAAATATATGGGGGGAAATAGATATTCAAATCAAGAAGTTCCTGCTGAGGGGGGACCAAAAACAAGCGAGTTCACAGTCTTCTCACAAGCCAGACTTTCTTTCGGTCAACACATTCTTCGTCTTCGTCTAGCAGCTGGAAAATCAGTTGTAGTAGTCAAAATAATCTTTAACAGTTCAAAATTGCAATTCCTATTTAGTTTTGTTTCTGTTGGACTAAAATCCATTTCTTTACTGGGTCGTTCGCAAAGTGCTCCGTCGTCGACGACTGCTGCTCACTCCCAGCGCTCGACTCACTCGTTATTTATGGACATATTTACCCAAACATCCGGGCACATCAGTCGAACCTCGCATCCGTCCAGTGCCCAAATCGCATTTGTTTTTGCATGCGAGTTTGATCCCGGTAGGCAAGACAATGTCTTGCTCTTTTTCCTTTCTCGTTCTCCGTCACAATATTAGAGAGAGACAGAGATTAAAGACTTATTTGGTGAGGAGATCTTACTTGCTTCATTTCTGCTTTACTGCTTCTGATAACTTCTTGCTGTCTTGTGTGGTAGTCATCTTGTCTTCTAGTTAGGTTCTTCTAACTGCCTCTCCTTTTTAACAAACGGCTTCTTTTTCCTGGGCTGATTTTAGTCATTGCAATTAATTAAATTAACAAGACATTTTATTTCTTGATCAAGCTTTTTATTCAGCCCATGTTTTTTTCCGCGCGGAAGAGATATCAACCTCAGCACAGTACGTCTATATATTAGACAGAGACAGAGACAGAGACTTATTTGGTGAGGAGATCTTACTTGCTTCATTTCTTCTTTACTGCTTCTGCTAACTTCATTACTATCTTCTCTAGCTGTCTCCTATTCTTCTTCTCTGGCGGACATTTCTTCTAGTTGCTGTCTTCTAACTAAGGACTTCTTCTAAGGGCTTCTTTTGGGCTTATTTTAGTCATTGCAATTAATTGAATGAACTACAAGACATTTATTTCTTGATCAAGTTTTTTTTATTTAGCCCATGTTTTTTCCGTGCAGATGAGTAATCAACCTCGCAGCAGCACATCTGCTCTGCTTCAATGTCTGGTTGCATCTAATTCTCTAAATCTAGTCACGTGTTTCTTGTGACGTGTTCTCCAGGGATCAAGGGGGTATAACCATCACTGGTAGTTTTTCACTCTCTGATTTCAAAGT
This sequence comes from Doryteuthis pealeii, assembly GCA_023376005.1. Lineage (NCBI taxonomy): Eukaryota > Metazoa > Mollusca > Cephalopoda > Myopsida > Loliginidae > Doryteuthis > Doryteuthis pealeii. The sequence goes on along the minus strand of CM042161.1, from coordinate 15,331,412 downwards.
TAATGGCCCTTATTCAGCTACAAGGTCTGTCAACAATTTATGACCATATAAATTGTAACACTATTGTCCTCATCAATATTGTTATCTGTACAACATTACTGTGATACTACGCATTGCATCAAGTGCAGAATGCATTTGGAGGCATGCAAGTGTGTGTGTGTATGTATATATAATATATATATATATATATATATAGGTGTAATAATTAGTTATGTGAAAATATAGTATGTAAGATTATGGACACATGTGTCTGTGTGTTTGGAGGGGATAGTGAATCATGTATGTATACATGAGTGAATATGACTAAGGAATGAATAATTAAATAAAAAGGAGTAATAGGAAGATATTTGATATCCAACAGAGACAAATGTCTCAAAACCAAGAGACAAATGTTTATTTTGGGCCTAATTATTCATTTGTTAATTGATTATGGGACATTTGTTTATCTGTTGTGCCAGTATCATTATTGTTCTAGTCTTAGTATTTTAAACCAAAAAAACATCTGGAGATGAGATTGAGTGTCCAGCAAGGTTAGTCAGAAAGGAAATGGTGGGGGTGGAATTTTATATATATACAGTCCCAGCTAAAAAGAATTAGTTTTTGGATCCTGGGGAAGAGTAGAGTTGAATTGTTAGTTGGCGAGGGAGTTGTTGGATGAGAGAGAATATGAAAAAAGAAAAAAGGGAAAAAAACTTACCCAGCCAAACAAGATGCACAAGTGTTTCCAGTCCTTCAATTTTTTCAATAATATTATTGTCAAGTTGAAGTTTGGTAAGATTGGTAAAACACCATAAATTGTCGATCTTAAGAATATCTGTGAAAATAAAGACAGAAAAGACGAATGAAAGTAAAGAAATTTGGCAATAAATGGCAATCACATTGTAGGAAGGGGGAGGAGGAGGAGGAAGAAGGGGAGGAGGAGGAGGAGATAGAAATGAATTTAGTATTAACTCTTTGCCAACTTTGAGCAGCTCACAGCGGCTCTCTCACCACATGCAAGCAAAGTACAAAAACTGATGGTTAGTTCATTATAATTGACAGAAGGACTCAGATTACAATAATAATAGGACTTTATTTGAATAGAATGAGTTCTGAGGTGATTAGATAGTGAACTTTGAAATATCCAATCATACAGGTAAAAAAATACCAAGAAAATTTGGTACAGCCGGGGGGGGGGGGATTTGGTAAGCTAAGAGTTAAATAAGTTAAATAAGAGGTAAATTTAAGTAACACACACACACACGCGCGCGCACACACACACACGCGCGTGCACACACACACAGCCTCTATGTCGTGTTCAAATATGCAACCGGCAAAAAGCCATTCTAAACAAACCTTGTTTACAACTTACCATATCGTCGTGTAATAAAAGTCACTAGAAGAGGAATGTTAACCTACTCTAAACAAATCATAAAATCTAAGAAGTTTGTTTGGTGTTGGGGTTATGGGATCGGCCTGTCAGCTTGACGGTCCGGTTTCAAATCACGCACAGGGCGGTCTTCCGATCTATAGCTCTGCTGATGAGGCCTAATAGGCCGAAATGTACATACAGAGATTGATTTTTCTCGATTTGTTTAGCTATACATTTAATAGGTATTCCCGCCTAATTCATTATTAATTAATTAATTTTCAAAATTAGGTACGACTCCAATTAAGCACTTATTCTCCAAAAAATTATCGGCAAAAAGCCATTCTAAACAAACCTTGTTTATATATATATATATATATATATATATATATATATATAAATGATAATATATATATATATATGTGTGTGTGTTATTTTGGAAAAGGTGACTTACCGGTGAAGATGGTCACAATGGTTAGTTGATGCAAAATTCAGAAAGGTAAGACAGCGATATAACAAATAAAAAGTGCTCAATACGTTAGTAGAGCAAATTTATTATAATACAGGTACAAGTGATAACCTACTTGAGTTTCACCATAAGGATCTTTAGGGTTAAATCCACTGGATTAATCAAGATATTGATTAATTGCAGTCGATTACACGTGTATGTCTTTCGCGATAAACGGTTCATTACAGGATAGTATTTGATGAACACTGCTTTGAAATTCAAAAGTTCAAAAAAGCAAAGTTGTGGAAAGTCCTAAACCCAAAATCAAAAAGAGAAAATTGAAGAATTTCAAAAAGAGAAAAACTGATTTAATCTCACCAATAGAAGTTCAGAATTATTATCAAAATCTTGACTTTAAAATAGGTTTTAAAAACTGAAAAACTGTTCAGACTTTTAATAGATATTTCTTAACTCTTTGACTACTTTAAACTGCTTACAGTGGCTCTCTCACCACATCCAAAGCAAAGTACAAAAACTGATGGTTAGGTCATTATAATTGGACTCAGATTCCAATAATAATAGGACTTTATTTGAATAGAATGAGTTCTGAGGTGAATGGATAGTGAACTTTGAAATATCCCATCATACAAGTAAAAAAAAAAATACCAAGGAAAATTTGTTATAGTGTGAGGTAAATTTGGTAGACAAAGTGTTAACCTAAAAATTTTGGGGAGGATAAGATTATGGGAATGGTCTTCAGGATGTATCTAGAAACATCAAGCCACCTTACTTTTACATCAGTCAACTCTTTGCCTACTTTAATCCACTTACAGCAGTTCTCCTACCACTGCAAATCTACACTAAGCTGCTGGACTTTATTTGAATAGAATGAGTTCTGAGGTGAATAGATAGTGAACTTTGAAATATCCTATCATACAATGAAAAACTAAAAAGAAAATTTGGGACAGCTGTGTAGGCAAAGAGTTAATACTAAAATTGAACAGAATCTTAAACACACATTGCAATGTTTGAAATATGTTTTGACAAATAATTAATTGTTGAATTTGAAATATGTCTTCTTTTTTCAAAAACTGTTACAATAAGATATACACTTGTGAACAGAAAAAATGGGCCAAGATTGAAAGAAAGAAGAAAATAGATTTTTCGATATTTTTCAGGAATTTACTGAAATAATGGTATGGGGAACTTTTAATGCCGCAGGAGTTGGGGAACTTATTAGATGTGAGGCGTCAATCAATGCAAAGGAATACATTTGAATATTAGAAACAGGACTGTTTTCAAGTATCCAGAAGCTGGGAGTATCCCATAACATTATTTTTCAACAAGATAATGCACCTGCACACACCGCTAAAGTCACTAAGAAATGGTTTGCCGATAATTCAATTGATGTGATGTTTTGGCCTGACCAAAGCCCCGATTTAAACCCAATTGAGAATATTTGGGCCATAATATCCCATGCATTGGCTGGAAGAACTTTTTCGAACAAAGAAAAACTGTGGGAAGCTCTGCAAAATGAATGGAATAGCATTCCCTCTTCACAGTGTTCCAAGTTGGTTGAGAGCATGGTTAAAAGGATTAATCTTTTAAAGAAATCAAAGGGAAAGCGATTCCATACTAAGCATTTATTAAAGTAAATGTATTGTTCTGTGTATATAAGACTCGTTTTTGTTTTTTGTTCAATTGTATTTTGTTTAATTTAGCTTTTTGTACAATAAAATGTATAATACTTGCTTGGCCCATTTATTTTGTTCACGAGTGTACATGACTGTTGCTGACCGAGAAACTCGTGGCAGATGTGCTTATATTTGAAACTACCGCATAACTTTTTTGCAACATCAATGTTTTCATTTTGAATTCATATTATTTTCGTCTCCGCTCTTGATAAGTCCGGAGTATAAACAAGCTCCGGAGATGATTTTTATAAATCGAAATATTGTTCAATATTAGCTATGAATATGATATAAAATCTTTTCCCTTAAACAGCATATTGTGTTGTTTTCATATCCTTTTATCTATACTCATTAAATACTCTATATGGTTTGATAACAATATGGTTTAGTAGCAATATTTGAGGCAGGAGACCAGGACGCACTTCCTCATAAATTACCAATGTTTGCCAGTCGAGATTTCTCCGTAAAATAGTTGTTTTGGGATTCGACAATCATTCATGCAACTATATACCCGAGTAAAGGGGCATATAACAATAGTACATACTGGCCCTGACCTGACCTGACCTGACCTGACCTCTTAGTGTATTTCTGTGGACTAAATATGTAACTAGGATGGACACGCTCCAATTATTTTTCAGATACACATGTTATCCCAGAACTTTATACAAAATATCTTGTTGTTTCACATTTCTAGCACTAATCATAAATAGATTGTCTAGTCATTGAAGATTTCCTAAAATCTGTTCTAAAATGTCATTGCACGAAAGTAACAAAATCCATTTTGTGTAATTCAAGCTCTAAAAATTCCTTCTCAACAGTTATATTGTTTTTTGACACCCTAACTGACAATGGAATGTGTCGTGTTACTGAAAGCTTTAATAATAAACTTCAAGTGTTTCTCTACAAAACCATATATTATTAGTGTCAATATCTTAAATAGTTGTTTTTAAACAATTTTTTGAAATGGACTATTTCTGGTTATTTCTTATAAGTCCAACATAAACAAAGGGGAACCACTCTTGACTGATAAATTATTTATCTATTTTACCATTAAACTAACCCTAACCCTAATCCCTAACCCTGTCTTCTTTTTTCCTACTAGATCAATAAATAAATAAATAATTTATCAGTCAATAGTGGTTCCCCTTTGTTTATGTTAGACTTATAGGAAATAACCCTATTTATTTTGTAGACATTATATATACATAAAAAGTCAAGTTGGCAGAGTGTTCTATTGTCGGTATCAGCTGGACTGTGGGGGAGCCTGTCTAGCCTTAGTAAGGACCAAAGTGGAGTGTTGCATGTCATGGACTTCTCAACAAGGAGGGTTCCATCCTTAAGCATTATGGGTCACCAACCAACAAATGACCCCATCGGGGGGGGGGGGGCGATTACATCTCTGCAGAGGTGCAGTTGGTGAATTCTAAAACCCCACCGACGGGGCTGCGACTTGAAAGAATCTTCATATGTATCTATGGGTGTGCATCCGTATGTATATATATATATATATATATATGTAAGTTGAAAATGGAAGCGAATCCGATGGTGTGTTGAAATGAAAAATAAAGGAAAGAAAATGTTGAATGGATAAAATAGGATTTATTTTATTTTATTTTACTGACACGTGTTTCGGCCAGGAGTTTATCGATGCATACATGTATTCTATCTATTATTATTTTAAATACAAAATTGAAATAAAATAACAATAATAGAAAAAATATAGAAATGTTTAGTAAACAAAGAAATAGAGTAAATCCTAATTGTTTTAAATGAAATCGGTTGAAATACGGAGAATTTCCGAGATGTTCAAAAAAGAACTTTTTTGAAATCGCATATATATATATATATATATATATATATATATATATATATATAAACACGGTATGTTTGGAATGGCTTTTTAGCTGACAATTTTTTGGAGAATATGTGCTTAATTAGAGTCGTACTAATTTTTGAAAATTAATTAATTAATAATGAATTAGGCGGGAATGCCTATTTAAATGTATGGCTAAACAAATCGAGAAAAATCAATCTCTGTATGTACATTTCGGCCTATTGAAACCGGATTGCCAATTAATTTTCAAAAATTAGGTACGACTCCAATTAAGCACATATTCTCCCAAAAATTGTCGGCAAAAAAGCCATTCCAAACATACCTTGTTTACA
>CM042161.1:15288259-15323259 GCA_023376005.1 Doryteuthis pealeii | reverse complement strand
AACAGACTTGGAGATGACAGACTGCCAAAGGAGATTCTGTATTCAAACAATGTCTTAGCATCATTCCAGATTTGGCCTATCCTTTTTTTTCTTTAAATATATATATATACCAGCAACAGAAAACACCCTCCGGGCCTCGTAAAAATTAATTTTTGAAAGACACTGCCTGAGAGAGTGGGAGTTAAAAATTCAATGTCAGAGGGTTTGTATCATAAGTAGGCAAAATCCTCATATTTATTAAAGGAGTAAAAAAAAAAAATAAAACAATTTGAAATGAAAACTGAGCCCCGTCCCTCTCAAATAAAATGTTGCGTGCATGTAATAATCAAACAATTATTTTGAATATTTTCCACATCAATTTTACACAAAATCGTAGATATTCATTTATTTGTAAACTTTTTAGTTAACTTCTTGTTACTGTAAAAAAAAAAAAAGTATGAGAGTAAAAAACAATTTTAAAAATTGCTTACTCAAATTTTGGGTGTATATAGCATAAGAATATTGTGACGTAAGCTGTGACGTAGAGCTATGATGTAGTTTTTGTTACAGACAGAAATACAGACAATATCCATCATTAATATATATATATATATATGTATAATATAATATAATGAAATAGATATATAAAGGTTTTACATATCTATTTATTTGATGACAAAGGAACAGTCACAACCATTTTGGTTTCATGCGTCAGCAATTATCAGGTGACCTTGTGTGAAACAAGGTCACCAGATGATTGCTGACGTAGGAAACCAAAATGGTTGTGACTGTTCCTTTGTCAGCAAATAAATAGATATGTAAAACCTTTATATATTTATTTTATTATATTATATAACAGCTCTATTTTTTATATTGAGCACTCTTCCAATAATACTGCATTTGGCACACCATTTCAATAAAAGCTGAAATAGTGACAACCCCACACTATAGTTTATATATATATATATATATATATATATATATATATATATAGTATCCAATTGCCACTTTAACTTTCCTGTCGCAGTGGCATCAGTAAATAATCCAAAAGTGCTCAATATATTAAAAACATAGAGCAGTAATAATGATAATAGTAATATTAGTAAAGAAAAATTAAGGGTCTACTATGGTTTCAATCAAAATGATTTCATCAGGACCCTACCCTACGCTTAACTAAGTCAATGTAATTCCTTAGTTAAACTTAGATATATTTTGGATAATAACAGTTGAACGCTACATTATTTTTCTCTCAATTTTCATGTGCGGGCCGAGTGCGAAAATTGAGAGAAAAACAACATAGCATTCCACACTTTAGTTATAGTTAACTTTTCTTGTATCTAGATATATTTTGGGATTTAAAATATCAAAATATAACACCAATTATTGAATGGAACATCCTACGAAAATCAAATGTGTGCAGATCTCTAAATGATCCATGCTAACTTTGTCTACAAGAAAAGTTAACTATAATTAAATTCCCGGATAAGAAAAAACGTTTTAAATAATAGATTTGAATCAATCTGCAATTGTAGACATAGATTGGGTCGGTCATTAAAATATTCTTAGAACTACAATATTAAATTTAACTAAATAAATTAGAATTTTTTTCTTAGTTATTCATTTTAAATAGGATAAATACAAAAAAGAACAATGAAAAACTATACATTAGTAATATTAAACCCCTAAAATATAATTAGAATTAAATTTTAACTGTTTTTACTAACTATTATTTATACTTAGAATTAAATTGATAACAATACAGAAATGAGAATTAAGGAATGAAATATAAGTGTGGAACGCTACGTTGTTTTACTCTCAATTTTTGTATGTAGCCTGCTCACGAAAATTGAAAGATAAATAACGTAGCATTCAACCGTTAATAACAGAAGGCCCTTACTTAGGCTAGATGGGTGGTCGGAGAGACCCCCTCTAATCAATCGACTGGTCACATCAAGCCCTAGCACCTTTATGATTGCCCCAACCATATTGTCCTTATGGCAAGCCCTAACTATTGGAAATTCCATAGTTAATTATCTCCCCCTGTCGCTAGGGGGTGAATCGCCAACATTGTATGTTAGCACCAAAACCAAAAACTTCACTTATCGAAAAGCAGTTATTGGAGGAGAGACGTAAAAACTAAAGCTCTCGTCACCAAGCCCAAAATAGGGCCGACTTATCACGGAGCACCCACTGAGGGTAGTCGCGTAAATAGCGGTCCCTACACTTCATTCATCACTTAGCCCAAAAACAGGGCCCACTTATCACAAAACTCTACAAACAGCTCACTTCTAAGGCATTATATCAGCATATGTTAAAAGGCGGTACAATAGCACACTTACTGAAGGACGAGAAACTACCGAGATGAAGCGTTTTATCAACATTTCCTACTGACGAACAGAATACCCCTGTTATTACCACTACTCCAAGAAAATTACTTAACTCAGATAAGTCTGTAGCAAATACCAATAAAATTTGCAAAAACATTTATGTAAATTTTGTCAATACAAGTGTCTACCTTTACTTTTCGTGTTTGTTTCTTCTTTGTCCGACAATTTGCCTACAACTACGGAGAAATAAGAGCTCCTTCGAAACCCGTAAATACTCTTACAACCCTTTTTTCATATATGTGCTAGAAGGCGGTGGCTGAGGGTCTACATGTCCTGGGAATGACGTTAAACTCTATCTAATGTTTAGGTTCCAGTTCTGGAGGTTTGGGGAATATGGAGCACCCCTTCATCAACATTGCTCCCAGGTCCACCCTGACACGGAGTGGTAGTACCTATTAGGGTCCCATCTATGAGTTAAATAGAAAAATATTGTTTAAAAAGAAACTTTCAACCAAACTATCGCTTATAACAAACTTGAACTTTACCCTATAAACTTATCCCTTAAACTGATTCCCAATCCACTTAGCAACAAACAACTGCAAATAATCTACTGTCAAAATCAATAAAAATCCTTGAAAAAAAGACATAACAATAAATTTAACCACCCCTCACAACCTACAGCTTGGCATAAAATAACCCTGGATGGTCTGACATGCCATTAAAATCAATCAATCAATCCATCGATTTTTTAAACACATTTTATATCTATTTAACCCATAGATGGGACCATAAGACCTTCAGCCACCACCTTCTAGCACATATATGATTTAAAAAATGTGTGGTTTGCCATAAGAGAAATAGGATTGGGACAATCATATAGGTACTAAGGTTTGACATGACCAGCCAATTGATTGGAGGGAGTCTCTCTGACCGCCCACCCGTTACATAATTATTAGATTCCTAATATTCATGTACAGTAGTGTAGAAATCAAAATGGCTGTTATAAGTTGCAGCCCATGGCCTTGAAGATTGAATGACAAGGCTTGACCTCAGTCCTAACCTTCCGGTGGATACCGTGAGAATCGGTGGAGAAGACCTCTTCCGGTTTAGATTAGAGAGAGTTTTAGTTAGTCGGCCAAAAACCACGACGGTGGTAAGTCGTGTTATGCATGCTCCGACTCAATCTGCACAAGTAGTCTGGTGGGGATTTCCGAATAAAATATGATCTAAGTAAATCGTAGTCTTGTGTTATTATCTAAAAACTACCAATGACACAGGGCTTCTGATAAGAGAAATCCCCAATGGAAGACCAGACACGAAGTCCCCAAGACGAAGTCCAGACGCTAGAAGAGACGCTAGAAGAATAGAAGTAAGAAAGTAATGAAAGAGTTATACAACACATCTAGCCTACGTAAGGGCCAAAGTGGAGTGTTGCGTGTCTTGAACTGCTCAGCCACCAGGATTCAGTCCTTAAGCATCACGTGTCACCACCCATGGCCAACTGGTAGCCTCATTGGGATGGATTTTACCCCTCTGCTCAGGTGCAGTCGGTGTATTCTACAGACTCAGCTGACAGGAAGGAAAAATGAAAGTAGTTTATTTCTAAGAATATAAAGTAAAGTCGGCGGAGTGACCTATTGTTGGTATCAGCCGAACATCGAGAGAGTCTATCTCCTTTTCTCTAGTGTTAGTCCAGGGAGATTGTTTTTGTGTCTGAAGTGGAGCACCACATCTGTCATCAGCTCCACACTTTACTGCACAGATTCAAGCTGTGCTACTCATGCGGTGAGTTGGTGAGGGCTGGTATCAAACCAGAACCTTGTGGTTCTTAAGTGGATGCTCTAGGGAGGATCAAAGTGTAGTATCTGTTCCAGATTCTATGCTTTGAGACTTACCTTCTATACCCGGCCTCGGCTGGGGTCCAGTGTGCTTCGGCCTCTAGACCGGTAAAGTACAATTAATAGCGTCGATCCAAGGGGGCCATCCCCCAGATCGATGCAATTTTTATGCGCCCACGTAAAAACGAGACCTTGTGTCCAGCCCTCATAAGTGGGATGAGCAGGCAAATATCCTTACACATTCCTACACACACAGACATAACACACACGAAAACGCACGCACACGCACACATACACTCTTTCTCTCCCCATCCCCCCTCTCTCTCTCACACACACACACACACGCCTTAAAATGTTAAGGCGTTAAAAAAATGTTGTCTCCATTATAATAACAAAAAAAAAAAAAACACAAAAACAAAAAAATGCATTCATTTATATCGCTAAAAAAAGAGAGACAAAATATTGATAATTACCTTACTGAAAAAGCCACTAATTATCCTTTTGTACGTCCTTTCAAAAAGAAAGAATTGAACAAATATACGAGTATTAATTATAAAAAAATATCCAATTAAAATTTCAATCTATAAATTAAACTATGTTGCATATTTTACACAATTTCTAACAAGGTTCTGTCTTCGTACCTTTCATAAAAGCGTCCTGTTGTTACCTAGACAACAAGCACTTCCGCCCGGTCTAAATATTTCCCGAGAAAAAAATTATTCTTTATACGCCTACACATTATTTTGGGATTATAAATAATCAATGTGGGCCCCAAAACAATTTTTTGAGCAGAAAATATAGTGTGAAAAAAGTCATATAAAAAAATGTAAAAAAATGTGAAGAAAATACGTATTTCCAAAAAAAAGCATTAGCAATATTCAGTGACGTCATTTTATGGAAGTCAAAAATCAAAATGGCAGCTTTGTTTGGACACGGAAACCCCTTGAGTACTCCTGTCGGACAATTAATAGGTAAATATTGTGATACATATTACTTTTTAACGTGGAATGTCAACTTAAATATGTTGTGCCTCCGTTTCTCGCCGGTTTAGGGCTCTTAGTTGTCTATTACGTATTTTGTATGACTGTAAATGAGCCTGGTGTAAATGACTGACTAGGAACGTATACTGTGGACAAAAAGTGGGGGATAGAATACGTTTTATATATAAAATGTAGAATGATCCCCCACTTTATGACAACTTGACTGGTTCCTTAAGTCTCTCCTATGTATTATTTATACGTGACACTCGTATATATACATCGTTTCTTTTATATTTTCTGTTTGATTAGTAATTTGTTAAATTATCTTTATCTAATTACAGAAATGTTTATTCATTTATCTATCTTTTTATACTGTTAGGTTTATCTACTATTTTCTTTTCTTCGGTTATTCTCTTACTTTTTGTTTCGTCATTTTTGACAATTGGCGAGTGTAAAAAAAAATACAGTAAAGACGGATTTAAATTAAGTTATTACTACAGAGTCTACAGCCAATATATATTTAATAATACGCTTCGTTTATCATTACATAATTGTATTTTAAATATCATTTATACTTTTTTGTTTAATTTCTATAATACAGTTCTACTATTTTGTTTGCTGTAGTAAAATATACTGTTTGAGATTCCACAGTTCTACTTACACACCTGATGATATCAATCCAGGTGTTTTCTATTTAAAGATGAATACGAAGGAAGTTGATTGAATTATAGGTTAACTAATACCTTCAAATATCTTTATAGTCAATAATGAACATAATAGAAATTAAATTTATTATAGAAAAACAATTGAATTATTTACATACTTATTTAATAGATGTAAATAGTTAAGAAAAGTCGTTCTTAATATTCTAAACACTAAACAGTATTGGCAGTATTTACAAATTGCGTTTAATATGATCTATTAGATTTTTTTTAAAAAGTTCGCTGTTTATTGTCATTTATTAAAAAGCTATCTAAGAAGACTTATTTAGTATTTCAATATTTTGATATCTTTTTATTTTTCTTCCTAGAACTGATAGTGTAGGATATTGACATTTTTAGTTTGGGGAAACCTCTGACCTAATTTTTCTATGTATGGATGGCCATTCGGGTCTTCTTCATGATGATAATGATGATGACGAAAATAAATGGTACAAGAAGAAAAATACTAACGATCAGTAATAGTTTTCATAACGTTTCGCCCCTTTTCTCCTGGCATAGTTATTATTGTACATAGTTATTTTTTTTTATATTACAATAAAATTCAGGGAAAAAAAAGTGTTGCTTTTGTTTTTATGAGCATCTGTCGATATGACACTTTGTAATATTAAACGTTTTTTTCTTCTTTTAGATTTCATAAAAGTATAAGTTTTTTTTTTAAGACAAATATTCAAAATATAGTGTTGCTTTTTCTTCTCCCACCTCCTCAGTGGGTTAAGTAAGATGTTACTCGTAAAATACGTTTTTTCTTTCTTTCATTGCCAATAAATGTAGTTAAATTTTATTGCAACTATTTTGATTTTATTATTTTTAAGTAGAGGGTTGTTAGTATATCATTAGAAATGTTTTTGAAGTAAATAACAGACCCCCCCCCCCACGTGATGTACAGATAGAACAATCTAAAACCCATTCTTTTTCTTCATTGCATAAGAGACAAGGAACCATGAAGAGTTAATGTTTGTAAGGTTTTTTTTTTAAGAATTTATTTATTTAAATATTTCCGAATAATACCCACTGCGTAAATAGTTATTTTCTTCTTCTTTTTATTTTATTAAACGAATTAATTCTTTTAAGAATAAGCATAGACAATAAAATTACCACATTTAAATTTGTTTTTATAGTTAAGACCTAAAAGACCCAAATGGAAAGCACATCGTAATGGAATAAAAATTCTTTGGTTTTTCTTTCATTACATGGTACTCGAAATGTACTCTCTTGTCCTGTATTGATATTTTGTTTAATGTTTGAAGAGTGAGAAGCGACAGTACAATATATTGTTTTCATTATATCGCAAAATAAATCTAATTTACCCTTTGAACTCACTCACTCTCTCTCACTCAAATAAAAAAGAAAAAAAAACTATGTCAGTTTTCTTCGTAGATTCACCCAGATTTCCTTTCATAAACCTGTTAACCCACCCATTTTAAAACATTAAATAGAAACACATCCATTGTAGATATTTATATATTGTTTAATATACCATAGACTTTTGTTATCTATTTCTTGGATTTTTAAAGAATTTTAGTTAGTATCTTTCTTTATATTTAAAGTGATCTGTAAACGAACACCAGTCTATTTTGCACACAAAAATGACTATAAATTATAAAAACAACAAATTTTAACAATAACATTGTCAACAATGGACAGAGACCTATAGTTTTATTTTCGTTACAGTTTCACTTTAGTCTTCTTCTTTTTAACCTTTTTTCTTTCTATAAGTAACTAATTAAACATTTATCAAAATTATCCCTAGCTTTTTTTCAAACTTCGAGGTGATGAAATTAAACTCCTTTTTTTTTTTTTTTTTTTTTACACTACTTTGTGGTCTGACAAATGTCAGGGGTTTTCCAATTGTTAAAAGGGCTCTAAACATTGATACAAATTTACGAGTCAATGATAGTTTTTATTTCATCATTGTGTTTTTTTGTACCTGAATATTATTAGTTCCTTCTTTCACATATACTTTTTATCTTCGTGAATTGTTATTGGCTATTTTATTTATTAATCTCACCAGTAAGCACAAACAACCGGCCTTCCTTTAGAATGTTCCGGATTGTAGTTGCAATATTGTACTTACTACTACGACCGATTTATTTATCTTCATTCTCTTTAAGTATTAATTCTAATTTTGAGCCGAAAGCTTTTCTTTTTGGTCGTTTCAAAATAAACAAACCTTCAAGACATACGAAAAAAAACATTAACTTTGAAAACAAACCAGCTTTTAGATTAAAAATAGCTTTTATTTACGATCTATCTGAATCAAGTAAATAAATAGATCTCGTGAATTTTTTCTCTTCGTATACTACTGAAAATAATGTTTTTATTTGAACATATATTTATTTTTTTAATTTTTATGTTTTGTTTAATGGCATATCAACCTCGTGGGTTATTTAATGCCAAAACTGTTAGTGTGAGATATACAAGTTGGAACCCAAGTTTCCTTTACAAGTGTATTTTTGTAGATAGTTTCGTGGATGTATTTTTATATCTGATTCATAATTTTCGGTATATTTTTTTTATTTCTCTCAAGAAGGACAAAATACTATTCATGCTAGTATTCTCAAACAGATCCCTCATATTATTTGTGTTGAAAAAATATTTCTGATTGGAACGACAGCTCCAGATTCTATGAGGAAATGTTTGACAATGTATTTATTTATATTTCTTAACCTAAAACTAAATCTTACCCTTTTCTTTCCCTTTATAACTAATTGATTTTACAATCACTAGAGATTGATACACAAACCTGGTGTATGTTGTGATCACTTATATAAAGTAATTGCCTTTATTTTTACGATGTTTTTAGTGATGTATATTAAAATAATAATAATAATAATGTTTTTTAATTGATGGGTTTAGATACACAAACCTGATATATGTTGATCACTTATATTACATGAAATTTATAAAAGTAATTGCCTTTATTTTTACGTTTTTTTTATTTCTAGCCTTACAATTTTATATTTGCCCTAAAAATTCTTGTCCCCAACGTCCAAGCTCTTGTGCAAAAAAACCCAGACATTTTTATCTTGTTTAAAGTTAAAAAGCAAAGGATAGTTTTACATTTTTTTAAATTTTATTTTCATGATTGATTCATGCATTTTCCCCCTAATAAATAAATAAATAAATAAATATATCTTTCAAACATTCCAGTTGGCATTTCTACAAATAAAGGCCACTCCGCTTCATTTTTTACCAGGTCTCATATTACGATTATTCTTTTAAAACTTTGAATGACAATGATTTAACTTTTTAAATAATTGAAAAAGAATCTTAACTAATTTTATGATCCGGAAAAAGAAAAGACGATTCCTATTAAAGTGAAGAATCACAAGAAATATTTTTAGACCAAAGTAAAAAGTGCCAATATTAACAATATTCTAAAATTTCTTTTGATTAATTTAATCTCCGGAATAATGAAAAATGTCTCTTGTCTTTGGTATTACACACACGTACCTGCGAAATAATTTGATTTTTATTTTCACCTGATAGTCTTAACACTTTTCTCCGTCTGGTTTAATTCTAATTTTACCTTTTTGTTTTATAGATTTTCGTTGAAAAATCTTAAAAAGAAGAATATTTGTTGTTGGTCCCACCATCTTGAAAAGTACAGTGGTGTACACCGACCACAATGTCGAAGAAATCTTTTATTTGTAGTAGTAGTCACGCATCAGTCGTTTTGGATTTACGACTTTGTACTTGAACGGATAGAAGAAGACACACAATCATTGAAGAAGAATGAATGAAATGTTGCATTCTTCGGTCGACCGACTATTGCTGTGTAAATTCCATCTCTTTATCGTAATTTCTATACTATCACTTTTTAAAAACAATAGTAGTCACAGGATCCAGCTTTTTATTTCTTCGTTTCAATAAAATCGGCGAATAAAGCTGGGTATTTTTGCAGATGATGAAGAAGTAGTTTTCCTACATTTTCAGGGCAACATAAAAAGATCTATTCCTTCCTTCCTTTTATTAATTTTGTCTTTTATTCATTTTTCCTGTTGAAGAACAGTGCAAAGATTTCTGGCTAGTCTTCGTAAAATGTTACTCTCTTTCTTTCTTTCTTTTAAAAAATTTTATTTTATTTATTTTTTACAACAAAAACGTAAAACTATATTGGCTCTACATGACCCATCTCGCTGTCGATAGGCCTAAAATACTTTCACTTGACGGTTCCGGTCTCTTAGTAAAGACTAGCAGCGGCTACCCGGCGTCGCTTGGGTCAGGGTGATTTTTTTTCAGTTAGTCCCGCAGATCCATTATTACTGAATTGTGAGTTGAATCCTCGTGGGATGCCCCATTTAAATCCCTATGTAAAATAATAATAATAATAATAGACCTTGCATTGATCCAGCTACTCTGAAAAGAAATGTTAATGTCTTTAATCTAAAATATTAAATGAAAAAAAAATCCATGCTGTTATCATTTAAATTTAATTTTTAATTATCTTCACGAATATAAATAAGAGATCTCTATTATTTTTGTTCAAAAACCAAGCCCTGATGATATTTAATGTGTATATATATTTACTTTGTCGCTAATTGTTTTATTTTCGAAGCTTCCTCTGGCGTACATACATATACACACAACTGCCCTTTTAGATAGAAGATAAATAGATATAGATAAATAAATAAAAATAAAACTCTGCCCTGTTCTCGTTTTGTACGTAAGCAACAAATATCTTTTTTTTTTCTTTTCGTTTAGCTTCACCATCATAAATTGGTGTTAATGCCCATGTAGTTCATTGTATTAGACACACACACACACACACTTCTCTCTCTCTCTCTCTCTCTCTCTCTCTCTCTCTCTCTCTCTCTCTCTCTCTCTCTCTCTCTCTCTCTCTCTCTCTCAGATTTGGGGTACTAATATTCGGGCATTTTTAAAAACCACCCGGATGCTCATCTCTCACTCGCATCATCGATTTTTAAGTGTTTCTTCCTGCTGTGTTCCTTTTAGTTTTAAATTTCATTGACGTTAAGGAATCGCTTGATCTCCCACTTTTAAATAAATAAATAAACAAAATAATAACAATAATAAAAAAAAATAATAACTGCATTGACAAACATTAATTTTGCATGTTAGTTTGGAGGTGAAAATAACTGCGACTCTTAAACAGCCGGCACCTGTTAGTAATACTAATAATTATTAGTGAGAATCGTTTCAAATTTTAGTTTTGCTTATTCTAAATTGAATATGAACAATCTTTTTAAAAGATTACATTTTAAACGACTTCGTCTTTATTTGATAATAAAAATTAATAGCCGTAGTCTAACGTTGTATAAATAAAATTCATATTATTAGCGATTTTCTTTGGTTTGTATTTATTTATTTATTTAAGTAAATAAGAGTATACTTTACTATTTTATGACTATAACTTGCAATTTTTAGTCATAACATAGTAACACCAAACCATTTGGTGGTACTTTGTGTGTCTGCAAAAAGTGATATATAATTAAAATGAAATTTGAATAATTGTTATCTGTGTATGTATGCAACGTAAATTACCTTTTCTGTTGTAGTCAGGTGATAACTATTATTTGGACGTGTCATAAGTCCCCCCCTCCACCTTTTTCTGTCACCTCAGTGAGGGTGATGTGTTCTTCGTTAGTGGTTGGTATTATTATTATTATTATTAGTTCTGCATTTTTTAATTTTAAGATTAATACGAAAATGGGCCATAATATTTGGATCGCTATTTGTTGGTGTCATTGTCCTTGCTTGGATAGGGCTTCTTCACGGCTTAATCTAGTAATTGGTTGGCATCTTTCCGTCTGCTAAAGACGATGGCGTAGTGTCCACAATTAAAAAAAAAAAAAAAAAAATAAAAAAACTAAAAAAAAACTGCATCTGTGTGAGTGGTAGAATAGGCCAATTTTTGAGTGGCAATCTCTGGTGCAGTGACTGCAAACAAACAGTGATGCTTGCTGGAGTTGCTGTTGTCTCTCCTTCCTTCTGGCTCTCTTTTCTCTTCGTTCCTCTCTTTTCGTCCTTTTTGTTTGTGCGAATCTCGCAAGCAATCTAGAAATAATCATTTATTTTTATTTAAAAAAAAATATTTATTCAAGATTTAAATTTTTTTTTTTTTAATACAGAAAGTAGATTTAAAGTTTAATAACTATAAAGTTGATATTATTTATCTGAATTTGAGATTAGACATGATGATTTGTATTATTTAGATTTTTCGGACTGTTGTCCTCATCTTTATTGAAGGTTCTCAAGTTCGACGAGAAACATCTGAAGAATGCCGGAAGGCTTATCAGCTGCAACGTTGTGTATATAACAAAGATGAGAACAATCTAAATGATACAATAACACTGACATCTGCATTTACCTAAAAGTAATTTTTTAAATTACATTTTTTACCGTTTTAAAATAGACATTTTATCTGGGTTGGGTTTTTTATTTTTTTTAAATTTCTTATTTTTTTTAAATTTCTTATTTTTTTTAAATTTCTTTTTTTTTTTTTTTTTATTTTTAAAAATTTTTATTTAAAAAAATTTTTTTTTTTTTTATTACTATATTTATTCATTTATATTTTTAGTTTAGTTTAGATCCTGTAGAAAGTACTCTTCATGGAAATTATAGACCTTCGACCACAGCCTGTCTGTGATGGTGTTGAGGTTTCAATAGGAAGTCAAGTTTTTTTTTCCCCAACCCTATTGCCCTTATGGCAAGCCCTAACCCTTTTTATCATATGGATGCTAGAAGGCGGTGGCTGAGGGTCTACATGTCCTGGGAATTAAGTTAAACTCTATCTGATGGTGAGGTTCCAGTTCTGGAGGTTTGGGGAATGTGGAGCACCCCTTCATCATCATTGCTCCCTGGTCCACTCTGACCCGGCGTGGTAGTACCTGTTAGGGTCCCATCTATGGGTTAAATAGAAAAACATGAGTTTATAAACAAAAATGAGGATCCATTAAGAATGAATTTATTTCAAAACTTTATTGGCATTAAATGACCCACCACGGTTGATATGCCGTAAAACAAACCAAACCAAACCAAGAGTTTTTTTCCGAGTAGAATTGCCGGCCCCACTCCTTGTGTTTTTATTTTTTTATTCAGTTTTTCTTTCTAGATTGCTTTTCTTACCAAACTCCTAAAGATCCCAATTTGCTGGTTACCATAGCCAGATCGGATCGGATCGGTGAGAAGATAGGGATTAAGACCTTTCTCAAGGCCAGGAGCACAGTAAAATGAAAACATCTTCATTTAGCATTTAACGCGTTGACTATGTATTTGTACATATATGTAACACTATATTACTGATGTATGTTGTAGTACATGCATGTACCATTGCAATATTTCACTTCTTTTTTTATAAGAATATCTAGAATATATACTTTCATAATAACCTAACACTATTTTACTTAAAGAAGATGGAAACAATGAAAAATTGTTATAACTAGAACTTTTATTCAAAAAAGCGATATAAAAAATAAAACAAAAATAGGAATCAATTCACAGCCACATATATATATATATATATATATATATATATATATATATATATATATATAACTTGTTACAAATCATTTTTATTGCTATTATATCATATTGTATGAAATAGTTACAGATCATAAATAAATCGGATAAATACATGTGCCAAATGTGTACCAACATGTAACACAGTCAATTTACTATTGTCATACACGTATTGGTATTATATTATACCAGAGAGGCATTATATTTCCAGTTAACTGTAAATATGTTTCAATATTTTCTTGGAAACAAATTACACTGTATGGGGTACAAAGTATTGTTGGTCCACTATGTATACCAGCAATACTTTCAAAACTGATGCAATAAAGGAAATGTGGCAACGTCGGTGAAGACAAACTGCCAATTGAGCAAACGTAGGCAACATGTTAAACATGATTTCCTACAGTGATAACCATTACATCATGTTTTTGTTTTTTTTGTTTTATTTGAATTCTGCAATATGTAATTTTTATTACCATGCAGATTTCTCTCTCTCTGTAGGTTTTTTGAAAAAGACATCAACAAACTGCAAATTAAGAAAAAAAAACCCCAAACTCTATTGTAGATCTATTCCTTTATGAATGCTCACTTAAAGGTCGCCGATGGTGGCCATTAACTTTGATATTATTGAAGTCCGTATACTGTTGGTTTGAACAACAGCAACTGGCTAAGCACAACTGCCAGTGCCCCAAGATAGCTGGTATTTATGGAAGTCAAGAATAGTCCATTCATGTATTTGGATGATTCCATTCCTTGAGTCCTGCTTGGTTTCTATGATGTTATGAGGCTTCATAAATACCCTGTCATTTTGCAGTAGTATTGCAACAAGATTAGATTCATATTCAATTACGACTACTTGTTGCCTTGCCTTGTCTTACCAATTTGACAATAATTAGAACTTAGTGTGATTATTCTACAGATATCAATTCTCATCTTACAAAATTTATATTGCAGATAATAGGGAAATACTCTAGAATTATCATTTGATAGTTTTATTTTCTTGGGAATAAATGCTCAGTGAGTTTAAATGCAAACCCCACACTGATTTTTTAAGTTCCAAATATTAGAAATTACAAGGGTGAGTTAAAAAGTAATTCCATTTTCTTTTTCATGTAAAGTTTATTTTATAAAACTAAGGCCAACTTTGAGACCTTAACAAGGCTTGGAGCAAGAATCCAACGAGTAAGACCCAACTTGCCAATGGACAATGTCCTCCTTCTGCATGACAGTGATCGACCACACACAAGCATTAGGACAAGGAAGAAAATAGCCTCATTCAGATGGACAAATTTACCACATCCTCCATACTCACCAGATTTAGCGCCTTCAGACTATCATCTCTTCAGTCTCATGAAAGATGGTTGAGAGGTAAACATTATTTTTGTAACAAGGAAGTGAAATCTGTAGTGAAGAAGTGGCTTAAAAAAGTCAACAGAATTTTATGGGTCTGGGATACATGCTCTCATTCGAAGGTGGAGCATTGTTATTGAGAAAAACGGTGAATATGTGGAGAAGTAGTGATGTGATCCACAGAGGACCAGCTTCATTTTGATGTATGATACATGTTCCTGTGTTGGTAATTATACCTCTCCTAAACAAAATGGCATTACTTTTTAGACTCACCCTAATATTTTAGAGACTTTATATTGTGTTTACAAAAATCGGTCTTTGATATATGTTTACAGTAATATGCATGCACACACTGAAATAACATTTCCAAATCTAACACTTATTTCTTTTCTTTTTTTTTTTTAAGTTATTAAAATTTATATAAATTTCATTTAAAATATTTAATTAAAAAAAAAAAATGAAGTAATCTAAAATTTCCCAAATGTCTTGTATCTAATGTTGTAATTTGTATAAATATTCGTTTTAAATTCCTTTTTTAAGTAAAGGATATCCTTTTTGTGTGCAGCCATTTTTTTCATTTATTCAAAACTTTTTTTCAGAAACAGAAATTTAGCATAAAAGTTGATTTACTTGGTGTAAACCTTAGACAAGACAGAAACTTGGATTACAATTTAATAAGAAAGTTGTTCTTTTTAAGAGATCTAACATTATTCACATATTGGAATTGGACTTATTTGTCATTAGGACTGTTAGAGTCCCATCTATGGGTTAAATAGAAAATTTGTTTACAAAAAAGAAAATTGAGTTAAAAAAATTCTCCCAAACTATCGCTCAGAATTTTAAAAAATTTTGCCAGCATTAAATGACCCAACATGTTTGATATGCCGTAAAACAAAACAAACACACACTTATGTATAACGTTGCACCCCTGGACTAATTTTTGTTTTATTCATCTGTATTTTTTAGATGAAGCTTAATGTGAATAATTTTGATGTTTAGGACTGTTGTCCTCCTCTTTATTGTGGTATGTATAAACACAACGTTTCGGCTGCTGTATCCTCCAGCCTTCCTCTGGTGTTCCCTGTGATTCTTCCTGTGACACGTGTCGAAATGATAGGTGTGCAAAAAAAATGTCATTATTTGAATAAGATATCCAAAAGTTCTTTGACGCCTGTTTGATCAGCAGTCAAACTATTAAAGATGATTTCCCAGGTTGTGTCGTTACTATACTTGGATACACAGGTAACACCTGAAGAAGGTCGGAAAATACAGCGACCGAAACGTTGTTTATACATACTACAATAAGATAAGGACAACAGTCTGAAACATCGAAATTATTCGCATCCTAACTTTTGTGTTGAAAAATCTGGAAAAAATGCATGTTATACACAAATCATAGGAAATAGACTCGTCAACCTGAGTTCAAATCCTAGACGAGGCTGTTTACATTTCACATAGCGCTAATACTCTTGGGAAAGGTATAAATCCAACTACTCTCCCTCCAGCTATGGGTAAATAGTAAGGTGGACTGGGCTCTTTAAATTTGGCTAGGTAACCAGTTTTGAAGGAAAACTCTGAATTCAAACCTGGTAAACTCTGCTTAAGAAATTGACCTTGTGTCACATCCTACTCATGCAGAGGGGTTGGTAAATATATCCGTATTAGACAAAACATGATACATTGGGTCACTCATTGAGCTCTGGGTAGATAATTGAGATTAGGGAAAAGTGAGTTTGCAAAGCAAATTAAATTAAAAGTAAATATGACCGAACAAAACATTAAAATCATTTTGTAAGATTTTTAGGGGAAGGCTTGACCTAATTTAAGCTACAGGTTGCTGCATGTGAAATTTAACATACAAATACATATCAAATTCTCCCATATCTCTTTCTTTCTCTCTACTCTCCCAGAGAAACTAACATATATAACGAGGAGGTAATCGAGTGATACATAGAGAGGGGGAAAAGTGATTGGCAGAATGTAAAGTAAGGGACAGGTCAGTTTTGACTTAATTGCAAATTAAGACTAATTAGAACCAATTAAAATGGATTTTTTTTTTCAAACATAACTCAATCCTAAAAGTAAGGAATAATTTAGTATGACTTTCATGTCATTAAACTAACCAGTAAAAAAGCCTTTGGGAGACAAAAGTTGATTCGCTCAGCTTTAGTATAATAATAGATACACAAATAATTATGGTAAAAGGTTCTGTTTTGTGTGCAATACCTGAACAAAATAATTTGAGGGATCTGATGTTTTTTTCTGACCTTGTACTTTTTAACAATGTAGGACTTAAAAAGGATATTAGGTTAGGATTCAAAACAAAAGAATAAAATGATATACATTGTTTTCCCTCAATGTTACTAAAGCTTTTATTTTAAAGCAGCTGAGACACCTGTTTATATTTACTTAAGTGCTATTGTATAAGTAAATTACTTATTTTTTTCATGTATACTTATTAGGCTAGACTGAACAATAAAAAAAAATTAGGTATGTATAAAACAGTAAGCAATTTTACACCTGTTTAGGAATGGGTATGTTAAAGGCTCTTTGTGTATAAAAAGAAATGCTGTGACATATATAACCTAATTATAGAACCGCCCTGTCGGTGGGGCATTAGAATACACTGACTGCACCACTGCGAAGGGGTAAGACTCCCCCAATGGAGCCACTTGTTGGCTGTGGATGTCGACCTATGATGTTTAAGGATGGAAAAACCAGGTGGCTGAGCAGTTCATAACATGCAATATTCCACTTAGGCCCTTACTTAGGCTAGACGGGTGCCCCCTCCAATCAATCGGCTGTCCACGGATGTTTAAGGATACTAAGTAAGTAAGAGTCAGTTAGAACTTAGAAGCCGAGCTAGCAAGATGTGAGTCTCACTGCGCAGATTGTCTGGTCTGGGGATCTACAAATAAAGTAACATCATCGTAAATCGAAGTCTTGTGTTTATTACTAAAAACTAACAATGACACAGGGCTTCTGATAACAAGAAATCCCTAGCAACAGAAACCAGACCCGGAATCCTCAATAGAAGACCAGACGAGACCTTAGAAGATATACCAGACCAAGATAGATGATAGACGACCAGAGTAAGAAGTAGTAAGAAAGGTATATAACGTTATATGCTGATTTGGCTTAGTGAAAAGACCAGTATATAACATATACCTATTTAGTGCCGGTAAAGAAGGCGCTATGCAACATAAGGAACAAACTCGTTCAATGACCAACACATCAGGAAATAGAACAAGTAAAATGGTTCTTGTCTTGCTTTACAGTTCATGGCATATTATTTTGTATATTTGTTCTCTTGGGGTGGTTGGGGGTGGGGTAAGCATGAGAATTTACAGATATGTTGTTTACTTTTAAGTTAATACTCTGGAAAACAGACAGCTTTAGTTGCTCATAGATAAAAAAAAAACTCTACAATTTATTAACAAACTTTAGTTTGGACACATCAAATTTCCTGGGGACTCCTTCAAATCAAATCCGTGCGTCCCAGGAAGCACTAAATCAAAAAGCTATCAGCATCACTGCACATTAAATATCATCAGTTCTTGCTTTTTGTGCAAAAATTATGAAGATCTGATTTATATTCAAAGATATTTAAAAATTAAAACCTACATAGAAATAGCATTGAAATTCTACTTAAAAATGTCCAGCATTTGTAAACCTCAAAAATAAACAAATCAATACACCAGGGTTCCCTCCTCTACCTAGGTGATGAGTAGCTACTTCTATTTTGTACATACACCCACCCAAAATTCAAGTCCATTATTAAAAATAAATATATTTCTCAGTTCACTATCTATTCACCTCAGAACTCATACTATTCGAATAAAGTCCTTTTATTGTAATCAGAGTCCTTCTGCTCAATTATGATGAACTAACCATCATTTTTTGTACTTTACTTGCATGTGGTTGGCAGTACTGGAAGAGATTCTGTGAGTGGTTTAAAGTAGGCAAAGAGTTAAAAGTATTCGACAAGTAATTTTTTTACCATGAATATAGTTTTTCCCCAACTCATCTAAGAGAAACTAGAAAGTGCATATAAAAAATGTAAACATGTCAATGAGACTTTGTGACTATTCGGGTTTGTATTTAAGTTACAACCGTTTGTTGCCTTGTCTTCCCAGTTCAATGGTAATTGGAACTTTAATTATTCTTCAGTCAATATATTGCTCCATAGCCACTTGGTATTTACCTAACCTGTTAACTATGGGTAAGATGTGACACAAGGTCGCAACCGCCCTGTTAGTTGGGGCGTTAGAATACACCGACTGAACCCCGCAGCTGGGTAAAACTCTCCCAATGGGGCCACCTGTTTGCCATGGGTGGCAACCCGTGATGCTTAAGAATGGAATCCTGGGGAATGAGCAGTCCATGAAATGCAACACTCCACTTAGTCGAGACGGGCAGTTGGAGAGACCCCCTCCGATCAATCAGCTGGCCATGTCAAGCCCTAGCACCTATATGATTGCCCCAACCCTATTGCCCTTATGGCAACCCCCAAGCCCTTTTTATCATAGGGTGCTAGAAGGCGTTGGCTGAGGGTCTCAGGGAGCATTGATTGTTTTTTTACAGTGTTCAGGGAGCATTGGGCAGCAACCATAATCTTCTTATTTTGATGGCCAGCACAGATCATCATGATACAAGTTATTCTCTTCCATGATTCAGGTGGGTTCCAGTCATCCATTCTATCTGTCATCACGTATATGAATGAAGAAGGGCCCAAGCTTTTAAATGATGCGTAGTGTGCTCAATACTTCCAACCTATGGAGAAAAATAACCAAATATAAATATGTCAATTTTATCCCGAACACCCTGTGTGTGTGTGTGTTGTGTTGTATATATATATATATATATATATATATAATAAATAAATAAGTAATCCACAGACACGTGTTTCGAAGTATCACTTCTCATCAGTGCGGTTATACATTAACAACTACCCCTGGCTGGGTTTGAGACCTGAATGAACTTTCGTTGCCTATCCTCTTACCCGTGCGGCCATAGGCAGCTGTCAAATATAGGAGAATATTTAATCGCTACATTTCTAAGCGGAAATGAATTCACTAGAGGCCTCAAACATTTGTAAACAAAGTGAGGTTTAGCTACATGCCAGAACGTGAATTTTGCAATTAAATCCCTATTTAAAGTACTCGACCATATATATATATATATATATATATATATATATATATTACACTGTTATACCTTCTCCAGTCTACTGATAGATGTCCGGTTCTTTAAAGTATGCTGTTGTCTTTTCTGATTCTAGACCAATTTTTCTATTTCTGTGATTGTTGGGACATGATAGTAATTTGTTTTGTTTTTTCTTTCTTGGTACATTTTACTAACTCTAGATTTAGTATTATCTGCATTATTCGGACTATTGTCCTCATCTTCATTGTTATCTGTACAACGTTTCGGACGATGTGCCCACCGGCCTTCTTCAGGTATTTCTTTTCAGACTCGGGGGACCTTCTTGTCATAATCGGGAGCCATCACGGAACTTTGAACCTAACCCTTTATTCAGTCCACGGGGGTATCCTGTTCTCATTCTGCTAACCATAGCTCGGGTAGAAGTGTTAAGCTGTGTTAATTATTATTCTATGTTACTGCTGCTCTTGGCCAGGATTGAACCTGCAGTTCAGAGATAACTGTCACTTAGAACTGTCTTAACCTAACTCCTTTATTCAGGCCATGTGTCCGTTGTACAGATAACAATGAAGATGAAAACAATAGTCCGAATAACACAGATAATACTAATCATGAAGCCTCATCTCAAACATTCAGAGAAAAAACTTTGGTTTTGACGTATTTATTTATTTAATTTATTTTTAATAATGGACTTAAATTTTGTGTGTGTGTGTGTATGGATGGGTGTGGGTGTATGTAGAGAATAATCAGTTTGACCAAAATGGCCATGTCTTTGATTTTTTTTCTCCATATGTACGGAAATTGGTATTGGTAAGTAACAGCCACAATTATTGTAATACAATGGGAGATAAAGATGATTTTGTTTATTTATCTATCTTTTGGCCTTCTTCAATGCAAACTCAGAAGTTGAATGAGAGAATGAGTAAATGAATGAATGAATGAGTAAATGAATGAATGAGTAAATGAATGAATGAATGAATGATGAATGAAATGAATGATGAAAATGATGAATGAGTAATGAATGAATGAAAATGAATGAATGAATGAATGAATGAATGAATGAATGAATGAATGAATGAATGAATGAATGAATGAATGATGAATGAATGATGAATGAATGAATGATGAATGAATGAGTGAATGAATGAATGAATGAGTAAATGAATGAGTGAATGAATGAATGAGTGAATGAATGAATGAGTGAATGAATGAATGAATGAGTAAATGAGTGAGAGAGAGTGAATGAGTGAATATGAGTGAATGAATCAATGAGTGAATGAGAGTGAATGAATCAACGAGTGAATGAACATGCCTGTCAATAAGTAACTGGACTAATATGAGAACAAGTGCACTGTGAACTACTTATTCTTTCTTATCTTAAGAATTGCTATTGTAACCAATTTCTTATAGATTTTTCTGACTTGTGACATTTAAGTCAATCTTGACATTAAATCTTTTTTGATTCTTTTTTTTTTTTTTTCTTGCATCAATAATTATCCAAGAAAATGTATTGCTATTATCTGATGTCTCCTTCTTGATTACTAACAACACTTAAACAATATCACAAAACTCTTCATATTGAAGCATTTGGGAATAGATCATTAATAAAGTAATTGTGCGGCCAATTTTAAATTAGTGTAAAATGAAGTGTTGGTATCATAAAAATAAAACTTAATCTTTTATAATCTATCATAGGAATTTTCTAAGGGTTAAAATATATGGATATTAGCAGGACCTGTGGATATACCACAGTAGGGCTGGTTTAGCTCAGTCGGTAGACCGCTCTGTTGGCTGCGGCGTTAGAATGCACCGACTACACCTCTGCAGAGGGGTAAGTGTTGGCCATGGGTGGCGGCCCGTGATGCTTAAGGACGGAGTTTTGGTGGATGAGCAGTCCATGAACTGCAACACTCCACTTAGACGCTTACTTAGGCTAGACGGGCGGTCAGAGAGGCCCCCTCCAATCAATCAGCTGGTCATGTCAAGCCCTAGCAACTATATGATTGCCCCAACCCTTTTTATCATATGGGTGCTACAAGGCGGTGGCTGAGGGTCTATATATCCTGGGAATGACGTTAAACTCTATCTGATGGTGAGGTTCCAGTTTTGGGGTTTTGGGGAATGTGGAGCCCCCCTTCATCACCATTACTCCCTGGTCTACTCTGACCTGGAGTGGTAGTACCTGTTAGGGTCCCATCTATGGGTTAAATAGAAAAATATATTAATAAAAGAAATTTGTGTATCCATTAAGAATTAATTTATTTCAAAACTTTGTTGGCATCAAATGACCCACTGAGGTTGATATGCCGTAAAACAAACCAAGTCAGGCGGTAGAGCATTTGATTATGAAACACAAGGTTCCAGATTTGATACCGGCCCTCACTAGCTCGGTGTATGATTAGCAGTGCAGTAAAATAAGAAGTTGATGGTAGGTGTGGCACTCCACTTCAGATGCTAAAATAATAATCTTGGTTCAGCGCTAGTGAAATGGGTATAGACTTCCTCATTGTCTGGCTGATAGTGACTTTAGGCTACCCCGGCGACTTTACGTTTTTGATAATTTAATTATTACAACATTTGATGTTTATTTAAGAGCTATTGCTAAGTAGTTCAATATGTAAAAAGTATAATAATCTTGTGGACATGATTTTGCTAAAAAAAATGTCAAATCCTGGACCAATTCAAAAGAAATTCAATAATTTCTTTACTATTTTTATTTTTTAAACAATTTTAATAAAACTTGACATTCTTATGTAAAATCATGTTTTCTTTCTGATTCTGCACTCGAATTGTATGTATCTCTATGTGAGAGAATTAGAGGTACAGATATCAGAGTTTTTAAGTTTAGCCCAAGATTATTCAACATTTTCATTTTAATACTGCATGTATACACATACTGCGATTCAAGGATGTCTGCAAAAATGATCTCAGGTGCTTTGGCATTGTTCCTTCCAGCTGGGAGAGTTTGGCTCAAGGCCGCCCTCAGTGGCAGCAGAGTCTCCATAGAGGACTGTACATGTCAGAAGTCACCTTGATACAACATCATGAAGCTAAGAGGTCCATAAGAAAGCAACGGCAACAAAGCATCGGAACATCATCATCTACAGGGACAACCTACAAATGCAAAATCTGTGGTCGAGAATGTTTCTCAAACATAGGACTTCATAGTCACAGGAAGTGCTGCAACTTCAGGGGCACACAAAAACTTTTATCATAGTCTTTCGTGACTGAATTGCCAATGATGACACATATATAGTATTAATCTTATTATAATGGAGATTGTGTGTTTTTCTGTCTGTAACCGAAACTATATTACTACTCAAGTCCCAATTCCCTTAATTATTTACGTCAAATTCTCCATGATTTCATTCTTTTAAACCTTCAGTTATTAATAAAAATTGTTTTACATTATTAATACTGTTGACCATATCTACGTACTAATAACATGCAATTGTATTTATATATACAACAAAATAGCGGTTTACAGTTTGAACGGAAGGCTAATTTGCATATTGATATTTAAAATTTTATTTTAATAAATATGTGCTTGGTATTATTGATTTCTAATTGTTTGGTTTATCTTAAGAAATATAAACAAAAATCTCGTGGATAAATCTTAAAAGAAATTTATTACAAGAAGAAATAACTGCAATATTATCCTTTACTTCCTATTTTAACTAAATAGTTAAATTAGGAAAATTTACCAATGAAAGAGGGGAGTAATGGAAAATGATGGAATAGTTAGTTTCAAAGTTGTTCTATTTTCGATTATACCCCCTCTGTTTCAGATCTTTTTTATCTGCATTCTTAGTCAGTTTCATTAGCCTTTCTAATTTAATATGATATTTTATTATATCAAAACTTAAATACTTGCACCCGGAGGGTGCATATATTTGCTAGTTTTATATAAATAACATCACTTTGAACTTTAAAAAACATACAAGAAATAGAATAATTCTTTATGTAATTCTTTTTAAACAAATCATGTCCTGCATGTGGAGCTTTGTTTACGTTTTAATACTAGCTCGTAAGTTGTTGTTTTTTTTTTTTTTTTTTTTCAAAATTAAAAGTTTGATAAAAACCGTGACATGAAAGCATCATGAAAATGTCATCAATTTAAACATGCCTTTAACTATAAGAGAAAAAAAATTGAATTTCTGTCATTTAGGTCTCTGTGACACTACCACTAATCTGATAATGTAGGTTGATTATGGTGAGGTATGATTTGACATGAACATTCTATATCTCGTCCGCCCTGTCGGTGGGGCATTAGAATGCACCGACTGCACCTCTGCAGAGGTGTAAGACTCCCTCAATGGGGCCACCTGTTGGCCGTGGGTGGCGACCCGTGATGCTTAAGGATAGAGCCCAGGTGGATGAGCAGTTCATGACTTGCAATACTCCACTTTGGCCCTATCTTGGGCTAGACGGGCGGTCGGAGAGGCCCCCTCCGATCAATCGGCTGGTCACGTCAATCCCTAGCACCTATATGATTTTCCCAACCTTATTGCCCTTATGGCAAGCCCCAACCCCTTTTTATCATATGGATGCTAGAAGACGTTGGATGAGGATCTACATGTCCTGGGAATGACTTTAGACTCTATCTGATGGTGAGGTTCCAGTTTGGAGGTTTGGGGAATATGGAGCACCCCTTTATCACCATTGTTCCCTGGTCCACTCTGACCCGGAGTGGTAGTACCTGTTAGGGTCCCATCTATGGGTTAAATAGAAAAACCTGAGTTGATAAACAATTTGTTATCCATTAAGAATGAATTTATTTCAAAACTTTATCAGCATTAAATGACCCACTGAGGTTGATATGCCGTAAAACAAACCAAACCAAACCTATATCTCGTTACACTCCAGATATGTATTTATTTTTTATGGATACTAGCAACAGAAAACACCCTCCGGGCGTCGTAAAAATTAATTTTTGAAAGACATTGCCTGAGAGGGTGGGAGTTAAAAATTCAATGTCAGAGGGTTTGTATTATAAGACAAATCCTCATATTTATGAAAGGAGTTAAAAAAAATATATACATAAAACAATTTGAAATGAAAATTGAGCCCCGTCCCTCTCAAATAATATGTTGCGTGCATGTAATAATAAAACAATTATTTTGAATATTTTTCACATCAATTTTACACAAAATCGTAGGTATTTATTTATTTGTAAACTTTTTAGTTAATTTCTTGTTTCTGTAAAAAAAAAAAAAAAGGGACGAGATTAAAAAACAATTTTTAAAATTGCTTACTCAAATTTTGGGTGTATATAGCATAAGAATATTGCGATGTAAGCTGTGACATAGAGCTATGATGTAGTTTTTGTTACAGACAGAAATACAGACAATCTCCATTATTAATAGATTTTACTTGGGCATCCAGTTTGTAATCTCCTATCTTAAAATGTTCTTTTTGTTCTAATCCCTTGCTAAACCTTTAGCTATTATATCTTATTAAAGAAAAATCAGTGAATAATTATTATTAATCCATCGTAGCCAGCAAATTATGTTGCTATGAAAATTGGCACAAAAGAGACATGGCTGAAGATCTCAAAAAGCTGCAAGATTATTCTAGAATGGTGGTTTTAATTGTATTTACTGCACAATCAGTTTTTCTGCATTTGGAAATGTAAACTTTTCTTTATGAAGACTAGCAAGAATATGCGCCCTTTAAATTTTAATGTAAAATGAATTAAATTAGATTAATGAAATTAAATAAGAACACATATAAAAAGATTACTTACTTATATTTTAATTGGTTTCTATATACAAATCATTCATAGTGTAAGGTTAAAAGTTATTAATTGAATAACAGCTCCGACACATTTGTGGGACAAAACATTTAATAGTGTACAGCACATGGTAACAATAAGATACATAAATTACAGGAAAATAGAACATGTAAATACATATACAATATTTAGGTATAAACAAGATACCCAAATGTACCTAACATATAAATGTTACAGACATGGAACTAAAGGATAGTCCATGCTGTATAAAGGACTTACAGTAATGTAGGGGGGGGGGGCAAAACCCCACCGAGAAGGGGAGGGTAGATAGACTCTAGCCCATAGCAGTTCTTGAAGATCCAGCTAAAAGAGGAAGACCAGTTCAAAATAAGCGCTTAAATACCAGAGGTCCCCTAGTGGGAACAAACGGCAACGCAGCGAGAAGATAACTCCTCCAGGCAAAGGGAAGATAATCCCCTACAATAGGATTGAAATGAAATGTTAATGATAGGGTTTAGAAAGTTTTATTTCTGAAATTAGTAGAAATAGCAAAACTATACATAAGTATTAAAGTTTTAATGTAATGAGATAGATTAGATTAGAAAGACTAATAAAATTAAATAAGAACGTATATAAAAAGATTACACTTATTTTAATTATATTCTATATAAAATCATTCATAGGATTGATTTCAATATGTTGGAGAATAAAACAATAATATTAGAGATCAATAACACCAAGTAATTATTTATCAAACCTGGTTTTGTTAAAACTAGTATGCAAGTTAACACCCTTTATTATGTAAACCTTTATTTCTTAGTGATATATAAGACACATTGCAGGATTTTAAATGCACTAATAACATGGGCTGTTTTGAGGCAAATCTAACTCAGATTTTCATAGAGATATCGCTAGTAAATAAGATTTATTGATAAAAAAAGATTTATTCTATGTATTAATGATTTTGATTATAAATACTGATTGATAAACTTACGCAATTTCTGAGGGTATTGTAATGTAAGCAGTGACATAGTTTTGGTTATAGACAGACACCGAATCTCCATTTATAACATTTACTGTGCAATCTTTTCTACATTTTTTAAATATAAACTTTTCTTCATAAAGATTTACTGTGCTCTTTTTGTGAGCATTTAAAAATTTTTATTTGATATTTCATTTATTTTTTATTTATTTTTTTTTTTTGAGATGTAGAAAGTCTTATCTTTTCTTACAAGTCTGTTTTTCAAAAACATCTTGTTTACTAAGTATAAATAAATAAAAATGAATAAGAAAGCGATTCGTTATATCTTGGTGTTAATGGTGCAATATATGGGTCAGGTTTAGCTCAGTCAGTAGAGCACCTGCCTAGGAATTGCAAGGTTCCTGGTTCAATATCGATCCCAGCCAACTCAGCACATGAGTAGCACAGCCTCAGTAATCTGATCTGTGTGGTAAAGAAGAGTGAGTTACATTCTACTCATGCGGAGGGGTTGGGGTGTGTATGTACTGGATTGTTCATGTCAGAAGTCACCCTGACACAACACCATGAAGCTAAGAGGTCCAGAAGAAAGTGACAACAAAGCACTGGCACATCAACATCTTCAGGGACAGCCTTCAAATGCGACATCTGTGGTTGAGAATGTTTTTCTAACATCAGACTTCACAGTCACAGGAGGCACTAACTTCAGGGACACAAAAACTTTATTATAATCTTCCAAAACTGAAATGCCAATAAATGTAATCTCAAGAAAAAAATGGAAGTGAATCCAACAGTATGTAATTTTATAAAAATGAAAAACCAGTTTCATTGATGGGTGATGTTTATCAAGCAGACACTACAGTGTTTCGGTTTGTTTATCAAACCTTCGTCGGGGCCATCATTTGTATAAAAAAGTAATTATTAGTAAACATAATTCTGCAAGCCTCTGCTTTTAGTGCATGGCGGATTTTGTTGGTACTCAAATATGAGAAAAACCTCTAATTTAAGACACCACGTTACATTGGCGTCCCCCATTTAAACCGATGGTAGGTGTGGCGCTCCACCCCAGCAAAAAGAATCTCCTTGGTCTAGAGCTAGTAAAAAATGAATAAACTCCCTCGCTGTCCAGCTGATACCAACCATATGCCACTCCACCAACATATATATATATAGATAGGAGGGTTGGAGTAAATCCAACAGAATGTGGTAAGGATAAAGGAAAAGTGGACAAAAAGGAATAACTCAAAACAAATAGATGTGGAGAGATATATTTCGTTCCGCGTTAAGCAGTACTTCTTCAGTCAATTTATTATTTGTGAATGGAATATATATAATGTGTGTGGGTTTTCTCTAATTTCCAAATAAATTGCAATTTCGGGATTTTTCTTTAACTCCACAGTTACTTTTTGAAATTTTAATATCTTCCTCCTCAGGGTCGGCTTAGCTCAGTCGGTAGAGCAACCGGCTCAGTAATTGCAGGGTTTCTGTATTGATGCTGTTCCCCGTGAACTCGGTGCATGAGTAGCACAGATTAGATAATATGATCTGTACAGTAAAGTGGGGAGCTGACGGTAGGTGTTGCGCTCTACCTCAGCAAAAAGAATCTCCTTGGTCTAGTGCTAGCAAAAAAGGAATAAACTCCCTCGCTGTCCAGCTGATACCAACCATAGGCCACTCCACCAACATATATATATATATATATATATTAAGATAGGAGGGTTGGAGTAAATCTGACAGAATGTGGTAAGGATAAAGGAAAAGTGGACAAAAAGGAATAACTCAAACAAGTAGATGTGAAGAGATATATTTCGTTTCGTGTTAAGCGGTACTTCTTCAGTCAATTTATTATTCAGGATCTAATCTTTTGATCTTTCCCCCTCTACTTTCCATGATAGATGCTCTCTGACCAACCAAATCCTCATAAACCATTTCCTTCCATCCTGAAGTACTCACCAAACTCTCCCCCACCCACTCATTCACTTTCTCTTCTATAAATACAAGTGTATGTACAGTGCTTTAATAAATTGACTGAAGTACTGCTTAACGCGGAACAACATATATCTCTTCACATCTATTCGTTTTGTGTTATTCCTTTTTGTCCACTTTTCCTTTATCCTTACCACATATATCTTGTAAATAGAATTATTACTTGTTTCTCTTTTTACTTAACCCAGAGGCTCCGAAACGAGGAAGAGATTATCTTCAAGGTCAAATTTTTACCTGCTATCTACTTATATCTACAGGTGTGTTGTCTGTCTATTACTTCCTTATTGTTTTTTTTTTTTTTTTTTGTTTTTTTTTTGTTTTTTTTTTTCATTTATTTATTTATTATTTATTTCCCCAATCCTTTTTGTCTTGTGTAAGTGATGACAAGTTGGCACACCTGCTAGGCTCACCTGTCTTAACTACTTCTGTGGGAGCATCTAGTATCAAGGGAAGTATTCCGCTATAGATCTATGAGACCTGGCATTTATTGAATATCAATTAGTTGAATTTCCTTGTTATCTCTCTGCAAATAAACAAAGCTCTTTATGACTTTGGCTTCATCAACTCCCAAGACAGCATTGCGTACCTGGCTTGATTTAAATATACCCTGCAGTATTTAATTATCCTAGAACTATGCGGAGAGAGAGTAATCCAGCTTTGCATAATAAGTTAGGCCTTGTTAAAACAGGGCCTTTAACTTATATATATATATTTATTCCAACCCCTCCGCACGAGCAGGATGCGACACAAGGTCAATTTCTTAAGCGGAGTTTAACAGGTTTGAATTCAGAGTTTTCCTTCTCCTAGACTTGTTACCTAGCCATGGTTAAAGAGCCCAGTCTACCCTGCTATTTACCCATAGCTGGAGGGAGAATTGGATTCATACCTTTCCCAAGGGTATTAGTGCCATTTGAAATGCAAACAGCCTCGTCCAGGAATTGAACTCTGATCGACGTGTCCATTTCCCACGACTCTAACCATTAAGACAACATGCCTCTATCTTTAACTTGTATAGGTTGTTATCTTGAAGCATTGGGTTGGTGTTTTTTTTGGGGGGGGGGGTAAGGTATTTTATTCATAAATAAACCTTTTTTTTTTTTTTTTTTCTTTATTTAGCTGAGGTGAAGAAAGAAGAATTCTGTAGATAAGCAACACCAGATAATCAGGATTTACATTTTTGCATTTCATTTTGGATTATTTGGACTCTCATTTTTAACTTGAGTGTGATGCAAAATGATAATAGACATACTTTTAAGTAACACAAGTATTAATATAATATATATATATATATATATGTGTGAAGAGAAAGTGGAAGTGAATATGACAGTATGTAATATAATGAAAAATTGAAAACACAAGTTCATAAAATTATATATATGAGGAAAAATGAGTAAAGAAAAGAAATGTAGATGGATAAAATGAATTTAATCGATATCACATTAATCGATATCACTTACATATGTGTTTCGGTCAGTTTATGTGTGTGAAAATATATATATATATATATATATATAATTATTTTAATAATTGTTTGTTTTCAATTTTTCATTATATTACATACTGTCGTTTATCCATCTGATGAGACTTGATTTTGGGGAGCTTTGTTAAATCAACTTAGATTTATAAAGGCCCCAATTTTGGTCGAAATAAATTTATTATGGAATAACGGTGTTGAATTTTTCCTTCCTTTCAAAGATAAATATTGCTCTGTACATAATCTAAAAAGTTTATTATACATTGAGCTCTCTTTAGTGATTTAAAGATTCACTGTATTTATACATACTGGATCATACAATATTAATACAGTGTGTCTTAGAAATCACATAGAATCATCCCTTACTACCAAGTTTTGGATACCTCACATATATATATATATATATATATATATATATAAGTTTATATAGTTGACTAGCAAATATATGCACCCTCCGGGTGCAAGTATTTAAGTTTTAATGTAATAAAATATCGTATTAAATTAGAAAGTCTAATGAAACTAAATAAGAATGCAGATAAAGATTCGAAAAAATAGAACAATTGAAATTTACTCTTCCATCACTCTCGTCTTTCATTGTTATTTTTTCTAATTTAAGTATTTAGTTATAAGAGGAAGCAAAGAATAAAATGACAGTTATTTTTTTTTTTTGTTAATGGATTTCATTTAAGATTCATTGAAGAGATTTTTGCTTATATTCATTAAAATAAACCAAACAGTTAGAAATCAATAATACTAAGCATATATTTATTAAAATCAATTTTTAATATCAATATGCAAATTAGCTTTCCCATTCACACTGTAAACCGCTATTTTGCTGTATATTATAAATATAATTGCATGTTGTTAGTATGTAGATATGGTTAACAGTATTAATAATGTAAAACAATTTTATAATAATTGAGGTTTAAATAAAAAATAAATTCATGGTCATTTGACCTCAATAACAAAGGGAATTGTGACTTGAGTAGTGATTTAGTTTCGGTTACAGACAGAAAAGCACACAATCTCCATTATAATAAGATGTTTGTTTGTTCTTTCTATTATGTTTGAATTTCAGTCTTTAAAAATTCTTATTTATTCTTAGGGTGATGCAAATTACCCACCCCTACAAAAAATAGTCTTTAAAATTTGACCTAAATATGAGTAAATGCAGGACTAATTTTTTTCCCCCCTTGAATTTGTAAAATAGGAAATTATTTTCTTTATTCCGTCATAAAAGTGGAAAAGAACAGGATGGTTAGTTTAACTATTTTTATATTTATGTAAGTTTCTGTCTTTCTAATTTCCTGGAAACAATAAGCTTCCTGGGAATCTCTCTCTCTCTGTCATTTTTCATTTGTCTCTTCGTCACTCTCTTTCTCTATCCATCTGTCTGTCACTCTTTATCTCTATCTCCATTTCCTTATCCATCTATGTATTTCTCTCTCTCTCACTCACTCTTTATCTCTCTATATACCTAATTCCTATCCTTATCTATCTCTCCGTTTCTGTCACTTTTTGTCTCTGTCTGCCTCTCTCTCCTCTCTGTTCTCTCTCTCTGCCTCTTATCTCTGTCTGTCTGTCTGTCTCTCTCTCTCTCTCTGATCTCTGTCTTCTGTCTCCTATCTCTGTCTGCCTCTCTCTCTCTATCTCTGTCTGTCTGCCTCTCTCTATCTCTATCCTGTCTGTCTGCCTCTCTCTCTCTCTCTGTCTCTCTCTCTCTCTCTCTCTCTCTGTCTGCCTCTCTCTCTCTGTCTCTGTCTGCCTCTCTGTCTCTCTCTCTCTCTCTCTGTCTGTCTGCTCTCTGTCTCTCTCTCTCTCTCTCTGTCTGTCTGCCTCTGTCTCTCTCTCTCTCTCTGTCGTATTATTTCTCTCTCTCTCTCTCTCTCTCTCTCTCTCTCTCTCTCTCTCTCTCTCTCCAACTCTTTAAAAGTATCAGAAAACAAACTTTATCAATTACTGAATGTGAAATTGTGGTAGCTTTGAATGCAGAATCATTCCACCACGCCCCCTAAAGGGGAAAAGCTTAACA
Source organism: Doryteuthis pealeii (assembly GCA_023376005.1). Lineage (NCBI taxonomy): Eukaryota > Metazoa > Mollusca > Cephalopoda > Myopsida > Loliginidae > Doryteuthis > Doryteuthis pealeii. The sequence continues at coordinate 15,291,216 of CM042161.1, read as the reverse complement.
GCAAAAAAGCAGAACTTTAAAGCATTTGTTTTGTGATATAATCACATGTTTCATATTTAATTGGATTTTTGTCTTTGTTATGTTGTCACAAGACACTTATTATTCCCTCTCTCTCTCATCTCTCTTTGGCACACTATTGTTTCCCACTTGTCACACATCTGTGATTTTTATTTATTTTATTTATTTGAACTATTCAGTAAAATCCTGGGGGGTAGTGGTGGAGTAAAAAACAAAAATCTTGTGTTTCCTAACACAAGTGAAATCTACTGAGTGTTTGAATAGAATAAAGCTTGGTTTTGTTTTTTTAGTATTTTATTGATCATGTGCTAAGTATGTTGGCATTATTTTGCACTAGAATATGAGATGATACTGTTGTTTCCCCGAAAATAAGACAGGTCTTATGTTATATTTCAGAGTGAAAATTAATATTAGGGACTTATTTTCAGGAAAAAAAAAACTATATCCTGGATTGTGAAAATTACCCACTCCTTTCGGAAACACAAACCCCTTTAAATACCCCCCCCCCCCAAGCAAAACCCTACAATCGAATCATAAAAACCCATAAAAATAAACGTTGAAAAATAAGCTTAAAGATATAATTGTTGCTCTAGGGCAGGGATTTTTGAATTATGGGCCCGGCCTTTCAGTGGGTCGCGATAATATTTGGGTCACAAAATAAAAAAAAAGGTGAAAAGTTGTTTATCTTTGAATTATCCATTCATAAGCCAAAAGGGAACACAATCCGCAAGATAGAAAAGAAAAAAAAAGAAAACAAAACCCTATCACCTGGGCTGAGAGAATTATCACATCCTTTCGGGGGAACGCAAACCCCTTAAAACTGCCCCCCTTAAACAAAACTCTACTATCGAATGATAAATAAAACCATAAAAATGTGTTTGTGTTGCATGATTGTGAATAATGCTTATTTCTTTTGTCTGTCTACTACTCTCAACTAGGGCTTATTTTAGGGGGCAAACACAGTACTTGTTTTACAAGGGTTTGTGGGCAACCGATTATTGATTTGAAATTGGACTAGCAGAGATGCTGATAGGTATGCATCCTGCATCTCTGATGCATAAAAATCTAAAAGAACACATTAAAATCATATCCACGCATCCAAGGGACGCACCTAGGGTCATAATTTTTCCATAAAAAAAATTTCGATACATCACACACAACCAACTCCTAACAGTTCAGGGATGTGAGTTTTCCACTAATTGGCAGAAAGTTGCTTTATTTCTTTTTTAATAGGAAATTTTTACTACCAACATCGCAAGAATTTCTAGCCTTGTGCCTAACTTGGGTATTGCTCGACCCAGCTGTAAATACTCTTGTTTTATTTTATTTTATTTTTTTTTTCATCCACCACTGAAGCTAGCTGTAAAATACATTTCAATATTTATCTTAGAAATAATTACATGGTGATGGGTACAAGATAGGGGTTGGACGGCTTTAGTTGTTTCATCAAAGAAAACTTTCAAGTCCATTTTCCTCAATTGCTTATGGTCAAGTCACATTGAAAATACGGGTTCTTGCTAGATCACTGAAGTTAAGCAGTGATGAGCCTGTTCAGTACTTAGATGGGTGACCATTTAAGCAACAGCAGGTACTGTCAGAAACTGAACTTCGGTACTCTTTGCGGAGTACCGTCCTGGCCTCCTGCCTCAAATCCACTAGCCAGTGGCTGCTGCAAAAAAAAAACAACTTAGGGCGTTTTTTTTTTTTTTTTTTAAGTCTGTAGCGGAATCGGTGTCACATGAAAAAAACAAAAAAACAACCAACTTAGGGTGTTTTTCTCAAAACCCTAACCCTAAACCCCCCTAGTTAAAATGAACTGTTTTATTGCAAATTTTGTGGGTTCTGTTTTTTCTGGCTCACCCTGTATGCAGGGTGACCCAGAAAAAACAGAGCCCAAATTATCTATTTTCCCATTAAACTAACCCTAAACCCCAACCCTAACCCTAGCCCTAGTTTTTTTTTTCAAGTGACACTGCTTCGGCTACAGACTTCAATCGTAGCTGGTGTTTTTTTTTTTAGCGCCACCGGCTATGGATTTTGAGGCAGGAGGCCAGGACGGAACTCCGCAAAAGAGTACCTGAATTTCAAAATGACTTGATCAGCATTAAATAACCTGAAAAGGATTGATTTGCTGTAAAAACAAACAACCCAATTCATAATAAAACCCCTACAATTCATTAAGTAAACTTCAGTTTGGGACACATCAAATTTCCAGGACCGCATTTAAATCAAGTCATGTGTCCCAGGACACACTAGATTAAAAAGCTATCAGCATCACTGGACTGGCCATATGTAAATTTCCGTTTCAAAAACGAATCGATGAAGAATTATCAACCATTTGATATTTTGTTCTTTTTTTCACAACTTGGAATATCTGGGTATAAGAAGTAAAAAATTTCACACTCATATTTATGGACTTTCCCAACACCAGCAACATGCTTTCCGTTAAAAATGGGCCAATCAGAAATGGGCTCAGAAAAGTATTGGAGCATTTAAGATCTTTTGCAACTGTCCTTTAATCATTTGCTAACAGGATATTCCTGATTGAAGGAACACTACCTGCAAGGGAATCTGCTACAAGGAGCTTGCTCTTGTTCTGCCTAGAATTTCAAGGAATACAACTGGATTCTTGCTAGAAGGAGCTACACTCTTGTTTTAGCTAGGATTTCAAGGAATACAACTGGATTCTCTGCTACAAGGAGCTACACTCTTGCTTTACCTAGGATTTCAAGGAATATAACTGGATTCTTGCTACAAGGAGCTACATTCTTGTTCTACCTAGAATTTCAAGGAATACAACAGGATTCTTTGCTACAAAGATGCTACAACTCATATGAATAATAGTATATATACCACGAAGAGAGTTTCATAGAGCCCAATCCAAGAAATGGAATGAACATTAACGACGACTGTCATAAAAAAGTCGATCATCTGTTGGG
>CM042161.1:15267335-15288159 GCA_023376005.1 Doryteuthis pealeii | reverse complement strand
GAAGGCTGTCCCTGAAGATGTTGATGTGCCAGTGCTTGTTGCCGCTGCTTTCTTCTGGACCTCTTAGCTTCATGGTGTTGTGTCAGGGTGACTTCTGACATGAACAATCCAGTACATACACACCCCAACCCCTCGCATGAGTAGAATGTAACTCACTCTTCTTTACCCACAGATCAGATTACTGAGGCTGTGCTACTCATGTGCTGAGTTGGCGGGGATCGGTATTGAACCAGGAACCTTGCAATTCCTAGGCAGGTGCTCTACTGACTGAGCTAAACCTGACCCATATATTGCACCATTAACACCAAGATATAACGAATCGCTTTCTTATTCATTTTTATTTATTTATACTTAGTAAACAAGATGTTTTTGAAAAACAGACTTGTAAGAAAAGATAAGACTTTCTAAATCTCAAAAAAAAATAAATAAATAAAAAATAAATGAAATATCAAATAAAAATTTTAAAATGCTCACAAAAAGAGCACAGTAAATCTTTATGAAGAAAAGTTTATATTTAAAAAATGTAGAAAAGATTGCACAGTAAATGTTATAAATGGAGATTCGGTGTCTGTCTATAACCAAAACTATGTCACTGCTTACATCACAATACCCTCAGAAATTGCGTAAGTTTATCAATCAGTATTTATAATCAAAATCATTAATACATAGAATAAATCTTATTTACTAGCGATATCTCTATGAAAATCTGAGTTAGATTTGCCTCAAAACAGCCCATGTTATTAGTGCATTTAAAATCCTGCAATGTGTCTTATATATCACTAAGAAATAAAGGTTTACATAATAAAGGGTGTTAACTTGCATACTAGTTTTAACAAAACCAGGTTTAATAAATAATTACTTTGGTATTATTGATCTCTAATATTATTGTTTTATTCTCCAACGTATTGAAATCAATCCTATGAATGATTTTATATAGAATATAATTAAAATAAGTAATCTTTTTATATATGTTCTTATTTAATTTATTAGTCTTTCTAATCTAATATATCTCATTACATTAAAACTTTAATACTTATGTATATTTTTTACTATTTCTACTAATTTCAGAAATAAAACTTGTATTCTAAACCCTGTGATTACATTTCATTTCAATCCTATTGTAGGGATTATCTTCCCTTTGCCTGGAGGAGTTATCTTCTCGCTGCGTTGCCGTTTGTTCCCACTGGGGGACCTCTGGTATTTAAGCGCTTTTTTGAACTGGTCTTCCTCTTTTAGCTGGATCTTCAAGAACTGCTATGGGCTAGAGTCTATCTACACCCCCCCCCTTCTCGGTGGGGCTTTTGCCCCCCCCCCCTACATTACTGTAAGTCCTTTATACAGCATGGACTATCCTTTAGTTCCATGTCTGTAACATTTATATGTTAGGTACATGTTGAGTATCTTGTTTATACCTAAATATTGTATATGTATTTACATGTTCTATTTTCCTGTAATTTATGTATCTTATTGTTACCATGTGCTGTACACTATTAAATGTTTTGTCCCACAAATGTGTCGGAGCTGTTATTCAATTAATAACTTTTAACCTTACACTATGAATGATTTTTATATAGAAACCAATTAAAATATAATTCAAGTAAGTAATCTTTTTATATGAGTTCTTATTTAATTTCATTAATCTAATTTAATTCATTTTACATTAAAAATTTAAGGGCGCATATTCTTGCTAGTCTTCATAAAGAAAAGTTTATATTTTTCAAATGCAGAAAAACTGATTGTGCAGTAAAACCACCATTCTAGAATAATCTTGCAGCTTTTGAGGCCATGTCTCTTTTGTGCCAATTTTCATAGCAACTAATTTGCTGGCTACGATGGATAATAATAATTATTCACTGATTTTTCTTTAATAAGATATAATAGCTAAAGGTTAGCAAGAACAAAAAGAACATTTTAGAGAGGGCCCAAGTAAAATCTATTAATAATGGAGATTGTCTGTATTTCTGTCTGTAACAAAAACTACATCATAGCTCTATGTCACAGCTAACGCTGATTTGAAAAAACTCGAAAAGAGGAAAATAATAATAATAATAATAATAATGATGATAATAATAATAAACTATCAGTCAGATAAGATAAGTAAATACAAAGGCCTAGAAATAGAAATTTAAAGAATTTACCATCTTAAAACTACCATCAAGCCAAAATATAGACAAATACTTGAACTTTGCCAGAGAGCTGAAAAAAGCAGTGGAAAATGAGGGTGAAGGTGATTGAAATTATAGTTGATGCCCTTCGGACGGACCGAATACTAAGGGTTTGGAGAAAAGACTGGAGGAATTGGAAATTAGTGGAAGAATCAAAAACCTCCAGTCAACAATATTGTTAAGATTAGCTAGACTACACTGAAGAGTCCAGGAGACTTGGGGAGACTTGCTGTCATTCGGACTCTTCTGAAAAACCACCACCGAACGCTGGTGTGAAAAACTCGAAAGGAGTGATATGATAATAATAGCAACAACATACCAGTAAAAGAGTATGGTAATTATGAACTTTTGTTTAGTAAATTAGGGTGTCCCAGAAAAAACAGAACCCTCAAATTTTGTAATAAAACTGTTAATTTTAATTAGGGGGTTGAGAGTTAGGGTTAGGGTTTTAGGGTTAGGGTTAGGGTTCTGTTTTTTTCTGGGTCACCCGGTACAGGGTGACGCAGAAAAAAAACAGAACCTAAATTATTTATTTATTTTCCCATTAAATTAAGGTGTCCCAGAAAAAACAGAACCCACAAATTTTGTAATTAAACTTTTAATTTTAAGTAGGTGGGTTTGGGGTTAGGGTTAGGGTTGGGGTTTAGGGTTAGGGTTGGGGTTTAGGGTTTAGGGTTAGTTTAATGGGAAAATAAATAAATAATTTAGGTTCTGTTTTTTTCTGCGTCACCCTGTACCGGGTGACCCAGAAAAAACAGAACCCTAACCCTAACCCTAAACCCTAACCCTAACTCTCAACCCCCTAATTAAAATTAACAGTTTTATTACAAAATTTGAGGGTTCTGTTTTTTCTGGGACACCCTAATTTACTAAACAAAAGTTCATAATTACCATACTCTTTTACTGGTATGTTGTTTGCTATTATTATCATATCACTCCTTTCGAGTTTTTCACACCAGCGTTCGGTGGTGGTTTTTCAGAAGAGTCCGAATGACAGCAAGTCTCCCCAAGTCTCCTGGACTCTTCAGTGTAGTCTAGCTAATCTTAACAATATTGTTGACTGGAGGTTTTTGATTCTTCCACTAATTTCCAATTCCTCCAGTCTTTTCTCCAAACCCTTAGTATTCGGTCCGTCCGAAGGGCATCAACTATAATTTCAATCACCTTCACCCTCATTTTCCACTTTTTTTCAGCTCTCTGGCAAAGTTCAAGTATTTGTCTATTTTTGGCTTGATGGTAGTTTTAAGATGGTAAATTCTTTAAATTTCTATTTCTAGGCCTTTGTATTTACTTATCTTATCTGACTGATATGTTATTATTATTATCATCATTATTATTATATTATTATATTTTTCACTCTTTTCGAGTTTTTCAAATCAGCGTTAGCTGTGACATAGAGCTATGATGTAGTTTTTGTTACAGACAGAAATACAGACAATCTCCATTATTAATAGATTTTACTTGGGCATCCAGTTTGTAATCTCCTATCTTAAAATGTTCTTTTTGTTCTAATCCCTTGCTAAACCTTTAGCTATTATATCTTATTAAAGAAAAATCAGTGAATAATTATTATTAATCCATCGTAGCCAGCAAATTATGTTGCTATGAAAATTGGCACAAAAGAGACATGGCTGAAGATCTCAAAAAGCTGCAAGATTATTCTAGAATGGTGGTTTTAATTGTATTTACTGCACAATCAGTTTTTCTGCATTTGAAAATATAAACTTTTCTTTATGAAGACTAGCAAGAATATGCGCCCTTTAAATTTTTAATGTAAAATGAATTAAATTAGATTAATGAAATTAAATAAGAACTCATATAAAAAGATTACTTACTTGAATTATATTTTAATTGGTTTCTATATAAAAATCATTCATAGTGTAAGGTTAAAAGTTATTAATTGAATAACAGCTCCGACACATTTGTGGGACAAAACATTTAATAGTGTACAGCACATGGTAACAATAAGATACATAAATTACAGGAAAATAGAACATGTAAATACATATACAATATTTAGGTATAAACAAGATACTCAACATGTACCTAACATATAAATGTTACAGACATGGAACTAAAGGATAGTCCATGCTGTATAAAGGACTTACAGTAATGTAGGGGGGGGGGCAAAAGCCCCACCGAGAAGGGGGGGGGGTGTAGATAGACTCTAGCCCATAGCAGTTCTTGAAGATCCAGCTAAAAGAGGAAGACCAGTTCAAAATAAGCGCTTAAATACCAGAGGTCCCCCAGTGGGAACAAACGGCAACGCAGCGAGAAGATAACTCCTCCAGGCAAAGGGAAGATAATCCCCTACAATAGGATTGAAATGAAATGTTAATCACAGGGTTTAGAATACAAGTTTTATTTCTGAAATTAGTAGAAATAGTAAAAATATACATAAGTATTAAAGTTTTAATGTAATGAGATATATTAGATTAGAAAGACTAATAAAATTAAATAAGAACATATATAAAAAGATTACTTATTTTAATTATATTCTATATAAAATCATTCATAGGATTGATTTCAATACGTTGGAGAATAAAACAATAATATTAGAGATCAATAATACCAAGTAATTATTTATTAAACCTGGTTTTGTTAAAACTAGTATGCAAGTTAACACCCTTTATTATGTAAACCTTTATTTCTTAGTGATATATAAGACACATTGCAGGATTTTAAATGCACTAATAACATGGGCTGTTTTGAGGCAAATCTAACTCAGATTTTCATAGAGATATCGCTAGTAAATAAGATTTATTCTATGTATTAATGATTTTGATTATAAATACTGATTGATAAACTTACGCAATTTCTGAGGGTATTGTGATGTAAGCAGTGACATAGTTTTTGGTTATAGACAGACACCGAATCTCCATTTATAACATTTACTGTGCAATCTTTTCTACATTTTTTAAATATAAACTTTTCTTCATAAAGATTTACTGTGCTCTTTTTGTGAGCATTTTAAAATTTTTATTTGATATTTCATTTATTTTTTATTTATTTATTTTTTTTTGAGATTTAGAAAGTCTTATCTTTTCTTACAAGTCTGTTTTTCAAAAACATCTTGTTTACTAAGTATAAATAAATAAAAATGAATAAGAAAGCGATTCGTTATATCTTGGTGTTAATGGTGCAATATATGGGTCAGGTTTAGCTCAGTCAGTAGAGCACCTGCCTAGGAATTGCAAGGTTCCTGGTTCAATACCGATCCCCGCCAACTCAGCACATGAGTAGCACAGCCTCAGTAATCTGATCTGTGTGGTAAAGAAGAGTGAGTTACATTCTACTCATGCGGAGGGGTTGGGGTGTGTATGTACTGGATTGTTCATGTCAGAAGTCACCCTGACACAACACCATGAAGCTAAGAGGTCCAGAAGAAAGCAGCGGCAACAAAGCACTGGCACATCAACATCTTCAGGGACAGCCTTCAAATGCGACATCTGTGGTCAAGAATGTTTTTCTAACATCAGACTTCACAGTGACAGGAGGCACAAAAACTTTATTATAGTCTTCCGAGACTGAAATGGCAATAAATGTAATCTCAAGAAAAAAAATGGAAGTGAATCCGACAGTATGTAATTTTATAAAAATGAAAAGCAAGTTTCATTGATGGGTGATGTTTATCAAGCAGATGCTACAGTGTTTCGGTTTGTTTATCAAACCTTTGTCGGGGCCATCATTTTTATAAAAAAAAAGATTATTAGTAAACATAATTCTGCAAGCCTCTGCTTTTAGTGCATGGCGGCCTTTGTTGGTCCTCAAATTTGAGAAAAACCTATAATTTAAGACACCACGTTACATTGGCGTCCCCATTCAAACCGTGTGACATAATTTTGTTCGAAAACTGTTGGAAACAATTTTGTGAATGGAATATATATAATGTGTGTGGGCTTTCTCTAATTTCCAAACAAATTGAAATTTCGGGATTTTTCTTTAACTCCACAGTACTTTTTAAAATTTTAATATCTTCTTCCTCAGGGTCAGCTTAGCTCAGTCGGTAGAGCACCCGGCTCAGTAATTGCAGGGTTTCTGTATCGATGCTGTTCCCCGTGAACTCGGTGCATGAGTAGCACAGATTAGATAATATGATCTGTACTCCACCTCAGCAAAAAGAATCTCCTTCGTCTAGTGCTAGCAAAAAACGAATAAACTCCCTCGCTGTCCAGCTGATACCAACCATAGGCCACTCCACCAACACACACACACATATATATATATATATATATATATATATAAGATAGGAGGGTTGGAGTAAATCTGACAGAATGTGGTAAGGATAAAGGAAAAGTGGACAAAAAGGAATAACTCAAAACAAATAGATGTGGAGAGATATATTTCGTCCCGTGTTAAGCGGTACTTCTTCAGTCAATTTATTATTCAGGATCCAATCTTTTGATCTTTCCCCTTCTACTTTCCATGGTAGATGCCCTCTGACCAACCAAATCCTCATAAACCATTTCCTTCCATCCTGAAGTACTCACCAAACTCTCCCCCACCCACTCATTCACTTTCTCTTCTATAAATACAAGTGTATGTACAGTGCTTTAATAAATTGATTGAAGTACTGCTTAACGTGGAACAACATATATATCTCCACATCTATTTGTTTAGTGTTATTCCTTTTTGCCCACTTTTCCTTTATCCTTACCACATATATCTTGCAAATAGAATTATTACTTGTTTCTCTTTTTACTTAACCCAGAGGCTCCGAAATGAGGAAGAGATTATCTTCAAGGTCAAATTTTTACCTACTATCTACTTATATCTACAGGTGTGTTGTCTGTCTATTACTTCCTTATGTTTTTTTTTTTTTTTTTTTTCATCTATTTATTTATTTATTTACCCCCCCCAATCCTTTTTGTCTTGTGTAAGTGATGACAAGTTGGCACACCTGCTAGGCTCACCTGTCTTAACTACTTCTGTGGGAGCATCTAGTATCAAGGGAAGTATTCCGCTATAGATCTATGAGACCTGGCATTTATTGAATATCAATTAGTTGAATTTCCTTGTTATCTCTCTGCAAATAAACAAAGCTCTTTATGACTTTGGCTTCATCAACTCCCAAGACAGCATTGCGTACCTGGCTTGATTTAAATATACCCTGCAGTATCTAATTATCCTAGAACTATGCGGAGAGAGAGTAATCCAGCTTTGCATAATAAGTTAGGCCTTGTTAAAACAGGGCCTTTAACTTATATATATTTATTCCAACCCCTCCACACGAGCAGGATGCGACACAAGGTCAATTTCTTAAGCGGAGTTTAACAGGTTCGAATTCAGAGTTTTCCTTCTCCTAGACTTGTTACCTAGCCATGGTTAAAGAGCCCAGTCTACCCTGCTATTTACCCATAGCTGGAGGGAGAATTGGATTCATACCTTTCCCAAGGGTATTAGTGCCATTTGAAATGCAAACAGCCTCGTCCAGGAATTGAACTCTGATCAACGTGTCCATTTCCCATGACTCTAACCATTAAGACAACATGCCTCTATCTTTAACTTGTATAGGTTGTTATCTTGAAGCATTGGGTTGGTGTTTTTTTGGGGGGGGGGTAAGGTATTTTTATTCATAAATAAACCTTTTTTTTTTTTTTTTCTTTATTTAGCTGAGGTGAAGAAAGAAGAATTCTGTAGATAAGCAACACCAGATAATCAGGATTTACATTTTTGCATTTCATTTTGGATTATTTGGACTCTCATTTTTAACTTGAGTGTGATGCAAAATGATAATAGACATACTTTTAAGTAACACAAGTATTAATATAATATATATATATATATATATATATATATGTGTGTGAAGAGAAAGTGGAAGTGAATATGACAGTATGTAATATAATGAAAAATTGAAAACACAAGTTCATAAAATTATATATATGAGGAAAAATGAGTAAAGAAAAGAAATGTAGATGGATAAAATGAATTTAATTGATATCACATTAATCGATATCACTTACATATGTGTTTCGGTCAGTTTATGTGTGTGAAAATATATATATATATATAATTATTTTAATAATTGTTTGTTTTCAATTTTTCATTATATTACATACTGTCGTTTATCCATCTGATGAGACTTAATTTGGGGAGCTTTGTTAAACCAATTTAGATTTATAAAGGCCCCAATTTTGGTCGAAATAAATTTATCATGGAATAACGGTGTTGAGTTTTTCCTTCCTTTTAAAGATAAATATTGCTCTGTATATAATCTAAAAAGATTATTATACATTGAGCTCTCCGTAGTGATTTAAAGATTCACTGTATTTATACAAACCAGGATCATACAATAATAATACAGTGTGTCTTAGAAATCACATATAGAATCATCCCTTACTAGCAAGTTTTGGATACCTCACATCTATTTTTTCTAATTTAAGTATTTAGTTAAAAGAGGAAGCAAAGAATAAAATGAGTTATTTTTTTTTTGTTAATGGATTTCATTTAAGATTCATTGAAGAGATTTTTGCTTATATTCATTAAAATAAAACCAAACAGTTAGAAATCAATAATACTAAGCATACATTTATTAAAATCACATTTTTAATATCAATATGCAAATTAGCCTTCCCATTCACACTGTAAACCGCTATTTTGTTGTATATATAAATATAATTGCATGTTGTTAGTATGTAGATATGGTTAACAGTATTAATAATGTAAAACAATTTTATTAATAATTGAGGTTTAAATAAAAATAAATTCATGGTCAATTTGACCTCAATAACAAAGGGAATTGTGACTTGAGTAGTGATTTAGTTTCGGTTACAGACAGAAAAGCACACAATCTCCATTATAATAAGATGTTTGTTTGTTCTTTCTATTATGTTTGAATTTCAGTCTTTAAAAATTCTTATTTATGTCTAGGGTGACGCAAATTACCCACCCCCTACAAAAAATAGTCTTTAAAATTTGACCTAAATATGAGTAAATGCAGGACTAATTTTTTTCCCCCCCTTGAATTTGTAAAATAGGAAATTATTTCTTTTATTCCGTCATAAAAGTGGAAAAAGAACAGGATGGTTAGTTTAACTATTTTTATATTTATGTAAGTTTCTGTCTTTCTAATTTCCTGGAAACAATAAACTTCCTGAGGACCTCTCTCTCTCTGTTACTTTTCATTTGTCTCTTCGTCACTCTCTCTCTCTCTCTATCCATCTGTCTGTCACTCTTTATCTCTCTATCTCCATTTCCTTATCCATCTATGTATTTCTCTCTCTCTCACTCACTCTTTATCTCTCTCTATACCTAATTCCCTATCCATATCTATCTCTCCGTTTCTGTCACTTTTTGTGTCTGTCTGCCTCTCTCTCTCTGTCTGTCTGTCTGCCTCTCTCTCTCTGTCTGTCTGTCTGCCTCTCTCTCTCTGTCTTCCCCCCTCTCTCTCTCTGTCTTCCCCCCTCTCTCTCTGTCTCTCTCTCTGTCTGTTACTTTTTCTGTTTGTCTGTCTATTTCTCTCTCTCTCTCTCTCTCTCTCTCTCTCAAAGTATCAGAAAACAAACTTTATCAATTACTGAATGTGAAATGTGGTAGCTTGAATGCAGAATCATTCCACCACGCCCCCTAAAGGGGAAAAGCTTAACAGCAAAAAAGCAGAACTTTAAAGCATTTGTTTTGTGATATAATCACATGTTTCATATTTAATTGGATTTTTGTCTTTGTTATGTTGTCACAAGACACTTATTATTCCCTCTCTCTCATCTCTCTTTGGCACACTATTGTTTCACCACTTGTCACACATCTGTGATTTTTATTTTATTTTATTTTATTTGAACTATTCAGTAAAATCCTGGGGTGGGGTGGGTAGTGGTGGAGGAAAAAAACAAATCTTGTGTTTCCTAACACAAGTGAATCTACTGAGTGTTTGAATAGAATAAAAGCTTGGTTTTTTTTTTTTTTTTTTTTTTTTAATTTTTTTTTATAGTATTTTATTTGATCATGTGCTAAGTATGTTGGCATTATTTTGCACTAGAATATGAGATGATACTGTGTTTCCCCGAAAATAAGACAGGTCTTATGTTATATTTCAGAGTGAAAATTAATATTAGGACTTATTTTCAGGAAAAAAAACTATATCCTGGATTGTGAAATTACCCACTCCTTTCGGAAACACAAACCCCTTTAAATACCCCCCCCCAGCAAAGCCCTACAATCGAATCATAAAAAACCCCATAAAAATAAACGTTGAAAAATAAGTTTAAAGATATAATTGTTGCTCTAGAGCAGGGATTTTGAAATTATGGGCCCGAGCCTTTCAGTGGGTCGCGAAATAGATATATTGGGTCACAAAATAAAATAAAAATTGTGAAAAGTGTTTATCTTTGAATTATCCATTCCATAAGCCAAAAGGAACACAATCCACAAGATAGAAAAGAAAACAAAACCCTATCACCTGGGCTGAGAGAATTATCACGTCCTTTCGGGGGAACACAAACCCCTTAAAACTGCCCCCCTTAAACAAAACTCTACTATCGAATGATAAAGAAAACCATAAAAATGTGTTGCATGATTGTGAATAATGCTTATTTCTTTTGTCTGTCTGCTACTCTCAACTAGGGCTTATTTTAAAATCATCTGGAAAAAAAATCATGCTAGGTCTTATTTTAGGGGGCAAACACGGTACTTGTTTTACAAGGGCTTGTGGGCAACCGATTTTTGATTTGAAATTGGACTAGCAGAGATGCTGATAGGTATGCATCCTGCGTCTCTGATGCATAAAAATCTAAAAGAACACATTAAAATCATATCCACGCATCCAAGGGACACACCTAGGGTCATAATTTTTCCGTCAAAAAATTCCGATACATTGCACACAACCAACCCCTAACAGTTCAGGGATGTGAGTTCTCCACTAATTGGCAGAAAGTTGCTTTATTTCTTTTTTAATAGGAAATTTTTACTACCAACATCGCAAAAATTTCTAGCCTTGTGCCTAACTTGGGTATTGCTCGACCCAGCTGTAAATACTCTTGTTTTATTTATTTATTTTTTTTTTTTTTCATCCACCACTTGAAGCTAGCTGTAAATATATTTCAATATTTATCTTAGAAATAATTACATGGGATGGGGTACAAGATAGGGGTTGGACGGCTTTAGTTGTTTCATCAAAGAAAACTTTCAAGTCTATTTTCCCCAATTGTTTATAGTCAAGTCACATTGAAAATACGGGTTCTTGCTAGATCACTGAAGTTAAGCAGTGATGAGCCTGTTCAGTACTTAGATAGGTGACCATTTAAGCAATAGCAGGTATTGTCAGAAACTGAATTTCGGTACTCTTTGCGGAGTTCCGTCCTGGCCTCCTGCCTCAATCCGCTGGCTGGTGGCTGCTGAAAAAAAACACCAGCTACAATTGAAGTTTGTAGCCGAAGCAGTGTTACTTGAAAAAAAAACAAAAAAAACATCCAACTCGGGGCGTTTTTCCTGAAAACCCAACCCCAACACTAACCCCTAAACATAGTTAAATTTAAATGTTTTATTGCAAAATTTGTGGGTTCTGTTTTTTCTGGGTCACCTTGTATGCAGAGTGACCCAGAAAAAACAGCCCAAATTATTTATTTTCCTATTAAACTAACCCTAAACCCCAACCTTTTTTTTTTTTTCAAGTGACACCGCTTCAGCTATGGACTTCAATCGTAGCTGGTGTTTTTTTTTTTAGTAGCCACCGGCTAGTGGATTTTGAGGCAGGTGGCCAGGACAGAACTCCGCAAAGAGTACCTGAATTTCAAAATGACTTGATTCAGCATTAAATGATCTGAAAAGGATTGATTTGCTGTAAAAACAAACAACCCAATTCATAAATAAAACCCCTACAATTCATTAAGAAAACTTTAGTTGGACACATCAAATTTCCCAGGGACGCATTTAAATCAAGTCGATGTGTCCCAGGACACACTAGATTAAAAAGCTATCAGCATCACTGGACTGGCATATGTAAATATCCGTTTCAAAACGAATCGATGAAGAATTATCAACCATTTGATATTTTGTTTTCTTTTTTTCACAACTTGGAATATCTGGGTATAAGAAGTACAAAAATTTCACACTCATATTTATGGACTTTCCCAACACCAGCAACATGCATTTCCGTTAAAAATGGGCCAATCAGAAATGGGCCCAGAAAAGTATTTGAGCATTTAAGATCTTTTGCAACTGTCCTTTAATCATTTGCTAACAGGATATTCTGATTGAAGGAACACTACCTGCAAGGAGATCTGCTACAAGGAGCTATGCTCTTGTTCTGCCTAGAATTTCAAGGAATACAACTGGATTCTTTGCTAGAAGGAGCTACACTCTTGTTTTAGCTAGGATTTCAAGGAATACAACTGGATTCTCTGCTACAAGGAGCTACACTCTTGCTTTACCTAGGATTTCAAGGAATACAACTGGATTCTTTGCTACAAAGAGCTACACTCTTGCTTTACCTCGGATTTCAAGGAATACAACAGACTTTCTACTCCTGAGACTTCACCCTTTTCTGCTATTGGATTTACTAACAGGAGAACTAAACGCCTAAAATGGCAACCAAAGTTGTCACATAACTTCAGTGATGCTGATAGCTTTTTGATTTAGTGCATCCTGGGATGCACATATTTGCTTTGAACAAGTCCCCGCAAAATTTAATGGGTCCCAACTAAAGTTTCTTAATAACTTGTAGGGTTTTTATTTATGATCTGGGGAAACAACTAAAGCCATCTAACTCCTACCTTGTAACCTATCCTGTGTAATTAGTTCTAAGAAACTATTGAAATATATTTACAGTTAGCTTGAAATAGTGTGGGAAGAAAAAAGAAAAACACTGGGATGTATGGATATGATTTTACTGCATCAAGGACGCAGGACACATACCTATCAGCATCTCTGTAACTTACTCAGGCTAATTTAAACTTTAACAACCAAGAACAGGACAAATCAAAAATAATATAGGATATGTTCTATCGCCATTACTTCCCAGTCCTCTTCTGACCCAGGATGGTAGTACCTGTTAGGGTCCCATCTATGGGTTAAATAAAAAAAATGAGTGTTAAAAAATGTGCTCGAATGAGAGCATATATCTCTGCTCTGTAAAATTCTGTTGACTGTTCTTTGAGCCACTTCTTCACTACAGATTTTACTTTCTCCTCACTGGAATAATGTTTGCCTCTCAAACCCTCTTTCATGGGGCCCCGTGAAGGTGGAACATTGCTATTGAGAGAAATGGTGACTGTGGTGAAGTAGGGATGTGATCCACAGTGGACCAGCTTTATTTTAATGTCTAATACACATTCCTGTATTGGTAATTATACTTGTCCTAAACAAAATGGCATTACTTTTTTTTTACTAACCCTTGTATAAGAAGCGTGTTAGTCTTGCAACATTAATGGTAATAAAGGACTATTTGCTCATAAATTCCTACCATAAAATAAACTGAACCCCCATTTTATGTCCATGTTTTTGCAATGTTTTATTTTACTTGCACCCGTTATGTTACAATACTAAATATATTTCTGTTGTGAGGTTTTAAGGGGTCAAATAAGAACAAAACAACGGGTAACGAAAAGTAGAAAATGTATTAACAGAAAGTAGACAATACAATAGAGAGATGTGGAAATTACGTCCGACGAACAGTTATTGGCACTCGCATTGGCTTGCCTCCTAAGCCACAATTATCCCTGTTTATTTATAGTAAGCTGCTGGCGCATTCCATTGGTCTTATAGGGTGTGTCACCTATAACAATTTCCTTTATTTTTTTAATATTCACTTCAATATGTATATTCTAAAAGCTTTTATTTTGGGAGAATGCTTAGTTTTAAAGTGGGGTTCGTTTTTACACTTCAACTTTTTACTCGTAAATTCCTACCATAAAATGCCCAAGCCTAATTTTATGGCAGGAATTTACGAGTAAAAAGTTGAATATTACTTTTTGTTGTTATTTCTTTTCTTTTTGGCTTTGGTACTCTAAAATAAAAACGTCAGATTTTAATCATCGTCGACGAAAAAACAAAATTACGGTCATAAAAGGAGGATCCAATTTATGCCTAAATTGTAAAACGAACCCCCCACTTTAAAACTAACCATTCTCACAAAATAGAAATATATGCACATTGAAATGAATATTAAAATAAATAAATAAAATATTTTGTATTGTAACATAACGGGTGCAAGAAAAATAAAACGTTTATTGCATAAACATGGACATAAATTGGGGGTTCAGTTTATTTTATGGTAGGAATTTACGAGCAAATAGTCCTTTATTACCACATTAATCATAGACCGGATATGTTCTATCGCCATTACTTCCAGGTCCCCTTCTGACCCAGGATGCTAGTACCTGTTAGGGTCCCATCTATGGGTTAAATAAAAAAAAGTGTTAAAAAATGTGCTCGAATGAGAACATATATCCCTGCTCTGTAAAATTCTGTTGACTGTTCTTTGAGCCACTTTCTTCACTACAGATTTTACTTTCTCGTCACTGGAATAATGTTTGCCTCTCAAACCCTCTTTCATGGGGCCCCGTGAAGGTGGAACATTGCTATTGAGAGAAATGGTGACTGTGGTGAAGTAGGGATGTGATCCACAGTGGACCAGCTTTATTTTAATGTCTAATACACATTCCTGTATTGGTAATTATACTTGTCCTAAACAAAATGGCATTACTTTTTTTTTTTTTTTCTAACCCTTGTATAAGAAGCGTGTTAGTCTTGCAACATTAATCATAGACCGGATAGAATTGGTTAGTTTGAAGGTGACTCCTTCCAAATTTTGTTAAGGATAGTTAAAACCAATCTTTTATTCCAGTGATATAGGAAATTATTGATTTAGTTGCCTCTTGGCCAAGAAGAAGAAGAAGAAGAAATGGTAGAGTTTGTAAGGAGTAGAAGTCACACACTTCCGCCTGAACAAAAGCTAATTAAAGAAACTTATAAACAACTGCTAAGTGTGAATGTTGTATTACTAAATATGAAACTGAAACATATCTTGTCCAATTCTTGGCAGTATTATCATTTAAAAATAGATCTCTTCTCTTCTGACTTGTATGTATTCAATGTTGTTGTTTAATCTCTTGTTTGGACATTTTAATTATCTTGTAGCACATTCTGTTTTCAGTGTAATATCTTTTGTCTTTTAACATTCAATGTGACTCTCTTGTGGTTGGTGGCCTGCCATCTACGAGAGACGATGGAGTAGTGTCAAATTTTTTTTTTTTTTTCTTTTTTAAAAATTTGAACTACATAGCCTGGGTGGGTTCATATGGAGGATAAGCTGTTGCCAGTGCAGCAAATCCTCTCTCTCGACACTGCCACTGTGATCCAAAGGAAAGTTAAGGTACCAATGCTGTTTGGCAATGGTAGTGTCGCAGGAGTTGATGGGTAGCACTAGATTTCAGTATCACCCCACCTTAGGGACTCTGGTTACTCTGTTGTAGTCATTTTGTAAAGCAAAGATTAATATATTTTTAGTTTGATTGGTTTTGAAGGATATCACGATGCAAGTGTAAAGAAAAATAAGGTAACTATGGTGTTGTTTGTTAACCTCTAATTTATTCGTAATCCAGTTAGCAATTTAAAAATAATAATAGTGTTTGTTTTTTTAATTTTTTTTTTTTATATCCCTTTTCTTTTTTTTCCTTTTTTATTCGCTAAGAATTTGCGAATGTTTTTTTTTTCTAAAACGTTTTTGTATGTAATACAATTTTAAATTCAGTTTTTAATTGCTTGATGAGTTAGAAATACAATGTAACATTGAAGAAACTCTGAAGTTCATGCTTTGAAATCGATAAGACAAAAATAACATCTTTTTGTTTTTATTTTTCATACGCATTGTATTGGCCTTCAAAATATTATATATTTCTTTCAATTTTTTGTAGATGATAACAATTCAAATCCAGTTCTTAATTGCTTGTTGAGTTAAAGTTAAAAGAAATGTATTCGTTTAATTTATTTTGCTTTTTTACTTCTAAAAATGTAACTATAAAAAGAAGCTGAGTATCGAAAATTTAAATTCTTCGTATTGCAATATCTCTTTTTGCTTAAACTCAAGATCGTATTTTAAAAACATTGTTTTACTATTAGAATTAATTACAAAACAACTTGTTTTATTTTTTATTTACATTTAATATATATATATATATACAAAATGTTAACCTATACTGGTGAATATTTTAAAACCTATTCATATTTTTATTTACATTTAAAATATTTTTTTTAAGAATGTAACTGTTAACTTGTTTTGAAACAATTTTAATTTTTCTACAATTTTTTGTGCATGACAACAATTTAAGTTAAAGTGAGTGTACAATTTAAGAATATGGACAAAGATTTGATTTTATGTTAAAATTTAGTCTGAAAAAAATCATACTTCATCTGTTCGAAGTAAAATAATTTTTTAACTTGCTGTAAAAAATAATTCAATGGATAAAAACACATACATTACATATTTAATTTTCTTTTCTTTCTAACCAAATAAATATTTTAAAGATTGGACAAAAAAAATGATTTCACGTTAAAATTTAGCCATAGTTGTAGTGGACATTTTGAATGACTGCTAGCTAACAGGCAGCTGATATAGGCAGCAGGCAAGCTCCTGCTGATACACCCAGCAGCAGAGTAGCTATATGATACTTTCCAAAAATTGTTTGATTTTTGTTTAATTACAATACCCAAATTTGATGTTTCTTAGTTAGAGGGATATTAAGGTGTATGCAAGATTTCAAATCTGAGTGACCTCTCTTTTCGGAGTTATAGGTCGACACGTACATACCAAACATTCTTTTATATATATAGATAAATAGGTATTATTCTGTTATTGCCGTGTTGATTAAAAAAGAAAGTAACTAAATATTTAAAAAATAATACATAATAATAAGATTATTATTAAACTGTGTTATAATTTTATGATCACATCAGTGATCTATAAAGATTATGCTATATATATATATATTATATAATATATATATATATATATATATGAGAGGTAGGTAAAAGTATAGTGAACAAAAAATAACTCAAAACAAATCTAAGTTGAAATATTTCATCCTATTCATAAGGACATCTTCAGTCAAATGATTTTTATTCAAAGCAAGTGACCTAATGTCACTCAACTCTCCCCTCCTCCTTATCTTCCCCTGGCATCAAACACTCCACTATCATGAACTTTACCCTCCTCCCTCGACCTACCCCTTTGCCATCTGCTCCTAGCCTCCTCCCTGTTTCCTGTAAACTTTCCCTACACTTCATGTTATCCTTATCCCTTATCCCGCCCCTAACCTCCCTACCCTTCATTTCTGCTACTAACTCACCCCCTCATCAAATCACATGTACGTAATTTTTGCTTTGAATAAAAATCATTTTGTTACGTAGCCGTTCGTCACGGTACCATATAGATATATTTGTTACGTCTTACTCTGGTCTATTCTTCCGGACGTCTTCTGATCGTCTAGTCTTCTGTCATCTATCTTCTAATGGTCTCGTCTGGTCTTTCTTATCTGGGGATTCCGTGTCTGGTTCTGCTGGGGATCATTTCTTATCAGAAGCCCTGTGTCATTGTTAGCTTTTAGTAATAACAACAAGACTTCGATTTACCTTTGATGTTATTTTATTCCGGATCCCCAGGCCAGACAACTGCGCGCGGAGAGTCACATCTTGCTAGCTTCTAACTCTGCAACTGACTAACTGCCACTGACTAACTGCAACTCTAAGTTGCTTACACCTTAAACCGGAAAGGGCTTTCTATCGGGGTTCCGTTCTCACGATTCTATCCCCAGAAAGCAAGGTGAGAGTGAGGTCAAGCATTGTCACTCACTCTCAAGGCCATCAGATGTACTGATTGTCATAAGGATTTCTATACTACCTTAAAAAGTAATAGGGATCCAATTAATATGTAACAATTTGACTGAAGATATCCTTATGAATAGGACAAAATATTTCAACTCTTAGATTTGTTTTGAGTTGTTATTTTTTGTTCACTATCCTTTTACCTACCTCATACTGTCGGATTTTACTCCAACCAGCCTATCTTCATATATATATATATATATATATATATATATATATATAAAAATATAAAATCTTCCCAATGACACTGTTTAATCATTGTTGAATTGTGTATTGATTTATAGAGCCTAGTAAGTGCAGAAAACCTGCCAGGAGCAATGACCAATAGAAACGTGAGGCAATAGTCTTGGGGGTTCCATATTGTCAGCATGACATCATCGTCATCATGATGATGCTGACTAAGCTTATTTTATCTATTAAGTGTATTATAATCTCTTGAAGCACTGTTAATCTATTTTTTTTTTTTTCATCTCTTGTCATATTCTGTAAGATTAGTAACTTAAGTGTTGCTATAATTTTGATAAGTCCTGTCTTATCTGGATTTCTACAGTTTTAGCTTTTACAATTCCATTTACTTCTTTTACTTATCAAGTTCTTCATTTTGAAAGAAAGCCCAAAGTTGATTTGCTATTTAATATTTTAGATTATCATAAGATCCAAAAACTGATTACTTGGCTTAAGACATTCATTGTGGGTTTTTTTTGTCTTCTTTATCATAATTTTATTTCTTTATTCGTGACATAACTTTAGGGTCCCATGTAGAAATCTGTTGAAGTGAATTAGTGTACTGTTGGTTTGAACAACAACAACAACTAGTTAAGCACAACTGAACCAGTGCCAAAGAATGAATTTATTTCAAATTTCAAAACTTTGTCAGCATTAAATGACCCACCAAGGTTGATATGCCGTAAACCAAACCAAACCAAAAGTTTGACAAAGAATGACATTCTTTTAGAATATGAGCAAAAATCTCGAGTATAAATCTTTTAAAAGATTCATTAACAAGAAGAAATAACAGTAAGTCTATTTTTTACTTCCTATTTTAACTAAATATTTAACGATGGGAGTAATGGAAAATGATGGAATAGTTAGTTTTAAAGTTGTTCTATTTTTCGATTATACCCCCTCTGTTACAAATCATTTTATCTGCATTCTTATTTAGTTTCATTAGTTTTTATAATTCAACATAATTCCTTGCATTAAAACTTTAATACTTGCGCCCGGAGGGTGCATATTTTCGTTAGGTTTGGTTTGTTTTGTTTTACGGCATATCAACCTCAGTGGGTCATTTAATGCAGAATTCGTGAGTTCTTTACTAAATGTAATAGATATATCATGTATAGAAACTTGTCAAAATCTTCTTTTTTTTCTTCTTTTAATGTTTCTTTTGTATGATCCAAAGATTTTGAAGATAATATTAACCTTTATTCAATCGGCTGGGGCGTTAGAATACACGACTGCACCTCTGCAGAGAGGTAAGACTCCCACAATGGGGCCACCTGTTTACTGTGGGTGACGACCCGTGATGCTTAAAGATAGAACCCAGGTGGATGAGCATGACTTGCAATACTCCACTTTGGCCCTATCTTGGGCTAGACAGGTGGTCGTAGAGGCCCCCTCCGATCAATCGGCTGGTCACATCAAGCCCTAGCACCTATATGATTTCCCAACCCTATTGCCCTAACCCCTTTTTATCATATGGGTGCTAGAAGGTGGTGACTGAGAGTCTACATGTCCTGGGAATGACATTAAACTTTATCTGATGGTGAGGTTCCAGTTTTGTAGGTTTGGGGAATGTGGAGCACCCCTTCATCACCATTGCTCCCTGGTCCACTCTGACCCGGAGTGGTAGTACCTGTTAGGGTCCCATCTATCGGTTAAATAGAAAACATGAGTTTATAAACAAAATTGTATTATCCATTAAAAATGAAATTATTTCAAAACTTTGTCGGCATTAAAAAATGTTGAATACCAAATTACCAAAAGAAGTATTCGGCAAAAATAACCCAAGGGGTTGACATGCCGTAAAACTCAACCAACCAAACCTAACCTTTTATTCAAGTTTCATTGTGTTAAATATAGGGGGGGGGGCTAAATTTTCCATGGCAGATTGGATGTCCCTAATGTACACACAGTACAGTAGACTGATTAGTATTTTCTTCAATTGTATAAGGTGTTTGAGAAAAATTGATCTTTCATTTGGAAATGGCCACCACAGTGACCTGACCTGACACCTTGCAATATTTTTCTCTGGGGCTGTGTGATGGAACTGGTCGATCTCCTCTCCCTCTTTCTACAAATTTAGAGATGAATAAATCTTATTTTGCTCAACATGAAGCCTATTTAGTTTTCCTTGTCTAGACCAGTGATTCTCATGGCTCTAGTCTGCCAGTCCGCAGGTGCCACACATGACTTATTTGTATAGTTATAAAGTACAGAAGTGCATGGTGTAATGGTTAGTCATGGGAAATGGACTTGTCGCCCTGAGTTCAAATCCTGGACATGGTAATTGCATTTCACTTAGTGCTAATACCCTTGGGAAAGGTATGAATCCTACACTCCCTCCAGCTGTGGGTAAATAGTAGGGAAGACTGGGCTCTTTAACCTTGGTTAGGCAACCGGTCTAGGAGAAGGAAAACTCTGAATTCAAACCTGTTGAACTCGCTTAAGAAATTGACCTTGTGTCACATTCAACTTGTGCGGAGGGGTTGGTAAATAGATATAATTATGAGTATGGCAACCATACATATAAACTAAAAAAATTTTTGTGTAGTTGTTTGTTTTTTTGTTTTTTTTAATTTCTGAAGTGCATATTTGACAGCATATAAGATGCACCCCATTTCAAC
>CM042161.1:15234835-15264835 GCA_023376005.1 Doryteuthis pealeii | reverse complement strand
TTCGAAATTAATTATGTCATTTAACGGAATCTTTTTTAAACTCAAAAACGTTTCCTGGTTTGAAAAATTATATGGAATTAGTATTATCTGTGTTATTCGGACTATTGTCCCCATCTTTATTGTTATTTGTACAACGTTTCGACCGATATGCCCTCCAGCCTCTTCAGGTATTTCTTGTCGGACGAAATGTTGTATAAATAACAATAAAGATGAGGACAATAGTCTGAATAACACAGATAATACTAATCATCAAGCCTCATCTCAAACATTCAGAGAAATAGTATATGGAATTATTTTCAAATTTGTAAACATCCCAAATTTATCAAACCAATTTTTTTTCAACCAAAATACATATCAGCTAGGCTTTATTATTTATATATTTTTTAAATTTTATTAACGATTTTTAAAAATTTATTTCTCTGAATGTCCAATTGGACACATGGCCTAGTGGATAAAGGAGTTAGGTTAAGACAGTTCTAAGTGATGGTTATCTCTAGACTGCAGGTTCAATCCTGGCCAAGGGCAGCAGTAACATAGAATTAATAATTAACCCAGCTTAACGCCTCTACCCCAGCTCTGGTTAGCGGAATGAGAACAGGATACACCTGTGGACTGAATAAAGGGTTAGGTTCAAAGTACCATGATGGCTTCCGATTACAACAAGAAATACCTGAAGAAGGCCCGATCGACCAAAACGTTGTACAGATAACAATGAAGATGAGGACAATAGTCTGATTAACGCAGATAATACTTTTTAAAAAAAATTTTTTTTATCGATTTCAAAATTTCCCCATAAAAAACCTTTTCAAATTTTCAAAACATAAACTCTTAAAAATGATTCCATATATTTTTTCAAACCAGGAACCAAATTCTAAGAAAAGTTTTTGCAATTATAAGGTTATTGGGCTGGCCTAAAGTTGGTATCAGCCAGACAGCGAGGGAGTCTATCCCCTTTTACTAGTGCTAGACCCAGGAGATGAATTTTTACTACACTACTTACATAATTCATAGGCTATCCACGAAATATGTAACAATCCTTCTCCTAGATCAGTTGTCCACTAAATCTAGATAGCCCAGTCTGACCTAGTAATTTGTAATTTACACACACACACACACACACACACGTATGTATGTATAGTGAGAAATTTGAAAAAACACAGGTTTAAATAAAATGAGTGGTAAGTTTATTTGCCAACACTACAGTGTTTCAATCTGTTGAGTAGATCTTCTTCAGGGCTTTTGTTGATATAAGGAAGAGTAAAAAAAAAAGTTTCACAGAATGAGGATACAGTGATAGTCGTTTATCAATCTGTTCAAAAATGTTTTGAAAGGGAGTTAACGTTCTTAGAATAATTTGAAAATTGAGAAACGCTGGAAAGATAGACGGTTTGAAATATGACATCAAGTATTCTTCTTTTATGGTGTGTGTGTGTCAACAAAAACCCTGAAGAAGATCTACTCAACAGATTGAAACACTGCAGCGTCGGCTAATAAACTTACCACTCATTTTATTTAGACCTGTGTTTTTTCAAATTTCTCGCTATACTACATACCGTCGGATTCACTTCCATTTCTCTTCACACATATATATATATATATATATATACTACTTTTCTCTCTAATTAGATTAATTCTCATTATCTGTGTCTCTCGACTCATTTTAAATTGAGGCTTATTAATCCCTGATTATTTTGTCATTGCCTGGCTATTTGGCACTGGTCCATCTCTGTCATTGGAGACTCTCCTTATTGTGTGCTTCAACATTTTGAGACTGATTTGACCCCCCCACCCCGCCTTTCTCTTTTGTTTCTGTCTTTTGACAATCTACTCACAACTTAAATGCTACACATTTGTGTAACTAAATCCATTCATTCTCTATTGGCAATCACATCTCAACACAGGCTTATATGTCTCCGATAGACTGATTGCTTTTTTCTATATCTTAAAGTATCTTAGAACTTTCAAGACTCTAAGAGTCATTTTACAATAAAACAAATACTACGTATTCTCCAGAAAAATATACCGCCCTGTCGACTGGGATGTTAGAATACACCAACTGCACCTCTGTAGAGTGGTAAGACTCCCCAATGGGGCCACCTGTTTGCTGTGGGTGACGACCCATGATACTTAAGGATGGAACCCTGGTGGCCAAGCAGTTCATAACATGCAACATTCCACTTTGGTCCTTACTTAGGCTAGATGGGCGGTCGGAGAGGCCCCTTCCATTCGCCTCCCATTTTCAGCATCAAATACCCAACAAGGGTTGATATGCCATAAAATCCATCCAATAACCGCCCCTGTCAGCTGGGGGTTAGAATGCACCGACTGTACAGGGGTAAGACTCCCCCCAATGGGACCGCTGTTGGCCGTGGGTGGCAACCCGTGATGCTTAAAAATAGAACCAGGTGGATGAGCAGTCCATGACGTGCAATACTCCACTTTGGCCCTATCTTGGGCTAGACAGGCGGTGGGAGAGGCCCCCCGATCAAATCGGCTGGCCACGTCAAGCCCTAGAACCTATATGATTTTCCAAACCCTATTGCCCTTATGGCAAGCCTCAACCCTTTTTATCATTATGGGTGCTAGAAGGCGGTGGACTGCGGGTCTACATGTCCGGGAATGACGTTAAACTCTATCTGATGGTGAGGTTCCAGTTTTGGAGGTTTGGGAATGTGGAGCACCCCTTCATCACCATTGTTCCCTGGTCCACTCTAGCCCGGAGTGGTAGTACCTGTATCTATACCCTATCTATGGGTTAAATAGAAAACATGAGTTATTAAACAAAATTGTATTATTCCATTAAGAATTGATTATTTAAAAACTTTATTGGCATTAAATGACCCACTGAGGTTGATATGCCGTAAAAAAAAAACCAAACCAAACCAGGTGGCCAAGCAGTTCATGACATGCAACACTTTGATTCTTACTTAGGCTAGATGGGCGGTCGGAAAGGCCCCTTCCATGTGCCTCCCATTTTCAGCATCAAATAACCCAACAAGGGTTGACATGCCATAAAATCCATCCAACTAACCTAATTCTAGTTGCTTTTTTTTCTTTCTCAAAATTGCCTCAAGTTGTCAATTCTACAACAGAAAGGAAAAGTATGCATCAGAAATAAGGGGGGAAAAAAATCCTCGTCTTCCAATGAGACTTCAACTCGTGTCCCCTTCTGCCTCGGTGAAACCCAGCAGCTGCTTTACTAATTCGGTTTTAAGAGAGCATGAATGGTATCACAGAAATCCAAATAACACTTAGGAAGCCATGCAATACACCTGTCTTTTTAGTATATACTCTTGCATGAATCTCAGTTGGTAGAGCATCAGCCTAGGAACCACAAGGTTCCGAGTTCAATACCGGCACAACTTGTGTGGTAAAGGGTAATCCTTAACTTGTTCCTCGTAAATTCCTGCCCATAAAATAAACTGAACACTCATTGTATGTCCGTGTTTTGTAGTGCATTTGGCAATGTTTAACAAAACTGTGTACGTCAAGCCCTAGCACCTATATGATTTTCCCAACCCTATTGCCCTTATGGCAAGCCCCAACCCCTTTTTATCATATGGGTGCTAGAAGGTGGTGGCTGCGGGTCACATGTCCTGCGGAATGACGTTAAACTCTATCTGATGGTGAGGTTCCAGTTTTGGAGGTTTGGGGAATGTAGAGCACCCCTTCATCACCATTGCTCCCTGGTCCACTCTGACTCGGAGTGGTAGTACCTGTTAGGGTCCCAACTATGGGTTAAATAGAAAACATGAGTTGATAAAAAAATTGTATTATCCATTAAGAATTGATTTATTTCAAAATTTTATTGGCATTAAATGACCCACTGAGGGTTGATATGCCATAAAACAAACCAGTCCGACCAAACCAAAACTGTGTATATCTAGCGTCCGGGACATATATACCTATGTATGTATATATCAGTTAAATACTACCTCCTGCTTGTAGTGGCTGATGACCCAGTGGTTTAAGAACTGTGACATTTTCTGTTTTGGGGTAGCATTAGTAATTTATCAAGAGTGCCTCAATACTTCATAAAAAGTAGAGTTATAATAATAATAATTGTGGAAACGATTATCGGTCTATCACAGTTTCAACTATAACAAATTGGGGCCCTGATGAGATCACAATGATTGAAACTGCAATTGACCCATAATTTTTTCACAATATTATCTAATATATATATATATATATATATATATATATTAAATTTTTACTTGAAGGCACTTACAACGCATGTATCGCATAAAATTCGATATTTTTTCTTATAGAAAATGAACTTGACAAGTGTAATCCCGGCAAAGGATGGCTCGGTGTGTAGAATACCGTACAGACTGTTTCGACTTATTAAGTCTCATCAGCGGTACCTATACTAACGATTTTCCCTCCGACAGAAATCGAACCGGGACTTCAGCAGACACAGTGAAACACTAGTGAAACACTTTTATCGCCTCGGCCACCAGTACACAGCTGACCAATCCTAGCGAAATTAAGCTATATATATATATATATATATATATATATATATATATATATATATTAGTCACATCTAATTGTTTGCCTCTTAAACCCTCTTTCATTAGGCCGAGAGAAGCCAACGTTATTCTAGTGACAAGGAAATGAATCTGCAGTGAAGAAGTGGCTCAAACAGTCAACAGAATTTTACAGGCAGGGATTACATGCTCTCATTCGAAGGTGGAACATAAGCTATTGAGAGAAGCAGCCACTGTGGAGAAGTAGGGATGTGATCCACACAGGACCAGCTTCATTTGAGTATGATATACATTACCTTTTGACTCACCCTCGTATGTATATATAAGTCGACAGGGTGGCATAATGTTGGTATCAGCCAGACACCAAGGAGTCTATCCCTTTTCATGTATGAGACCAAAGAGATTACTTTTGTGTCTGAGGTGGAATGTCACACCTACCATCAGCTCCTTACTTTACCACACAGATCCCTGTGCTACATATGCACTTGAGTTGGGAGGGCTAGTATCAAACAAAGAAACTTGCGATTCCTAGGTGAGTGCATTATTGACTGAGCTATATAGTTGTTAGACCTTTTCCACAGAACTCTATTTCTCATTCCTGTGTCTGTTGAGAAATATGAGTCAAAGTAAGTTGAATCCGTGCTCTCTGATTTAGTATTATCTGCGTTATTCGGAACTATTGTCCTCATCTTCATTGTTATCTGTACAACGTTTTCAGCCGATGTGTCCTCATTATTTTCAGGTATTTCTTGTTGGACTCTGAAAACCAATTGGACACATGGCTAGTGGATAAAGGAGTTAGGTTAAGACAGTTCGAAGTGACAGTTATCTCTAGACTGCAGTTCAATCCTGTCAAGGTTGGCAGTAACATAGAATAATAATTAACACAGCTTTAACGCCTCTACCCCAGCTTAGCGTTATCTCTCTCTTTTAAGAAAGATAAGAACAAAGGAAAATAGGAAGAAAGAAAGAAATGAAAGAAACGAAATAAGGAAATAAAAGAAAGAAAGATAGGAAAAGAGAGAAGATAGGAAGAAAGAAGCAAAGAAGAAAGAAAGAAAGATAATAAGAAAGAAAATAATCTAGAAAGAAAAGAAAGAAAGAAAGAAAATAGGAAGAAGAAAGAAATGAAGAAAAGAAATAAAGGTGAAACGAAAGAAAGAGTGAGAAAAAAGATAGAAAGTAATACAGAGGGAAAGATAAGAAAGAAAAAGGAAGCAAAGAAAGAACAAGAAGAAAGAATGATAAAGAAGGAAAGATAGAAAGAAAGGGAAGAAAGATAGGAGAAAGAAAGATAACAAGAAAGAATAAGAAAAGAGAGAGAGCGGAGAAGAAAAAGGAAAGAAAGATTGTAGAAACAAAGAAAGAAAAAATGAAGAAGAAACGAAATAAAGGAGGAAAAGCAAAGAAAGATAGGAAAAAAGAGTGAGAAAGAAGAAAGAAAAAAAAAAGAAAGAAAATAAGAAAAATGAAAAGAATAAAGTTAGGGAGAAAGATAATAGAAAGAAAGAGAGAGGAGGAGAGAGAGAGAGAGAGAAGAGCAGAGAGAGAGAGAGAAGAGAGAGAGAGATTGGAAGAAACAAAGAAAGAATATGAGAAGGAGGAAAGAAGGAAAAGAAGGAAAAAAGACGAGAAATAAAAGCAGAAGAAAGAAAGAAAAAGAAGAAGAAAGAAGGAGAAAGAATGAGAAAAGAAGAAAGCATACAGAAGAAGAAAATGAAAAGAAAAGATAGGGAGCAAGAAATAGAAGAAGAAATTGAAGAAAAAAAGAAAGAAAAAAGGAAAGAAAAGAAAGAAAGATAATACGAAGAAGAAAGAAAAACAGGAAGGAAAAAGAGAAAGAAATAAAGAAAGATGGGAAGATAGAAAGAAATGAAGAAGAACGAAGAGGAGAAAGAAAGAAAGATAGGGAAAAAGAGAGAAAGAAGATAGGAGGAAAGAAAGAAAGATAAAGAAGAAAGAAAAGAAGAAAGAATGAAAAAGAAGAAAATGTAGGAAGAAAGAAAGAAGAATAGATAAAGAAAAGACAGAGAAAGAAATGAAGAAACAGAAAGAAATGAGAAAGAAAGAAATGAAAAAAAAAGAATGAAAAAAGAAAGATAAGAAAGAAAAAGAAAAAAAGAAAGAGAAAGAAAGAAAGAAATAAAAAGTCAACGATATTGCGACGACATAACATATTTAAACAGCATCACCAATACAGAAAATAAAATAAAAACCAAATTTGAATCCAGTTGTGTACAGACGAGCTTTTCTTCCATGTTTCAAAGATGTCTTCAGGTAAATTAAAAAAAAGAATTTTGCTTTTAAATGTCAAAATAAAAAAAACAAAACTATTTTAAGTTATCTAAATTGTGCTAATCTTCATTTCTGTCATGTCTGGATTTGTCAAGAAAGGGAAAATAAAACTTTATCATTTCTTTCAGTATCTTCTTATCTTCTAATTATTTTAACGTCTTTCCTCTTTGCGAAATAAATGAAACAGTGTCGCTTATCATGTTAACTTCCTAAATAACGCGAGAAAATTTGCCTAAGGTTACAAATCTACACTTTCACGACAAAATTATTTCAAATAGAATGCAAAAAACAATAGGCGCTTCATTTCGAATTCTAAAGATATTGGTTGTTATATTATAAGAGTTTGAACTAACCATCGAGTTAACAAAGCTGAGATTTTATAAGATGAAAATTCGCTGACAAAAATAGTCGCTTCATTCGAATTTCTGAAGAATATTTTGGTCTGCTTTATATTAGAAAATAGCTTTAATAAACTATCGAGTTAAACACACTGAATTTAAACGATTGAAGATTCGCTTAGACAAAAAATAGTTGCCTTCATTCGAATTTCTGAAGATATGGTCTGATTATATTATTAGAAAGAGTTGAACTAACTATCGACTTAAAACAGCTGGGGGATTGATAAGATGAAAATTCGCTAGACAAAAAATAAGGTAGCTTCATTCGAATTCTGAAAGATATTTGGTCTGATAATATATTAAAAAGTTTGAACTAACTATCGAGTTAAACACACTGAGAGTTATAGATGAATGATTCGCTAGACAATGATGTGGTTTGTCATTACTTTTTGGAGAGAGAGAGAGAAAGAGAGAGAAGCAGAGAGAGAGAGAGAGAAGAGAGAGAAAGAGAGTAGACGAGAAAATCTAATGAGTCAGGTACTACCATCACTAACAAGTTTCAATAATTAGTTAATCAGGGGCAGATTCTTAGACCTGATGACTAATAAACGAAACTGTTAGTTTAAGCTACATTGGATTTAATATTACTATTTCGCTCGACACCTTGACATTATTATTGTGGTTCCCTTACCGCAAGAGACATATACATATAGCTATCAGTGTGTATATATATATATATATATACTATAATATATATATATATAGTGGCCCAACACAGAAGTGCTGGGTACGAGCAAAGTAAACAGCATCCGCCATCATCTGCGAGAGACGCCTGCGCTGGCTTGACCATGTAGGAGGATGACAAAGCCGCATCCCCCAAGACCTACTGTATGGTGACTAGTGCGGCACCCGACCGGTAGGGAGACCACGTCTACGCTTCAAGATGCTGCGAAGAGATACATTGAAGACATGTCGCATCGACATAAACACATGGGAGGATTGCTGCAGAAGACCATGCGACCTGTGCTTCCTCATCAAACAAGGAACGAAAGGAGGAAAAAGAGAGGAAAGAAGCCGCCACAGAAAGAGAGCCTAAAAAGGAAGGAGAGACATACACACCCCCAACATCGGTACCAAGTATCTCGAGCTTTAGTCTACATTTCTCTACACACACGTATATATATATATATATATATATATATAGTATATATATATATATATACACAACACAATACAAACATACACACACACAATATATGGATGTCAGTTTGAGCGAAACAATATATTTTTTTTAAATAATAAGAAGCGCCCGCGTCGTCACAAATTTTAAATAAATTTACCGACCATAAGTTCAATAGAGACGCGCGGACTTTCTTTATCTCTGTGATAATTTATTTTCCTCAACTAACGAAACCCTGATGAAGATCTTTCCGAACAAATTGAAACACTGCAATGTAGGCGAAAATAAATATTACCCGTTTATAAACTGTGTTTTTTCAATATATATTCACAATAATTAAAATACTTCCACTTTTCTTCACACACACGCCGCACTATATATATATATATTATATATACAGTATATTATATATATATCTATATAATTATAGGAAGCGCCGTGTTGTAATATTAAAGTCATGGAGAAATGGACTTGTCGGCCCGATTCAAATCTGGACGTGGTAATTGCATTTCACTTAGTGCAATACTCGTTGAAGTGAATCCTACCTTCCCTCCAAGCTGATGGATAAATATCTAGGTAGATTCTGGGCTCTTTAACCTTGGTTAGCAACGGCTAGGAGAAGAAACTCTGAATTCAAACACCTGTTGAAACTCTGCTTAAGAAATTGACCTGTGTGTCACATCCTGCTCTGCGGAGGTGTTGTATATATATATATATAATATAATAAATAGTATATATATATATATAGTATATCAGATAGTGCTACCTTTATGTTTAATTGCTTTTGTCATCTTTAGGTCATCAGTTACGCTAACTTCACCATCGGCTCAATTGTTTTTTTTTTTTTTTTTTTTTTTTTTTTTTTTTTTTCTCAGTTTTTCAGGAATAATGTCCAATTTTGTTGGCAGACAAAGATGTTCGTTTCGACAACAATCTCAAACTACATTCTCCCTACATGCGATATTTCTCACATCTACTCGTCCCCTGAAAAAGAACAAAAAAATGAAGGAAACTTAACAAAATTCATCACTGAACATTCTATTCCAAAACAATCTGTGTGGTGCAGCATACCATAGTAATGACACAGCCTACAGCTGGAAGAATTGCCATTTTATTAGAGACTCATTTTCCAGTGATTGTTAAGTTGCATCATCGGCAATGGAGAGAAATCTGTCCGGCAAAAAGACAAAGAGAAAGATAAGATAAAATACTTTAAAAAAAAAGAGAACGGAAGGAGGTCTTCCGGTCAATAAGCAGGAGAAGATGAGAAATATATAAAAAAAGGAAACGGAAGTGGAGTCTTCCGGTGAGGAGCGGAGACGAAATATTAAAGAAAAATATAAAAATGGTCCGTTATCAGATCAAAAGATAAAATGGCGGGGCATATTATCGTATATTAGAAGACTAGGGATTAGAAGGTCAGGCAGTCAGTCCCAGCGAGCAGCCGAAAGCATAATCTCGTCACCTCCCGTCAGCATACCTCCTCCGGCTTTCCATTGTGAACATTGTCGCGCCCCTCACCAAACTCACTCGGTCTTTCATTGTGAACGCTCTTGCGCCCTTCACCACCCACAGACCGAAGAAAATAAAGACGGTCATATTTTTTATATACACGCTGTATGTGTTTTCATTGAAGTCCCAGTAGCAGCTATACAACATTAACATTTCAATAGCTAGTCTATGCTCTCACATGTGTAATTGAAATTGACGAGTTGTGAGAGTGTAAGAATTTGAGCATGAAAACCTCAAGCAGCAAACTTGAAAGGGATACACCTTCATATTGGAGAGAACATGGAGGTTGGAAATGTCAGACATGATGATCGAATTCTGCTTTCTAGGCTGGATATGTCAATCATACGAAATCTCACCCAGGACAATCAATGCAAATTTCAGAAAACAAAACAAGGTGTCTTGTGCAATCTGTAACAAAAGTCTGTAAGTCAGCTTCTGGTGCTTCAACAGCTTATGTGGTGTATAGCATCAAATTTTTCACCTGATCCATGCTACAACGAGAAGGACATTCTTTTTCCTTTAGGTTTTTTTTTGCATATTTGTATCAAACGTTTGAGCGACTCTTGCAGCGGGTTGAGATCATGAGCGGCTCATGAGAGGAAGGCTTGGTGGTGCTGTAGAGTTATAGGATTGTGAGGGACAACCAATGATCTGTAAAGATTATGCTATTGCTATGTAGCAGTCATGCTTGCCTTATGCGTAATGAAATTGCTTTTAGTAGCTGAGATATAACAGCTGAAGTATGTGAACTGATCAACAATTCTAGTAAGCTTCGTAACAAATCATAATTTTATTCAATAGAATAATGATCATCATCACATCAAGCTAGTAGGGATAAATATCACATAAATTTAATCAAATAATCTCCTGGTTAGCGCTTACGGAAAGGGGATAGACTCCTCGCTTGTTTGAGCTGATACCGCTTTAGGCCATCTTGACGACTTACTTACTTACTAAGCTTAGCTGTTGACGGTGCCACAAGATCAGAAATATGGAGCCATAATGAAATCGAACTCACTAACAATGGTCTTTTAAATTTAGTTTGGCTAACATTACACACGTGAGGGTGTCCCATCTATAAATAGATGATCAGGTGAGAGATGACATTTCTTAATTTCATCCCGCATGACGCTGGAAAGCTCGCTAGTTTAAAATTTAATAAAAAAATGAAACTTTTTAGCCGCAAAATAGGAAAATACACTTGATTTTCTTCGGATTAAAATAGGTTAACCAGGCCCATCCACATAATCAGCAGTCACCTGTCTAGTTATTTACAAGTTGGAGCTTAGAGTGGCACAAGGCCCGAATATTGGGTGCCAGATGAGAATCAAACTTCACTAACAATGGATCTGCAAATTTAGCTCTACTCTTACACCACGCGTGAGTTAATATATATATATTATACATATAAGAAAAAAACAAAAAAAAAAAAAAAAAAAAAAAAAAAAAAAAAAAAAAAAAAAGAAAAAAAAAAAAAAAAAAAAAAAAAATAAAAAAAAAAAAAAAAAAAAAAAAAACAAAAAAAAAAAAAAAAAAAAAAAAAACAAAAAAAAAAAAAAAAAAAAAAAAAAAAACAAAAAGAAAAAAAAAAAAAAAAAAAAAAAAACAAAAAAAACAAAAAAAAAGAAACAAAAAAAAAAAAAAAAAAAAAAAAATAAGTATTTAATTTAAATATCCCGGAGAACGCCGGATAGCCTGCTGATTTAAAATTAAAAAAAACAATGGTGGTTGGTTTATTGATTTTAACCGCTCATCAACCCGTCTGGGGTAGTCGAGCCTACGGTTATGAAAGTAATAGATGTTGTTGTATATACTTAACTTTGAAGTAATTGGTTAAGAATGTGAGCACCTTGGGGATCATGTTGTATGGTATTGATTAAGGTTCATGTCTATGGTATAATTTTATTTTCCCTAAAAAAAGACAGAATGTCTGCTATGTTGAACATTTCAAATAGATCTTTCATATTTTGTATTAAAATAACGGTTCTGTGTGAGCCAAAAACCTGCATTCCCATGAATAAAGTGTTCTAACAGTCACAAAAAAGAAAACGAATTTTAGCCACAACTACACTTGTATTTTCTTTGGATTAAATGAAACACCGACCATCTAAAAATAATCAGCAGTCTACCTGCTATATAATTGCTACCATCAACAAAATCACAAAGAAAACATAATTCATAACGGTTGTTCCAATTCTCAAATTTAAACGTATTCTTGAATTAAACCAAACAAGGCGCGTAACTCTATTAACTACCTTATTTAACGTACGTGACAAAAAACGCCTGTGAATAATAACCAGTCGTCTGCACTTTCATTACTGATGAGTCGTTCGTGAATTCCTCCATGTTGCAATAACGAAATTTACTGCCTAAGGGCCACCTTCCTTATACATAAAATGCTATGAGTGTTAATAAGTTCAGGGTAGCCTTACGAATTATGTCTGTTAGTGTAGTTAGATTTTATTAAAATTCGTTGAAATTCAAAATTGAGGGGGGTTATATATTTGGATAGGTAATAACCTTTAGTTAACCCCTTGGCTTCTGCCAACGGAAGAGCATGAAACACAAGTTAAGTTAGTCAGATTTTGCAGTTAGCTGAGGAGGCAGGCGTTAAGGCGTTTGCTCTTCGATGCCAACTTCTCATAGCGCGAGTGAAAAACCCTGTTGGACTCGGGTTTTAATAAAGAATAGACGTTCATTTAGAAGAAAAAGACTTCTTAATTATTACCAAAACTTTTACCAACCAAGAAATAAGCAACAGACACCCAGACGAGAAGAAGGCCGCGGTCGAACCAACACAAAAACCTGTCTAACAACATGTTTCCCCCTTGGGGGGAGCCCCCACCCCCAAAAACAGGGGGGGGGGCGGGGAGGGGGGAAAAAGGCCCCCCCCCCCCCCCCCCAACAAAGCGAAACAAATAAGCACCCATCTCCTCTCTTTTATCCTCTCACCAACTATATAACCGATGTAAAAGTTCGGGCAATTTTAAATCCATGAATTCAGTTCTACAGGATGAAGACTAAAGCTTACTTAAAAATTAAGACTATTACTAAGCTTAGTTTGATTATTGGAATTAAAGCCAAATGATATGGCCCTCGTGAGAATCGAACTCAGACGTTAATGTTCGATAGCCTAACTCATTTGCCATTACGACGCATTTTGTGCCTCCTCGTTTTTTTTGGTTATATCTAAACGCTATTGAGGAGTGTGCCGTATGAAGGTACCGTCCCTCATGCGCACGGCACTAGCTGAAGCCCGTCACCCCATCCGCCCTGTGAATGTATAAGCGTAAAGCCAGCCGCGAGCCGCTACAAGGCCNGTCACAAATAAAAAATTAAAAAAATGTGAAAAAGTGTTTATCTTTGAATTCCATTCCATAAGCAAAGGAACACAAATCCACCAAATAGAAAAGAAAACAAAACCCTATCACCTGGGTGAAGAATTATCATCCTTCGGGGGAACACAAAACCCCTTTAAACTGCCCCCTAAACAAAACTCTACTATGAATGATAAAGAAAACATAAATGCTGTTGCATGATTGTGAATAATGGCTTATTTCTTTGTCTGTCTGCTACTCTCAACTAGGTTATTTTAAATCATCTGCGAAAAAAAATCCATGCATAGGTCTTTATTTAGGGGCAAACACGGGCGTACTTGTTATTACAAGGCTTGTGCGGCAACCTATTTTTATTTGAAATTGACTAGCAGAGATGCTGATGTATGCATTCCTGACGTCCTCTGATGCATAAACTAAAAGAACACATATAAATCATATCCACGCATCCAAGGGACACAGACTAGGTCATAATTTTTCCGTCAAAAAACTTCCGATACATTTGCACCACACCAACCAACCCCTAACAGTTCAGGGATGTGATTCTCCACTAATTTGCAGAAAGTTGCTTATTCTTTTTTAATGAAATTTTTACTACCAAATTCGCAATTCCTAGCCTTGTGCCTTAACTTGGATTGCTCGATCCCAGCTGTAAATACTTCCTGTTATTTATTAGTTTTTTTTTTTTTCATCCAACCACTTTGAAGCTAGCTTAAATATATTTCAATATTTCTGAGAAATAATTCATGGGTGGGTAAAGATAGGTTTGACGCTTTAAGTTGTTTCTCAAAGAACTTTCAAGCTATTTCCCCAATTGTTTATAGTTCAAGTCACATCTGAAATACGGTTCTTTGCTAGATCACTGAAGTTAAGCAGTGATGAGCCATGTTCAGTACTTAGGATAGGTGCCATTAAGCAATAGCAGTATTGTCAGAAACTGAATTTCCTTACTCTTTGCGGAGTTCCGTCCTGGCCCTCTTGCCCTCAATCCGCCGGCTGGTGGCTGCGAAAAAAAACACCACTACAATGAAGTTTTGAGCGAAGCCAGTCGTTTACTTGAAAAAAAAACAAAAAACATCCAACTCGGCGTTTTTCCTGAAAACCCAACCCCAACACTACCCCTAACATAGTTAAATTTAATGATTTTATTCAAATTGTGGTCGTTTTTTCGGGTCACCTTGTATCGCAGACATGACCGAAAAAACAGGCCCAAATAATTTATTTTACTATATAAACTAACACTAACCCCAACCCTTTTTGTTTTTTTTCAGAGTGATGACACCTTCAGCTTGACTTCAATCGTACTGTGTTTTTTTTATAGCACCGGCAGCTAGGTATTTTGAGCATGAGCGACAGAACTACGCAAGGTACTGAATTTCAAAATGACTGATTCAGCATTAAATATCTGAAAGATTGATTTGCTGTAAAACAAACAAACCCAATTTAATAAATAAAACCCTACAATTCATAAGAAAACTTTCAGTTGGGACCATCAAATTTCCCAGACCGCACTTTAAATCAAGTCTATGATGTCCCAGGACACACATAGAATTAAAAGCTATCGCATACACTGGACTGCATGATGTAAAATACCGTCAACGAATCAGATGAAGAATATCAACCATTTGATATTTAGTTTGTCTTTTTCACAACTTGAATATTGGTATAAGAAGTACAAAATTTCACACCATATTTTATGGACTTTCCCAACACCGCACATGCATTTCCGTTTAAAAACTGGGCCAATCAGAATATGGCCAGAAGTCTTTGAGCATTTAAGATCTTTGCAACCTGTCCTTTACATCTTTCTACAGATATCTTGATTGAAGGAACACTACCTGCAAGAGATCTCTACAACGAGCTATGCTCTTGCTTCTGCCTAGACATCAAGGATTAAACTGGTTCTTTGCTAAAGGAGCTCACACTCTTGTTAGCTAGGATTCAGGAATACAACTGATTCTCTGCTAAAGGACTACACTCTTGCTTTACCTAAGGATTCAAGAATACAACGGATTCTTTGCTACAAAGAGCATACACTCTTCGCTTTACCTCGGATTTCAAGAATACTCAACAGACTTTCTACTCCTGAGACTTCACCCTTTTCTGCTATGGATACTAACAGGCAAACTCAAACGCCTTAAAATGGCAACCAAATTTCACATACTCAGTGAATGCTGATAGCTTTTTGATTTTAGTGCATCCGGGAATGCACATATTGGCTAATTGAACAATCCCCGCCAAAATTTAATGGTCCCAACTAAACAGTCTTAATAACTTGTAGGTTTATTTATGATCTGGGAAACAACTAAAGCCATTCTAACTCCTCCTGTAACCGATATCCTGATGTAATTGTTCTAAGAAACTATGAAATATATTTCAGTTAGCTAATTGTGTGGGAAGAAAAAAGAAAACACTGGGATGTTGGATATATATTACTGCATCAGACGCAGGACACAATACTGATCAGCTCTCTGATAAATTACTCAGGCTAATTTAAGCTTTAACAACAAGACAGGACGAATCAAAATAATATAGGATATGTTCTATGCCATTGAACTCCCAGTCCTTCACCAGATGGTGTACCTGTTAGGTCCCATCTATGCGGGTTTAAATAAAAAAAAAAGACGTGTTTTAAAACACATGCTGCTTCCGAATGAGAGCATTATATCTTGCTCTGTGAAAATTCTGTGACTGTTCTTTGAGCCACTCTTCACTACAGATTTTACTTCTCCTCACCTGGAATAATGATTGCCTCGTCAAACCCTCTTTCATGAGGGCCCCAGTTAGAAGGTGGAACATTGCTATGAGAAAATGTGTGACTGTGGTGAATACGATGTTGCATCCACAGTGGACCAGCTTATTTTAATGTCTAATACACATTCCTTATTGTAACTTATCTTGTCCTAACAAAATTGCATTTTACTTTTTTTTTTAACTACCCTATGTATAGAACCTGTATAGTCTTGCACATTAATGTAATAAAGGATATGCTCATTAAATTCCTACCATTTAATAAAACTGAACCCCATTTATGCCATGTTTTTGCAATGTTTATTTACTTGCACCCAGTTATTCATACCAAATATATATATTCTGTTGTGAGTTTAAACGGTGTCAAATAAGAACAAACAGACGGCGTAACAGAAAAGTAAGAAAATGTAATTAACAGAAAGTGTAACAATACATAGAGAGATGTAAAATTAGTCCGACGAACCAGTATCTGCATCGCGAATTGGCTTGCCTCTAAGCACAATTATCCTGTTTTATTTATAGTAAGCTCGACTGGCGCATTCCATTGTCTTTATACGGTGTGTCACCTATAACAATTTCCTTCTATGGTTTTTTATTTCACT
The DNA here is from genome assembly GCA_023376005.1 of Doryteuthis pealeii. Classification (NCBI taxonomy): domain Eukaryota; kingdom Metazoa; phylum Mollusca; class Cephalopoda; order Myopsida; family Loliginidae; genus Doryteuthis; species Doryteuthis pealeii. The sequence goes on along the minus strand of CM042161.1, from coordinate 15,248,329 downwards.
TCACATATGTAATAGTCTAAAGCTTATTTGGAGAATGGCTTATTTTAAGTGGGTTCTTTTTCACTTCAACTTTCTACTCGTAAACTTCCTACCATAAAATGCCCAAGCCTATTTGTATGGCAGAGAATTACGTAAGTAACAAGTTGAATATTACTTTTTGTTTGTTATTTCTCTTTTCTTTTTGCTTTTGGTACTCTAAAATAAAAACGTCAGATTTTATTCTCGACGAAAAAACAAATTACGTGCATCAAAGGAGGATCCAATTTATGCCTAAATTGAAAACGAACCCCCACTTTTAAAACTAACCATTCTCACAAATGAAATATAATGCACATGAAAGATATTAAAATAAAAATAAATATTTTGTATGTTAACATAACGGTGCAAGAAAAATAAACGTTAATTGCACATGACATAAATTGAGGTTCAGTTTAATTTTATGGTAGGGATTTACGAGCAAAATGTCCCTTTATTACCACATTATAGCATAACCGGATATGTCTATCGCCATTACTTCCAGGTCCCCTTTCTACCCAGGATGCTAGACCTTTAGGGTCCCATCTATGGCTATAAATAAAAGAAAAAGTGTTAAAAATTGTGCCTCGAATGATAAACAGTATATCCCTGCTCTGTAAAAATTCTTGTTGGACTGTTCTTGAGCCACATTCTTCACTACGATTTACTTTTCGTCACTGGCATAATTGTTGCCTCTCAAACCCTCTTTCATGGGGCCCGTGAACGTGGAACATTGCATGGAGAGACAATTGACTGTGGTGAAGTAGGATGTGATCCACAGTGACCAGCTTTATTTAATGTCTAATAACAGCATTCCTGTATTGTAATATACTTTCCTAAACAAAATGATTACTTTTTTTTTCTTTTTCTACCCTTGTTAAGAAACGCGTGTTAGTTCTTGCAACATTAAATCATAGACCGGCATAGATTGGTTCAGTTTGAAGGTGACGCCTTCCAAAATCTTTGTTATAGGATGTTAAAACCAAATCTTTTCATATCCAGTGATATAGGAAAATTATTGATTTAGTTGCCTCTTTGCAAGACAGAGAAGAAAGAAATGGTAGAGTTGTAAGGAGTAGAAGTCACACACCTTCGCCTAACACAAGCTGATTGAAAGAAACTTAATAAACAACTGCTAAGTGGAATTTGTAGTACTTAAATATAAACTGAAACATATCCTTGTCCAATATCTGGCAGTATTTCAATTTAAAATAGAAATTCTTCTCTTTCTGACATTGTATGTATTCAATGTTTGTTGTTTAAATCTCTGTTTGGACCATTTATTATCATCTGAGCACATTCTGTTTTCAGTGTGACATTCTCTTTGTCTTGTAACATTCAAGGTGATCTTAGTGGTTGTGAGCCTGCCACTCATTTTACGAGAGAACGATGGATAGTGTACCAATTTTTTATTTTTTTTCTTTTTTAAAAGATTTGACTACATCAGCCGGGTGGTCATATGAGGATAAGCATGTTGCCACGTGACAGCAAATCCTCTCTCTCGACACTGCCACTGTCAGATCCAAAGAAATTTAAGTCCATTGCTGTTTGGCGAATAGGTAGTGTCGCAGGGACGTTGGATGGGATAGCACTAGATTTCAGATATCACACCACCTTAGGGACTTGGTTACTCTTGTTGTGTAGTACATTTTGTAAAGCAAAAATTAATATTTTTAGTTATGAGTGGTTTGAAGGATATCACGACTGCAAGTGTAAAGAAAAAATAAGCGTACACTTAGTGTTGTTGTTAACCTCTAATTTATTGTCACCAGTTAGCGATTTAAAAATAATAATAGTGTTCTGTTTTTTTAAATTTTTTTTTTTATACCCTTTCTTTTTTTTCTTATTTTATTGCTAAAGACATTTTGCGAATGGTTTATCTTTTCTAAAACGTTTCTTGTTATGTAAATACAATTTTAAATTCATTGTTTAATTGCTTGATGAGTTAGAAATTACAAAGTAACATTGAGGGAACTCTGGAGTTCATCTTCGAATCGATAAGGACAAAAATAACATCTTTTTGTTTTTATTTTTCATACGCATTGATTGGCCTCAAAATATTAAATTATATTACTTCTTTCAATTTTTTGTAGATGATACACAATATCAAACTCCAGTTTCCTTAAATTCTTTTGATTAAAGTTAAAAGAAATGTATTCGTTAACTATTATTTGCTTTTATTTTACTTTCTAAAATGTAACTATAAAGAAAGCTGCAGTATCGAAATTAAATTCTTCGTATTGCAATATCTCTTTTGCTTTAAACTCAAGATCGTATTTTAAAACATTGTTTACATTAGAATTTAATACAAAACACTTGTCTTATTTTATTCTACATTATTATATATTAGATATACACAAATGTACCCTACTGAGTGCATATTTTAAAAACTATTCATTTTTTCATTAGACTTTAAAATATTTTTTTAAAGAAATGTAACTGTAACGTGTTTTAACAGATTTTAATTTGTCTAACAATTTTTTGGTGCATGACACAATTTAAGTTAAAGTGAGTGAACAATTTAAGAATTGACAAAGATATCGATTTCTATGCTAAATTTAGATCTGAAAAAAATCATTACTCATTTCCTTTCGAAGTAAAATCATTTTTATAACACGCTGTAGAAACGTTCAAGGATAAAACACATACTAATTTCTTTCTAACCAAATAAATATTTTAAGATGGCACCAACAAAGCAAAAATGATTTACAGTTAAAATTTAGCCATACTTCTAGGGACTTTTGAGATGACTGCTAGCTAACAGGCAGCTTGAATAGGCACACGGCAAGCTGCACTGCTGAACACCCAGCACAAGATAGCTACTATGATTACTTTCAAAAATGTTTGATTTTTGTTTAATTACAATACCAAATTTGAATGTTTCTAGCTTAGGGGATATTAAGGTGTATGTTGCAAGCATTTCAAAATCTGATACATCTCATTTCGGAGTTATAGGTCCGACACGTACATACAAACATCTTTAATATATATAGATAAATAGGTTTATTCTTTATTGCCGTGTGCATTAAAAAGAACAGAACTAATATTTAAAATAACGTATAACTACATAAAAAAATAAATTATCTATTAAACTGTATTATTATTTAGATCAATCCATAGATCTATAAGATTATACTTATATATATATATATATATATAATATTATATATATATATGAAGGTAGCGTAAAGTATAGTAACAAAAATAACTCAAAACAAAATCTAAGAGTTGAATATTTCATCCTATTCATAAGGCACTCTTCCAGTCAAATGATTTTTAGTCAAAGGCAGTGACTAATGTCACTCAACTTCCCTCCTCCTTATTTCCCTGCATCAAACACTCCACTACCATGAACTTTACCCGCCTCCTCCCACCCGTTGCCATCTGCTCCAGCTCCTCCTGCTTCCTGTAAACTTTCCTACACTTATTATCCTCATCCCTTATCCCGCCCCTAACCTCCCTACCTTCACTTTCTGCTGGAGTACTAACTCACCGCCTCATCAATCACATGTACGTAATTTTTGCTTTGAATAAAAATCATATTTGTTACGTAGCCGTTCGGCCAGTACCATATAGATATATTTGTTACGTCTTACTCTGTCTATTCTTCGACGTCTTCTGATCGTCTATCTTCTTCATTCTATCTTCTAATGGTCTCGTTTCTGCGTCTTTCTTATCTGGGATTCCGTGTCGTTCTGCTGGGCGATCATTTATATCAGAAGACCCTGTTCATACGTTAGCTTTTATACATAACAACAAGACTTCATTTACCTTTGATGTTTATTTACTATTCGGTCCCCAGGCAGACAACTGCGCGCGGAGACGTCACAATCTCGCTAAGCTTTAACTCTGCAAACGACTTAACTGCCCTGACTAACTGCAACCTAAGTTGCTTACACCTTAAACCGGAAGGTTTCTTCGGGTTCCTTCTCCCATTCTATCCCCAGAAAGCCAAGGTGAGAGTGGTCAAGCATTGTCACTCACTCTCAAGGCCATCAGATGTACTGATTTCATAAGGATTTCTCTGACTACCTTAAAATAATAGGGATCCATTAATACTGTAACAATTTTACTGAAGATGTCCTTATGACTAGGACAACAATATTCAACACTTAATTTGTTTTGAGTTGTTATTTTGTTCATATTTTTACCGACCTCCATCCTGTCGGATTTTACTTCCAACCAGCCTATCTTCATTATATATATATATATATATATATATTATATATATATATTATATAATCTTCCCAATGACACGATTTAATCATTGTAATTGTTACTTGATTTATAGAGCCTAGTAAGTGCAGAAACCTGGCCGGAGCTGACCAATAGACGTGAGCATTATCTTGGGGTTCCTATTGTCAGCATACAGCATCGTCATCATGATGTGTACTAAGCTACTTTTATCTATTAAGTGTATTATATCTCTGAAGCACTGCTTAATTATTTTTTTTTTTTCATCATCTCTTCATATTCTGTAAGTTAGTAACTAAGTTGCTATAATTTTGATAAAAAGTCCTTCTTATCTGGATTCTACAGTTTAGTTCTTACAATTCCATTTACTTATTTTACTTATCAAGTTTCTCATTTTGAAAGAAAGCCCAAAGTTGATTTGTATTTAATATTTTAGATATCATAAGATCAAAAACCTGATACTTGACTTAAGACATTCTTGTGGGTTTTTTTTGTTGTCTCTTTATCATATTTATTTCTTTATCTCGGACATAACTTTAGCGGTCCCATGTAGAATCTGTGAAGTGAATTTAGTTGTACTTTGTTGGTTGAACAACAAAACAATAGTTAAGCACACTGAACCAGTCCAAAGAATGAATTATTTCAAAACTTTGTCAGCATAAAGACCACCGAGGTTGAATGCCGTAAACAAAACCAACCCAAAGTTTTGGACAAAGATGACATTCTTTAGAATATGAGCAAAAATCTCGAGTATAATCTTTTAAAATTCGAAATTAACAAGAAATACAGTAAGTCTATTTTTCTTCCTATTTTAATAAATATTAACGATGGGACAGTAATGGAAAAAGATGAATAAGTTAGTTTAAAGTTGTTCTATTTTCGATTATACCCCTCTGTTCAAATCATTTTATCTGCATTCTTTTTATTTCTATGTCTTTATAATCAACATAATTCCTTGCATTAAAACTTTAATACTTGCGCCCGAGGGTGATATTTCGTTAGGTTTGGTTTGTTTGTTTTACGGCATATCAACCTCAGTGGGTATTTAATGCAGAATTCGTGAGTTCTTTACTAAATGTAATAATATATCATGTATAGATAGAATTGTCAAAATCTTCTTTTTTTTCTTCTTTTAATGTTTCTTTTGTATGATCAAAGATTTGAAGATAATATTAACCTTTAATTCAATCGGCTGGGGGTTAGAATACACGACTGCACCTCTGCAGAGAGGTAGACTCCCACAATGGGGCCACCTGTTTACTGTGGTGACGACCGTGATGCTTAAGATAGAACCCAGGTGGATGAGCATGACTTGCAATACTCCACTTTGGCCCTATCTTGGGCTAGACAGGTGTCGTAGAGGCCCCCTCCGATCAATCGGCTGGTCACATTCAGCCTAGCACCATATGATTTTCCCAACCCTATTGCCCTAAACCCCTTTTTATCATATGGTGCTAGAAGGTGGTGACTGAGGTCTACATGTCCTGGAATGACATTAAACTCTATCTGATGTTGAGGTTCCAGTTTTGTAGGTTTGGGAATGTGGAGCACCCCTTTCATCACCATTGCTCCCTGGTCCACTCTGACCTGGAGTGTAGTACCTGTTAGGGTCCCATCTATCGGTTAAATAGAAACACTGAGTTTATAAACAAAATTGTATATCCATTAAAAATTGAATTTCAAAACTTGTCGGCATTAAAAAATGTTGAATACCAAATTACCAAAAGAAGTATTCGGCAAAAATAACCCAAGGGGTTGACATCCGTTAAAACTCAACCAACCAAACCTAACCTTTTATTCAAGTTTCATTGTGTTAAATATAGGGGGGCTAAATTTTCCAATGGCGATTGGATGTCCCTAATGTACACACAGTTACAGTAGACTGATTAGTATTTTCTTCAATTGTATAAGGTGTTGAGAAAAATTGATCTTTCATTTGGAAATGGCCACCACAGTGACCTGACCTGACACCTTGCAATATTTTTCTCTGGGGCTGTGTGATGGAACTGGTCGATCTCCTCTCCCTCTTTCTACAAATTTAGAGATGAATAATCTTATTTTGCTCAACTTGAAGCCATTTAGTTTTCCTTGTCTAGACCAGTGATTCTCATGGCTCTAGTCTCCAGTCCGCAGGTGCCACACATGACTTATTTGTATAGTTATAAAGTACAGAAGTGCATGGTGTAATGGTTAGTCATGGAAATGGACTTGTCACCCTGAGTTCAAATCCTGGACTGGTAATTGCATTTCACTTAGTGCTAATACCCTTGGGAAAGGTATGAATCCTACACTCCCTCCAGCTATGGGTAAATAGTAGGGCAGACTGGGCTCTTTAACCTTGTTAGGCAACCAGTCTAGGAGAAGGGAAAACTCTGAATTCAACCTGTTGAACTTCGCTAGAAATTGACCTTGTGTCACATTCACTTGTGCGGAGGGGTTGGAAATATATATAAATTATGGAGTACGGCAACCTACATATAACATAAAAAATTTTTTTGTAGTTGTTTGTTTTTTGTTTTTTTTAATTTCTGAAGTGCATATTGACAGCATATAAGACGCACCTCCATTTCATTGGGTCAGATTCAGGGAAAAAAGTTTTTAGTATATTTAAAGCACATATTGTTGAAAAAGTCTAGCTGTGAATTACACAAGCAGCAGACATAGCTGTATAAAACAATACAAATAAATAAGATGCATGGGGGTAGGTAAAAGTCTAACATAAGCTGGGTTAGTGAGCATCATAGAGAAGATTTAGGCCTAACTTACCTACAATGTATAAGACGCAGGGCAATTTTTTTAACCACAATTTGGGGAAAAAGTGCGTCCTATATACCGTCAAATAAAGTATATAACTACTCTTAGTTTTGTTCCCAACCCTATTGCCCTTATGGCAAGTCCCGACCCTTTTTATTCATATGGGTGCTAGAAGCGATGACTGGGGGTCTACATGTCCTGGGAATGACGTTAAAACTCTATCTGATGGTGAGGTTCCAGTTTTGGAGAATGTGGAGCACCCCTTCATCACCATTGCTCCCTGGTCCACTCTGACCCGGAGTGGTAGTAACTGTTAGGGTCCCATCTATGGGTTAAATAGAAAAATGTATTTATAAAAAAAATTGTATTATCCATTAAGAATTGATTGATTTCAAAACTTTATCGGCATTAAATGACCCACTGAGGTTGATATCCGTAAAACCAAACCAAACAAACCAAACCTAGTTTTGTATTTAAAGAAAGATCTGTGGTATTGACATGGTACTGATATCAAAATTATATGGAAGCAGCTTCTAACATGATGGTGGTGGTGGTGGTAGTGAATCTCAGTAAGACCTTCTTATCTGATTCACTATATAATGAGGCTTTAAGAATTTGAGTAAAATGAAAATAAGATAAAGAGGAAATAAGTTAATATTCTATGTTGTTTTATATATATATATAATATATATAGTGTGTGTGTGTCTATATTTATGTTGTGTTATTTTGGCCACCCTCTCCTCATCCCAAATTGACTCATAAGCCTGCGTTATTATTCTAAGTCTGACACTGTTTTTCAAACTGTGACCAACCTTCAAAGTGGGTAATAACTTAAGAATTTACACCCTGCTATAATTATTTCCTTCTGAGCGATTTCATATATATATATATATATATATATATATATATATATATATAGGAAAAATAAGATGGAAATTAATCCGACAGTATGTGCAGAAAGGTAGACAACACAGGATGTTGTAGGTAGTGATGTCAACATTGTAACGTTTCGGTCTGTGTCTGACCTTCTTCAGGATGGGATTGAGTTCTTGCTTCAATGGGTGAACATTTTCATACTGGTGAATTAGAGGTCGTGAATGAGGGGAAGTGGTCAGTTGTTTGTGTTAGCAGAGGTTGGTAGTGGGAGATTTTCCTTTTTCTCTCAGAAGGGTGTGTAACAGTGGTTTCTGATAATAATGCCACAGGTGTTGGGGGTAGGTGGGTCTTAATGTACTGGGTTTGAAGATGTAGTGATTCATGTACATATGGTGAATGGCATAAGGATTGGTTATATATATATATATATATATATATATATACACATACACAGATGCTTCAGGTATGCATCCCAGTGTTTTTCTTTTTCTTCCTCACCATTTCAAGCTAACTTTAATTACATTTCTATAATTTCTTAGAAATTAATTACACAGGATAGGTTACAAGGTAGGAGTCAGACAGCTTTTGTTGGAACCACCAAATTTCCCGTGGTCTCATTCAAAGCAAATATATGCATCCCAGGATGACAAAAATCAAAAAGCTGTGTGTGTGTGTGTGACAGAGAGAAAATGGAAATGAATCAAGAGATGTTGAAAAGATAATTGGAAGAAGAAAAAAATTTGTTATTGATGAAATCTATATATTAATACTTGTGTTCCTTGATTGTACAACCGTTATCATCTTGCAATACCTCTGGTTAAAAATGAGACCATCCAAGATGAAATACAAAAATGTAAATCCCGATTATCTGGTGTTGCTCTGCCAAAATCTAATGAGTGTCTTCACCTCAGCTAAATAAGGGACCATTCCGTTTTTATTATAAAGAAAGGGAAGAAAAAGACATAGAAAAATTAAGAAGAAAGTAGAAAAAGTAAGGGAAAGATAAAGGGGTGAGCGTGTGGAAGCGATAACACTAATCTGTTTCAATGAATATAATTAAAAGACGAAAAGAAGGAAGAAAAAAAGAGGGATAAAATTAAATCAAGATTATTCTACTTTTTTACATATCGAACTATTTGTAATAGCTCTTAAGTAAACATATAAAATGTACTAATTAAATTATCATACTGTGGTATATCCACAGGTTTGCTAGTTTATTATTATTATCTGTCTACACGTGTTTCAACCAAAATTTGTTTACACACACACAGTATTCTATTTAAAATTATTTTTAAATGTAGAAAATAGAATAAAATAATAATAGAAATCAGAAAAGTAAGCATGCAAACAGGTCTTCATCAGGGCAGTGTTTTTAAATTTTATTTTTAAAACTAGTAATACAGAACCTTCGAAATTAATTATGTCATTATAACGGAATCTTTTTTAAACTCGAAAACGTTTCCTGGTTTGAAAAATATATGGAATTAGTATTATCTGTGTTATTCGGACTATTGTCCCCATCTTTATTGTTATTTGTACAACGTTCAGCCGATATGCCCTCCAGCCTCTTCAGGTATTTCTTGTCGGCCGAAATGTTGATAAAATAACAATAAAGATGAGGACAATAGTCTGAATAACACAGATAATACTAATCATCAAGCCTCATCTCAAACATTCAGAGAAATAGTATATGGAATTATTTTCAAATTTGTAAACATCCCAAATTTATCAAACCAATATTTTTTTTTTTCAACAAAATACATATCAGCTAGGCTTATTATTTTTATTTTTTTTAAATTTTATTAACGATTTTAAAAATTTATTCTCTGAATGTCCAATTGGACACATGGCCTAGTGGATAAAGGAGTTAGGTTAAGACAGTTCTAAGTGATGGTTATCTCTAGACTGCAGGTTCAATCCTGGCCAAGGGCAGCAGTAACATAGATTAATAATTAACCCAGCTTAACGCCTCTACCCCAGCTCTGGTTAGCGAATGAGAACAGGATACACCTGTGACTGAATAAAGGGTTAGGTTCAAAGTACCATGATGGCTTCCGATTACGACAAGAAATACCTGAAGAAGGCCGATCGACCAAAACGTTGTACAGATAACAATGAAGATGAGACAATAGTCTGTAACGCAGATAATACTTTTTAAAAAAAAATTTTTTTATCGATTTCAAAATTTCCCCATAAAAAATCTTTTCAAATTTTCAAAACATAAACTCTTAAAAATGATTCCATATATTTTTTCAAACCAGGAACCAAATTCTAAGAAAAGTTTTTGCAATTATAAGGTTTATTGGCCTAAAGTTGTATCAGCCAGACAGCGAGGGAGTCTATCCCCTTTTACTAGTGCTAGACCCAGGAGATGAATTTTTACTACACTACTTACATAATTCATAGGCTATCCATGAAATATGTAACAATCCTTCTCCTAGATCAGTTGTCACTAAATCTAGATAGCCCAGTCTGACCTAGTAATTTGTAATTTACACACACACACACACACACACACACGTATGTATGTATAGTGAGAAATTTGAAAAAACACAGGTTTAAATAAAATGAGTGGTAAGTTTATTTGCCAACACTACAGTGTTTCAATCTGTTGAGTAGATCTTCTTCAGGGCTTTTGTTGATATAAGGAAGAGTAAAAAAAAAGTTTCACAGAATGAGGATAGTGATAGTCGTTTATCAATCTGTTCAAAAATGTTTTGAAAGGGAGTTAACGTTCTTAGAATAATTTGAAAATTGAGAAACGTTGGAAAGATAGACGGTTTGAAATATGACATCAAGTATTCTTCTTTTATGGTGTGTGTGTGTCAACAAAAACCCTGAAGAAGATCTACTCAACAGATTGAAACACTGCAGCGTCGGCTAATAAACTTACCACTCATTTTATTTAGACCTACACAGATTGAAACACTGCAGCGTCGGCTAATAAACTTACCACTCATTTTATTTAGACCTGTGTTTTTTCAAATTTCTCGCTATACTACATACCGTCGGATTCACTTCCATTTCTCTTCACACACACATATATATATATATATATATATATATATATATATACTACTTTTCTCTCTAATTAGATTAATTCTCATTATCTGTGTCTCTCGACTCATTTTAAATTGAGGCTTATTAATCCCTGATTATTTTGTCATTGCCTGGCTATTTGGCACTGGTCCATCTCTGTCATTGGAGACTCTCCTTATTGTGTGCTTCAACATTTTGAGACTGATTTGACCCCCCCACCCCGCCTTCTCTTTTGTTTCTGTCTTTTGACAATCTACTCACAACTTAAATGCTACACATTTGTGTAACTAAATCCATTCATTCTCTATTGGCAATCACATCTCAACACAGGCTTATATGTCTCCGATAGACTGATTGCTTTTTCTTATATCTTAAAGTATCTTAGAACTTTCAAGACTCTAAGAGTCATTTTACAATAAACAAATACTACGTATTCCTCCAGAAAATATACCGCCCTGTCGACTGGGATGTTAGAATACACCAACTGCACCTCTGTAGAGTGGTAAGACTCCCCCAATGGGGCCACCTGTTTGCTGTGGGTGACGACCCATGATACTTAAGGATGGAACCCTGGTGGCCAAGCAGTTCATAACATGCAACATTCCACTTTGGTCCTTACTTAGGCTAGATGGGCGGTCGGAGAGGCCCCTTCCATTCGCCTCCATTTTCAGCATCAAATAACCCAACAAGGGTTGACATGCCATAAAATCCATCCAACTAACCGCCCTGTCAGCTGGGGGTTAGAATGCACCGACTGTACAGGGGTAAGACTCCCCCAATGGGACCACCTGTTGGCCGTGGGTGGCAACCCGTGATGCTTAAAAATAGAACCCAGGTGGATGAGCAGTCCATGACGTGCAATACTCCACTTTGGCCCTATCTTGAGCTAGACAGGCGGTGGGAGAGGCCCCCTCCGATCAATCGGCTGGCCACGTCAAGCCCTAGAACCTATATGATTTTCCAAACCCTATTGCCCTTATGGCAAGCCCCAACCCCTTTTTATCATATGGGTGCTAGAAGGCGGTGGCTGCGGGTCTACATGTCCTGGGAATGACGTTAAACTCTATCTGATGGTGAGGTTCCAGTTTTGGAGGTTTGGGGAATGTGGAGCACCCCTTCATCACCATTGTTCCCTGGTCCACTCTGGCCCGGAGTGGTAGTACCTGTATCTATACCCTATCTATGGGTTAAATAGAAAAACATGAGTTTATAAACAAAATTGTATTATCCATTAAGAATTGATTTATTTAAAAACTTTATTGGCATTAAATGACCCACTGAGGTTGATATGCCGTAAAACAAAAACCAAACCAAACCAGGTGGCCAAGCAGTTCATGACATGCAACACTTTGATTCTTACTTAGGCTAGATGGGCGGTCGGAAAGGCCCCTTCCATGTGCCTCCCTTTCAGCATCAAATAACCCAACAAGGGTTGACATGCCATAAAATCCATCCAACTAACCTAATTCTAGTTGCTTTTTTTCTTTCTCAAAATTGCCTCAAGTTGTCACTTCTACAACAGAAAGGAAAAGTATGCATCAGAAATAAGGGGGGGGGGAATCCTCGTCTTCCAATGAGACTTCAACTCGTGTCCCCTTCTGCCTCGGTGAAACCCAGCAGCTGCTTTACTAATTCGGTTTTAAGAGAGCATGAATGGTATCACAGAAATCCAAATAACACTTAGGAAGCCATGCAATACACCTGTCTTTTATAGTATATACTCTTTGCATGAATCTCAGTTGGTAGAGCATCAGCCTAGGAACCACAAGGTTCCGAGTTCAATACCGGCACAACTTGTGTGGTAAAGGGTAATCCTTAACTTGTTCCTCGTAAATTCCTGCCATAAAATAAACTGAACACTCATTGTATGTCCGTGTTTTTTGTAGTGCATTTTGGCAATGTTTAACAAAACTGTGTACGTCAAGCCCTAGCACCTATATGATTTTCCCAACCCTATTGCCCTTATGGCAAGCCCCAACCCCTTTTTATCATATGGGTGCTAGAAGGTGGTGGCTGCGGGTCTACATGTCCTGGGAATGACGTTAAACTCTATCTGATGGTGAGGTTCCAGTTTTGGAGGTTTGGGGAATGTAGAGCACCCCTTCATCACCATTGCTCCCTGGTCCACTCTGACTCGGAGTGGTAGTACCTGTTAGGGTCCCAACTATGGGTTAAATAGAAAAACATGAGTTGATAAAAAAAATTGTATTATCCATTAAGAATTGATTTATTTCAAAATTTTATTGGCATTAAATGACCCACTGAGGTTTATATGCCATAAAACAAACCAGTCCAGACCAAACCAAAACTGTGTATATCTAGCGTCCGGGACATATATACCTATGTATGTATATATCAGTTAAATACTACCTCCTGCTTGTAGGTGGCTGATGACCCAGTGGTTAAGAACTGTGACATTTCTGTTGGGGTAGCATTAGTAATTTATCCAAGAGTGCTCAATACTTCATAAAAAGTAGAGTTATAATAATAATAATTGTGGAAACGATTATCGGTCTATCACAGTTTCAACTATACAAATTGGGGCCCTGATGAGATCACAATGATTGAAACTGCAATTGACCCATAATTTTTTTCACAATATTATCTAATATATAT
>CM042161.1:15212335-15229835 GCA_023376005.1 Doryteuthis pealeii | reverse complement strand
TTATATATATATATATATATATATTATATATATATATATATATATATATATATATATAATGCAGATACAGGAATTGGATTCCTGATACTACTTTGTACTTTTAATGTCTAACCAGTTGTCTCGGATAAATTCTGACCCTGAACTTTGGATATTCCCTCTCCATGTTCCAAACATTCTACATGGATACAATACTAACAGCTGTAACTACTGTTGCTATTATTATGATAATGGTGACACACTGGGAAACAAATGGTAATTCCAAATCCATTTCCCTGAGGCAAATAGGACACTAAATAAAGGTGTTCAAAAAAAAAAATGTATAAGTTTTTTTGTTGTATTTGTTGTTTGTTATTCATACTTTTCTTTCTTTCTTTCAGAAAAAGCTAGTGATGGCTCTCAAGCCTCAGAGAATTGGACTCTCTTCCTCGATACCTGTGATATCATCAACGAGACAGATGAAGGGTGAGGATTTTCTCATTTTAATATTCTACGATACAATCGATGCATTGTACTACATAAAAAAACAAAAACAAAAAAAACATTGCTTTTCAGACAAGTATTTAACTCTAGTTCATTTGATGATGTTAAAAAAAAAAAAGAAAAAAGAAATTGCTTGTATTTTGGTTACAATGTAAGTAAGTAAAGTCGTAGTCAGAAACTAATGTTGGTATCAGCCAAACGGCAAAGGAATCTATCCCTTTTTCACTAGCGCTAGACCAAGGAGCTTATTTTAGCATCTGAGGTGGAGTGCCAGACCTACCATCTGCTCCTCACTTTACTGCACATATTCCTGTGCTACTCATACGCGGAGTTGACGAGGGCTGTTATCAACCTGGGAACCTTGTGATTCCTGTGCTACTCATACGCGGAGTTGACGAGGGCTGGTATCAACACGGGAACCTTGTGATTCCTAGCCGAACGCTATACCGACTGAGCTAAACCGGCTACAATGTAAAGCACTGAATTGTATATTTATAAAGGAGTCTTTTTATATTTACTATGGTGATTTGTATTTAGATTTTTCGGAATGTTGTTCTCATCTTTATTGGTATATGCACGTTTTGATTGATGAGCTCTCCAGCATTCTTCAGGTGTTTCTGGTTGAACTCAGGAACCTTCATTTCATAATTAGGAGTTCTACAGTAACTCTGGTTTCGATAGGAGGGTCCAGTGGCTTCGGTCATGGACTGTACAAGCTAACATCATTGATCCCAGGGGGCCATCCCACCAGGCAACACCGGCCCCCTTGATTTAAAGGGGTATGCGCGACCGACTGAGTCCTAGAAGTAAAGTCGTCAGACAGCGAGGGAGTCTATCCCCTTTTCAATAGCGCCAGACCAAGTTTTGGTGTCTAAGGCAGTACACCACACTACCAGCAGGTCCTCCTTTACTGCACTGATCCCTGTGCTAATCATGCGCTGAGTTGGCAAAGGCCAGTATTGAACCTGAAACCTTGTGGTTCCTAGTCGGACACTCTACTGACTGAGCTAAACCGGCCATATATAAAATATTAACACCATCTAAAATAGATGATTTCAAACAGATACAACAATAACCCGTCCTTCAGGGTGTGGGTCCGATGGCTTTGGCCACTGAACCTGTGTGTTAAATTAACGGAGTGATCCCAGGGAGCCATCCCCCAGGCAACATCGGCCCCCTTGATTTAAAGGGGTAGTGCTGGATTTATTGCCCAGTGCCTGAGGCGTCTCTCTTGAGGGGGAATGCTGACGGGATCAACGCATTTTTTTACACCCACCACCCATGAGTCTCGGCTTGTGGGTGGTCCCATATTAATAGGGCCTTGTGCCTAACCCGTACACGGGGTACGTGGTAAATATCCCAGTATAAATCACCCCCTCCCTCCAGTTTCTACTAACTTAACCAATTCATAATTTCATATAGAATCTACTTTTATCTGCACCCCCCCCCCCAAAAAAAAAACCCCAGCTCTCCCATCCCCCTACTACCACCAAAGAAAAAAGCAATATCGAGTTTTTAGAGTTCTACCGTATTTCTTTTTCTTCTCTCCCCCTCGCTTCTGCCACACAAAAAGTTTTGTAAAAGTGAATTACTTTTCCCAAAATGTTTACTTTGTAAAGATACTTTATGTAATTTAATGATAAAGTGTTATCGCTCTAAGACTAAAGAGATTCTTCATTCTATTAATGTTGTTCTTTTTATTGTTTTTGTTGCTTCCACAATGTTTTCATTGATCTTATTCTATGATCTTAAGAAAGAAGACTTTCTTTCTTTCTTTCCTCTCTGTTAGTCTCTCAATATTGTAAAATGGAAGAATTATAGCAAATATATCAACCCACAACCTGTTATGCTAAACCTCCTGGCAATGTCTGTTATACAGACAATTCAATAGTTTGATATATGAATTTATTTTCTAATCCTTTCTTTGCTAAGTAATATACCCTGGTCTGACATCCAATTTCTTCTAGGCTTATATATATATATATATATATATTATATATAAGAAGGTCTGCAAAATGGATTATGCTTTTAGAAATTTATTTTTTTATCTTACATATGCGACATGTGTTTCAGATCTTCTGGTATCTTTTCAGGCTTGGTCAATAATATGAAATGAATTCTTACATATGCATGTGTGTGTGTGTGTGTGTGTATATATATATATATATATATATATATATATATTATGCATAAGTATTTAACTTCTCTCTTCCTGTTTGGTGGGAGTGGAGTATAAAGGAATTTCATTTTTGACATTTGTGTTTTAAACAATTAATCAATTCCTAAACCTTCCTCTGTGCTCCTTCACCCTGTAATCAGCTGGGCCTGTAGAATACACCAACTACACTTCTGCAGAGGGGTAAAAATCCCCCTAATGGGGTCACCTGTTGGTAATGGGTGGCAACCGTGATGCTTAAGGACGATTTTGGTGGCTGAGTAATTCGTGACATGCCACACACACCACACCACTTTGGCCCTTACTTAGGCTAGAACGCAGTCATAGCACCTATATGATTGTTCTGACCCCTATTGCCCTTATGGCAATTCCCCAGACAATTCTATAGCTTTATATATCAATTTACTTTCTAATGCTTTCCTTGCTAATGCTTAGTAATATACCCTAGTCTGACATCCAATTTTTGCTAGGTTTATGCATATTTGAATAATGTACATACATACATATGTATATGAAAAAAAAAATAGATATAAAATCCAACAGTGTAATAAAGTATAAAGTTTTGAAAAAACAACAAAATTAAGTCAAATATTTAACATCTGTCTGACTTTCTATTTTTATTTTTCATCCTTTAAAAATTTTTCGGATTTTTTACCAAACCTACAATTTCTGGGATTGTTACATAATCAACTATTTGAATGGGAACGCTTACACTGCGTGACGTTTGGTTTTTTAATTTTTCTTGGTTGCCAAGTTGATCCTTCTAGCATCACAAACTAAGACTCAGAAGATTTTGCTTGTTTTACAACAAATTTTTTTTTGTAGGATTCACAATTATTAACCAAGTTAAGACCCGTTGATTGTTTGATTAAAACAGAAACGCTTTAGCGTCGGCTGTATATAAATCAATCTTTGACTTAATTTTTTTGTTTTTAAAAAAATCTATACTTTATATATATGAAATTTAACATTATGAAAAAACATATGATGTTTGTTATGTAATTGCTGACAGTACTGTTTCGACCAAATCGATAAGTTGGTCTTCATCAAAGAGCGACATAGATGGGAAGAGAACATATCCGTTAAAAAAAGACTGTTTACAGAAACGAACGCGGAGTTCAACCGCTGAAGTTTTTTGAAAAATGCATGTTCTGTTTTAAAAAATAAAATAAATTTTATTTTTAATTTTTAAAAAATCAGAAGCATTATAGTTTATAGAAAAACTCAAAAGAGTTTGTTGTAAAAGTTTATATAAAAATGTAAAGTGGGTATCAAAATAGTATAGTATATATTTTTCAGCTGTTAAAAAATATACAAGTCCACATGGTAATTTGAAAAAAGATGTTAGATTTCCAAAATTTACTTGTGGCGTTGATAAGTCCGTAGTTATAGATGAAAGTCTTCAAGGTGTAAAAGTCCCAGATATAATGTTTTTTCATTTGACAAATATGAGTTTTTCACACTTTATATATATATATAAATTGATATTACCTCCCACTAATTCCTTGCTACTACTTGTTCTCGTTAAAAACGAGACATGAAAACTATTCCATCGTTTCCCACCTGAGGATGGCAAAGTGTATTGCCGAAAGCGCTAGTGTTGAAACATTCGATGGACTGGTATACCAGTTCCACCCTGACACCAGAAGGATGGCCCGGAGATTAGAACGGATCAATGAATGACTTGTCAGACAGGAATTGTCTGTTCAATTCAACGAAACCTGTATAAAAGAAAAAATGCAGCCTATATATATATATATATATATATATATATATATATAATGATGACTAAAAAATAAAAATACTGTTTTTTTTTTTTTTTTATTTTTTTTTTTAAGCATGAATAACTAATGTTTAAAAAAATATAAGTGACTTACCAATCATGTTAGAATTGGTATTGTAAGTGATATTGATATTGAACTAGGGAGATTTATAGTAATTGTTATATTGCCAGTAAAGGCAGATGTAAAAAAAATTTGTAGATAATGGATTCTTATTGGAAGGTGATTTATATGTTAAAAAATATTTAGAAAATTACAACTTAAAAAACTACACAACGTTAATCAATTCTTAACACATCTCTATGCTCCTTCGTCCTGTCAGCTGCGGCTGTAGAATGCACCAAATTGGGCCACCTGTTGGCCATCGTTGGTGACCTGTGATGCTTAAGGGTGGGACTTTGATGGCTGAGTATTTCCTAACCTGCAACTCCCCTTTGGCCTTTACTTAGACTTAACTGGCAGTCCTATCTCCTATATGACTGTTCCGACCTTGTTGTCCTTATTGCAAACATTCGTTTTTATCGTATGTACTAGAAGACGGTGGCTGAGGGTCTTAGTGTCTTGGGTATGAAATTAAACTGCATCTCATGGTGAAGTCTCAATTTTGGAACTCTGGGGAGTTTGGAGTACACCTTCATCACCATTACTACCATGTCCACTCTGACCCAGAATGGTAGTACCTGTTAGGGTCCCAACTATAGGTTAAACAGAAAAAAAATCGAGTTTTAAAAGTGTTTTAAAAAAATGTTGAAACGTTAAATAAATAAAATAAAACATTTAATTTTTTTTTTTTTTTTAATTAATTACTTATTTAAAAAGCATCATATTCACTCCACTGATATATTTGTTTTGTTTTACGACAGTAGAGACCTCCAAAATGTTTCAAAAGATTTCTGATTTAATCATTCAAACTCTTATCTTTTAGCGAAAAATTTAAAAATCCTACAAGTAAAATATATTTTTTTTTGATTTCATGAAATTAAATAATGGAGGTGGGGGTCGACCTAGTAAAAAAAAAAAAAAAAAAATATTTCCTCTAATATATTTTAGGAAAAAACAATTTTAAGCATAAATTCATCTAAAGGTGAATAAGTATTTAAAATTCCATGAAAATTTAACAATTGATTTTTCATAGAATTTTAATATTTTTATGTAGTAATTATTATGACTGTATTTAAATACTCATTGATAAACTTAGTTAATTCCCCAAATGACTGTGATGTAAGCAGTGACGTAGTTTAGGTTACAGACCAAGAGACTGAATTTCTATTATTAATAGATGATTGGAGAGTAAAGGATTGGTGAAAATGGTAATATGAATGTGGGGTGAATGACTTCTAAAGACTAATAAGATACTTATTGTCTTTAGACTTGAAGCTCAAGGTCATATGTGGTCGGAAAACTCATTTCCTTTCAAATTTCAGTTGTTCATGAAAAGCTGTTTGTATATTGCATCAAGAATTATGGATATTGTTTGAATGGATATTGTCCGAATAACTTCCATGGAAATAACAATAGAAAAATGAGACTTAAAAAGAAGATTAGTATTATTTGGATTATTCGGACTATTGTCCTCATCTTCATTGTTATCTGTACAACGTTTCGGCCGATGTGCCCTCCTGCCTTCTTCAGGTATTTTTTGTCGGACTTTGGAACCTTCTTGTCGTAATCGGGAGCCATCATGGAACTTTGACATTGTTTTATTCATTCCTGATGGATATTCAACTTTTTTCTTTTTTTCCGAACTTTTTTTTATTTTATTTTATTTTTTTTTTAACATTTTTGGCATGGTTGATATGCTGTCGAACAAAACAAATTCTTTTCTACACTTTCCTGAGATGTTACATCTGCAATTTTTGGTTGTTGACTTCTCTTGTGAGTAATCAATGTTAGTAAAGAATTTACAAAGTGTTTTTAAGTTATTGAAAACCATCGTTGTGTTGTAATGCTAACAAATCCTTCAACTTGAAATAGTCAATCCTCTTACATGTGGTAGGCATTCAGTAGCTGTTGATATTTCTCTCACGTTCCTTCTTTTAGCCCCCCACCCTAGAAATTTTATGGGCCAAGCAGGCCCCGACACTAACTTTTTTCATGACCGTCCCGAACAAAAATTATCGACTGTCCCGAATAGGGTTTGGACCGTCCCGAAATCAAAATATTTTTGTTTAATTCATTAGCATCATCTATACTTGTCAGTCATCAGTAGCAGAATAACATGTAATAAAACATTAAGAAAAGCTGAAGCAGTTGACAGAAACATTTATTTATAATCAACAATAATAAAATAAAAATTCTATAAACTAAAATTTATTCTATTTCCATCTTTATGCAGACCTTTTCCAATCATAAAAATATATACTGTGTGACTGTGTCTATTTCTTCAGTGTTGTTGCCATTAGTAATTTTAAGTCTACAACTAGACTGTTTTTTTGAGGTCAGTATTCAGGCAATCACTGGATGGCCAATATTGGAATGTAGTACTAACTTTTAGGAAAAAATTTTATCGTCCCCGGCAAACTGTCCCGGACGACATATTGATCATCCTGGATGTAATTTTTATCGTCGATGGGACGGCGTTAATGTCAAGCCCTGGGGCCAAGTATTTATTCCTTTGAAAGTTACTGCTTATATACTTTAACACTTTAGCCGACCTGTTGGTGGGGCTGTAGAATATGCTGACTGCACCTTTGGCGAGGGGTAAACCCCACCAAATTGGACCACCTGTTGGCCATGGATGGCAACCGGTGATACTTAAAGATGGAATCTTGGTGGCTGAGCAGTCCATGACATGCAACACTCCACTTTGGCTCTTACTTAGCCTAACACCTATATGATTGTCTCAACCATATTGTTCTTAGGACAACCCCAACCCTTTTTATCAGAAGTGCTAGAAGGTGCAGCACCCATCTAGTTTGTTCTCCAAGTGCTTCATTAGGGTCCACGTGGTGTTGACATACAGTAGCACTGATATGGCTACAGCTAGGAAGAATTATTGCTTTATCTTATCTGTGAGATCAGATATCCATATGATTGATAATCTGTCAATTGCAGTCCACATCTTTCCTATGCATTCTTTGACATCACTTTCAGTAGATGAGATATTACTACCTAGGTATGTGAACTCATTGACTAATTTTAGGGGCTTACCATCTATTTGTGGAGATGTATTTGCCTCATACCCCACTTGTATGGGCTAGGCCCAAGGCCTCGTTTTAAAGTGGGCCCACCCACAAGCCGAAGCTCATGGGTGGGAAATAACAAAAATTGTGTCGATCCCGTCGGCATTCCCCCTCAAGGGGGTGCCTCAGGCGCTGGGCAATAAACCCAGCCCTGCCCCTTTAAATTAAGGGGGCAGGCATTGCCTGGGGGGATAGCCCCCGGGATCGACGCTATTAACTTGTAAGGTCCAGTGTCCGAAGCTCACTGGACCCCTGGTCGAAACTGGTGCTAGATATGTTGGACATATCTACATCTATTTGTGGAGATGTCCATCTTGTTTAAAACACATGGACTCAGTTTTATTGGATTTTACATAGAAGCCAATGCTGTATTAAGTCATTATTTTCTTTGTATATCCTAGTAAGTAGTCATTGGAGTGGCCTATCGTTCGTATCAGCGGAGCAGCAGGGTAGTATATCCCCTTTTCATTAGTGCTACACCAGGGAGATTGTTTTGTTGAGGTGGAGTGCCACACCTACTGTCAGCTTCTTACTTTACTGCACAGATCAGATTACCCAAGCTATCTTACTTATATAGTGAGTTGGTGGGGACCGGTATCAAGATTATTATACCTTTTACATATTGAACTATTTGCAATAGATCTTAAGTAAACATCAAACATTGTAATAATTAGATTACTATATTGTTGTATATCCACAGGTCCTGCTAGTTATTAACTAAAAGTTAAAACTTTTAAATTTTGTTGTAGTTATACTAAAAAAATTGAGTGCAACACAATAACTTTTAATATGGCCTTTTTAACTCTTAACATTTTGTTAAAAATTTTAAGTCCACAGCCTCATTCCTATAAAGATTTATCAAAAAATAGCTAAAAATGGCTTTTTCATTTAAAGTTACCTGTTATTTCCCATAAATCAAAGGCTTCTAAATATGTTTAATATTACATTTAAACAAAGGCTATCATTTGGGCTAGATTAGGAAAATTAATGTGACTTCAGGGCGGATGGAATGAGGCAGTATAGGATGTTAAGAGTTAAATATGTAAATGTTTCTCTTCCCTAATTTATAATAATGGAGATAGGTCTCTATTTGTTATAACCAAAACTATGACACATTATCAAAATAGTTATAATATAGAAAAATACACTCAAATTTGAACTTGCAACCTTAGACAATCCTCATTGTTTTTTAAAACAAGTTTTTAATAAATACATAAATAAATGATATATGTTTTATTTTAATCTATATTTAAAATCAGAAGTAAGTTTATATTTAAAAATTAAAAAATTTTTTTTTTTTTTTTACTTTAATAAATTTGATTTTACTTACTTATGGTACTAATTCATTGACATTGAATTTTTAACTCCCAACCACGCAGGCAATATCTTTCAAAAATTAATTTTTACATCGCCCGAGGGTTTTTTTTTTTTTTTTTTTTTCCCCATGTCTAAATAATGAACCTTATCTTACATTCTTTTTTTTTTTTTCTGAGATACTTACGCCAGTCTCTTCTGCTAATATTCTCAAAGTACAATTAGGTCAGATAAATTTTAGGATGACATTAATAAAACTTGACTCATGAATTTTTGGATGAAACTTATAAGCAAATTATTTGTGGAATGTCTGATATTCATTTTTATTAAGTATTTTTTTTTATTTTTTTTTTTTTTTTGTAAATTCAAACAATGTGGTCATTTGATAAATAGAATGTTATCTATGAGATTAACTTAAAAGCATTCATTTTTCTTCAGAATATTTTTCACATTCTGAAGATTCCTGAAGAAGTCTAGAAAGGAACAAGTCATTGTGTCCCGATTACGCATTGGTCATACAAGACTAATGCACTCCTATATACTCAAAAAAGAACAACAACCACAATGTGGAACATGTCAAACACTTATTCATAGAATGCAGTTTTTTTGCTCACATCAGAAACTGTTATTTTAAAGCAAACAATATGAAAGATCTATTTGAAAATGTCAACATGGAGGATATTCTCTCTTTTTTTGAGGGAAATAGAATTATACCATAGAATATAGACCTGAAACAAATCAATACTATATAACATAATCCCCAATAATGCTAACACATTTTTAAGACCAATTACTAAAAAGTATAGATATAAATACATGATAATTATTACTTCCTAACTGTTAGACATGACCTAGCCCGAGACAGGTTGATATGCCGTTAAAATCAATAAACCAACCCTGAATTTGGTTTTGACTTTAGTCATGTTGAGCTTTCAGTAGCTGATTTTGTTATCTCCTCAATAGACGTAACCCTTAAAGTAAATCTGTCAATAGTTTTGCTATTATTGATATAATACTTGACATGAAAGCACTGTTAATCCTAGTGATTACTGAACCAAGATGGTACCAGCTGTCACTGATTGGTTAATCAATTCCAAGTGATTTAGTAACAATAAAATAAGATAGTCAGATACAAGAATATCTTAGTAAGTAAAGCAAACCAAGAATCCTCGATATTTACTAATGGGTAATTAAAAATGCATTTGTCATTTAACAGGAAATTAATTAGTTCAAATTGACAGTTTTACACTGTGCGCTCTAAAAGACAGTTTAATATTACTACTATTTATTATTTTGTATACATATTTACCCAACCCCTCCACCACATGCAGGAATAGTTTTAGGATTTCAAAATTTTCACCATAGTGCGGTTTAACCTTCATTATGGTGTCTTAATATTATTGAAATTTGAAACTTTGTAAATAGTATCATATCTTGTGGGTATATGCTCTCCAGGGAACCCTTTGATCAAAATGAAATATTCTTATCCAAATACCCTGGGTATATATAGTTTCAGAATATATATGGTTATGGAGGTCTATCTCCAAAAACCCTAATCATAGAAATCACAAATTTTCAATATAGGAGGTTTCACCAACATTATGGTGTCTTAATATTATTGAAAATTTGAAACTTGTGATAGGTATCATATCTTGTGGGTATATGCTCTCAGGGAACCCTTTGATCAAAATGAAATATTCTTATCCAAATACCCTGGGTAATATATGTTTCAGAATATATATGGTTATGGAGGTCTATCTCCAAAAACCCTAATCATAGAAATCACAAATTTTCAATATAGGTTTTACCAACATTATGGTATTATTGAAATTTGCTATTTTGTGTATAGGCATAATTTCTGGTCATTTACCTATGGTTTAAATTTCATTTAAATTGAAAGGGAAAAAATTCACTAGGGTGTATATGATCCCATCTGATCAAAATGAAATATACTTATTCAAGTACCCTGGGTAATGTAGTGTCAGAATATATATGGTTATGGGGTTTGTAGAATAATCACACTAAGTTCCAATTACTGTCGAATTGGTAAGACAAGGCAACAAGTAGTTGTAACTGAATACGAATTGTTGCAATACTACTGCAAAATGAAAGGTATTTATGAAGCCTCATAACATCATAGAAACCAAGCAGCCAATCAGGACTCAAGGAATGGAATCACCTAAATGCATAAATGGACTATTCTTGACTTCCGTAAATACCAGCTATCTTGGAGCACTGGCAGTTGTGCTTAGCCAGTTGCTGTTGTTCAAACCAACAGTATACTGACTAACTGACTGACTTCAATAGGGGTCTATCTTCAAAACCTTAGGAAGAGATTGAGAAGAAATAAACAGACACGAACTACAAATTTGTATTGTAGTGTGGCTATTTCCTCAGAAGGAAATGCTACGGAGAAGGGTTATCATCTGTAACAAATAAGTAGAAGATAAATCACTCCCAAAACGAAGCAACTGCAACTGAAAAGGAAAAAAGGATGTGACACTAGGTCAATTTCTTAAGTGGAGTTTAACAGGTTTGAATTCAGAGTTTTCCTTCTCCTAGACTGGTTGTCATAACAAGGTCAAAGAGCCCATATATAACACAAAAGCATGTCTAGGCGTGTGGCATAATGGTTAGTCATAGGAAATGGACTCGTTCACCTGAGTTCAAATCCTAGATGAAACTTTGCATTTCACATAGAGCTAATACCTTGGGAAGGTATGAATCCAACACTACTCCCTCCAGCTATGGGTAAATAGTAGGGCAGACTGGGCTCTTCAACTTTGTAAGGCAACCTGTCTAGGAGAAGGAAAACTCTGAATTGAAACCTGTTAAACTCCACTTAATAAATTGATTTATGTTGCACCTGCTCATGCGGAGGGGTTGGTAAAGCACCCTGACAGTGGGTCTTAAAAACACTGACTGTATCCCCTAAAGAGAAGTAATAATACTCCTCTAATCTAAAGGATTTTCAGAGTATGACACTGAACTGCATTTGATGGTGATACTCCATTACTGGGGAATTACTCCCTGGTAGCTCTGACTTAGTGGTAGTACCTGTTAGTCCCCATCTATGGGTCAAAGATTTTATTTATTTATTATTATTTTGTATTTGATAGACCATTGGAAAACATTACCTTAAGAAGCAACTACACAGGTTTCCTAACAGATTATCAGGATAATTTTAACTTATATAATGTTATGCATTTGACTTATTAAACTTTTTTTTTTAAATGTTTTTTAAATTAAAAAATTTTTTTTTCATTTTTTAGTTTATTTATGTCATATATTTGTGATTTTCTGGAGAAAAAAAACAAAAATGCATTTTAATCATTGATCGAAAACTTGTATAAAAGTTAACTCTGAAATGTTAAAATTTGGCTGTATTTAGGTTTTGTATATTCTCTTAAAAAATCCAACTATATTGCAACATATTTGTGAGGTCTGCTAAAATTCTTGCAACTGGCAGATTAATTTCCATAAAAGTAACAGATGTTGATAATCTCTTAATTCTGTGAGATTAGGGAGGATTAATTTGTTTATGTTTAATGTCTCCTAAGAAAGTTGTGTAAAGTGTAAATACCAGTTCTTATTCTTCAAAGAAGCGGGTGGAGGTCACTGTGGCGTAGTGGCTAACACGCTGGACTGCAAAATCTTAGTGAGTTTAAACTCCAATTGTGCTATCATGTTCATTACTTATCTACCTAGCTTTTGTATGAGTTTGAGTTTTGTTTAACGGCATATCAACCTCTGTGGGTCATTTAATGCCAAAAAGGTTATTTTGGATTTCAGACTTTAAAGTAGTGGTTCTATGGAAATAATTGGTTATGTTCTGTTATTTTGTTGAAAAGGTTGCTTTTTTAATAAAATTTAAAATGTTTCAGGGTTTGTATTCTTGAAGATGTCGATGTACATTTCGACCTATTAGGTCTCATCAGCAAGTTATAGACATGGGAGACTGCTCCGTGTGTGACTCGAAACCTCGACTGCCAAGCTGACAGCGGAGATTCTAACCACTACACCAGCTGGGCATTCCCCCTAGCTTTTGTTTGCCACCATCCTCCTGCATGGCTGGGAAAAAATTTGCCGATGAGGACTGGAGACCTGTGGAAACTTGGAATGTTTGACCATTATTGCTTCTGTCGCATCCTCCATGTTTGGTGGTGGAAATTCATCTCTAACACCATTGTTTGAGCAAGACGCAGAATCTCCTCATTCCAGTAGGCTCTTCTTACAAGACATCTTCGTTGGTTCGGTCATGCTCTTTGACAACCCGGTGACATTTTCCGTAAATTCATCGACCCAGGACCACTTCAGGGCTGGAAGAAGCACCAAGGGTATCGACTGAAAACCTGGTTGGTTGGGTTTTATGGCATGTCAACCCTTGGGTTATTTTATGCTGAATACTTCTATTGGTAATTTGGTATTCAAAAATGTTTAATGCCGACAAAGTTTGATAATTTCATTTTTAATGGATAATACAATTTGTTTATGAACTCATGTTTTCTATTTAACCCATAGATGGGACCCTAACAGAAACTACCACTCTGGTCAGAGTGGATCAGGGAGCAATGGTGATGAAGGGGTGCTCCACATTCTCCAAACCTGGAACCTCACCATCAGATAGTTTAATGTCATTCCCAGGACATGTTAGACCCAGCCACCTCCTTCTAGCACCCAATAATTATATGAAAATCATATAGGTGCTGGGGCTTGACGTGACCAGCCGATTGATCAGAGGGGGCCTCTCCGACTGCCTGTCTAGCCCAAGAAAAGCCTAAAGTGGAATATTGCAAGTCATGGACTGCTCATCCACCTGGATTTTATCCTAAGCATCACAGTCGCCACCCACGGCCAACAGGTGCCCCCATTGGGGGAGACTGACCCCTCTGCAGAGGTGCAGTCGGTGCATTCTAATGCCCCAGCTGACAGGGCGGCTGAAAACCTGGCTCAAAGGAGTTGGTAGTATCTGTTAGGTCCCATCTATGAGTTCAATAGATTTTTTTTTTTAAATAAAGTTTTAAAAAATGTGTTTAAAAAAATTGGACTAAGTTACCTTTAAGCACCCAGGGGCAACCTGGATTCAGAGGGACATGTTTCGCTTTACACCGTCAACATCCGGTTGTTTGTTACCAGACGATTTTTAGACACTTTTTTTTTTTTTTTAATTATAAAACTAACTGCTAACCATAACAAACAACCAGAAGTTGATGTGCAAAGCGAAACATGTCCTTCTGAATCCAGGTCGCCCCTGAGGTGCTTAAAGGTAACTCGGTCCAAAAAATTGAGTTTGAAAAAAAGAATTGAATACCCAGCAAGAATGAATAAAACAAAAACATCTTCAGCATAAAATGACCCAATGGTTGACATGCCGTAAAATTCAATGAACCAAACCAAACCATCAAATAAGGTTGAATGAAGGGGTGGGTCTGGGGGGGGGGTATTGTGACTTTGACCAGTGATAACGGAATTTTAGATTAGACATGTCTATTGAATTACTATTGACTTTAGTCTGCTCATTATTAATCTGGCAAAGTTTTGGAGCCAAAACCTGGAAAATTATTGATGTGTCTGTACATAATGAAGCTCTATGAGAGAGAGAGAGAGAGAGAGAACAGATTCTACAGTTTGATCTTATACTGTCATGCATAAGAAGCGAAAAGATTTGCGCTTGATTTAAAAAAAAAATGTGCTAGCTTTTTTTTCTATTCTTTATTGTTAGTGGTATTTCACATTTTAAAACCGAAGCTATGGAGTCAGAAGCAATTAAGGGATCATGGGAGTCAGCAAAACTATACAAATTCCAACTCCTGTTGAATTTACACTTTATATGGCCCTAGTTTAGTCTGTAAAGTTATACAGTACACACTCGAAATAAATAGATTATAAAAAAAATCAAGGTTTGATATTTATTTTCTTGGTATTCTTTCACCTATATGATGGGATATTTCAAAGTTCACTATCTATTCTCCTCAAAACTCATTCTATTCAAATAAAGTCCTATTATTATTGTAATGTGAATCCTTCTGCTCAATTATAATGAACCAACCACCAGTTTTTGTACTTTGCTTATAGTAGGATCGCAGTGGTGCAAGAGTAAGCGGTTTAAAGTAGGCAAAGAATTAAGGAGAGAGAGGCATTATGATCTATGTAGAGTGTGTGTGAATGCTTAATTTATTTATTGATAATTTATAGTGGTTGCTTAATTTAATTCTTTGTTTTTTTTGTAGTTTAAAAAAAAAGAATCCTGCCTAGGACAATGGTAGTTTATTCCCCTTTGGGCTTCACACATTTATTTCAGAATTCCTTCCATTGCAAAGAGCTACCTCATTGTGTTCAGTGGAGGTGCCTGTTTTGTAATGGTTATATATATATATATATATATATTATATATATATGAGAGAGAGAGACTATATATATATATAGATAGATAGATGTGAAGAATATACTTGGTCATTATGCATAGTGGTCACACAGTACATAAACTCACTCAAGTGCATCTCATTGCAAACCAAGTAGCCAATGGGAACATATCTGTTCACGTACGGTAGTAATGTCCCTTTTGATTGATTGCCAAGTTACATCATGGCCACACAACCAGTTTTACAGATATTAAAAATGGCTGAAACAAGATGTTCCAAATAAATAGAAAATAAGAACCTCTTTTGTCTTAGAAATAATCCAAATAAACTTATTACCAAAAATGGATCTATATTAAAGGGAGAGAAGCATGATAATTATGCAGTGTGTGTGTGTGGTAATACTTTTATCTTTTTTTTTTTTTTTAATTATTTATCCTTTTTCTTTCTTGTTTTAATTCATAGCTTGGTAAATTTTATTCTTTTTTTTTTTTTACTTAAATTTATGACTGTTGGTCACTTTTATACTTTTTATATATATAATATATATAGTCATCCACAGACACGTGTTTCGACTTATCAAGTCTCATCAGTGTGGCTAGACATTCTGTGAGCTACCTACAGCTGGGATAGAACTCCGATCGATTCAGCAGCAGTTGGACAGCTTAACCACTCGGCTAAAGTTACCAACAGAAAGTGGAGGGGATTTTAACTGTTTTAATACACACATCTGTCATAAAGTGCTTCATCCCTTTTTGTAGGAGAGTGTTGTGTTTACGCTTTAGTTGCCGGTCATCAGCGAGATCCCCTCCAAAGTGCTCAACCCCAGGGGAATGGGGAGCATATATATATATATATATATATATATATATACTTTGGTGGGGTACCAAGTTTCTTGGTATTAGGATGATTCTAAGCTGGTCCTTTTCTCCAACAGTATGTTGCTGCAGATTCGGGTCACATTTGAGAGCTCAATGTTTAATTTTAATACACATGGGTATCTGAGACCCACCGAGTTTCTTCAAATCACTTTTTTATTCAAACTGGCAAATAGTCAAATTCAGCTTACATTTATACATTTCTCCTCTCTCTCTCTCTCTTCTCTCTCTCTCTCTCTCTCTCTCTCTCTCTCATACATATATATATATATATAATAATATATATTATATATATATATATATATATAAAATTTAATTTATAACTGTTGGCCAGAATTCTTTTTTTTTTTTTTTTTTTTTTTCTTTATATTATTAATTCATGACTGTTGGTCAATTTTATCTTTTTTTAAAATTAATTTATAACCGTTGGTCAGTTTTATCTTTTTTTTTTCTTTATTAATAACTGGTTGATCAATTTTATCCTTTATTATTATTATTATTAATTTTTTTTGGTCTATTTTATCTTCTTTTTTTTTTTTTTAAATAATTCCAAACTTGTTTTTGTAATTTCTATCTTAATTTGATAATTCTTGTGATTCTTTCATTTTTTTCTTTCCAACAATCTTTGGATTCTCTTGAAAAATTCTGACCAATTTTGATTCTTTTCTTCTGGATATTTCTTATTTTTCTCCTGATCTTAACAAAATACTTCACATTCCTCGTAGACTTGAACTAAAAGACTGTACATCTACTTTAAAACTTGGTTGGAAATAACTTCAAATAACAATTTGGACTTATGTAAAGTAACAATACAAGTTTTTATATTGTCAATGTATTCTGTAATCTTCCTCTTATATTAAACTAATATTATATGAACATGAACTGTCATGTAAAGAACAAGATTATAAACCATTTAGTCAACTAATACCCCACTTGCTTTTTAGTCTTAAATCTCAATGGGTGGTCTATAAATAATATGAATACTTTTGGCTACTTCACATTCTTATTAAAATTTTGTCAATTTAATTTATATTTTCAAACCTAAGCAAAACATTTAAATTGTCTTTTGTTCCATCTTTTTTAAAAAAAATGTTGTTTTTTGGGTTTTTTTTTTTTCAATATTGTGTGAGGGTGAGTCAAAAAGTTTGCAATATTTTTGCTTACATTTTGAGGCCAACAATTTGGGGCACAAGTTGGCATTCTCCCCCCAAATTCCCCCCCCCCCAAAAAAAAAAAAAAAATTTTCGGACTCTTGTAAGCAGTTTTGCCAAATGAAATTTTATTAAACACAATTCTACTATCTTCCATCGTAATCATAACTCTTCCTCTC